>OX451212.1:18347729-18797729 GCA_949628255.1 Macrophya alboannulata
ACGAAATTTTACAACGAATACTCGATTCGATGAATACGGTTATATAGATATCAAAAATCACATGGTGTATGTAAAAAAAAAAAAATAAAAAACCGGTCAAAAACCATCTGGCAGACATCTCTCTCTCTCTCTCTCTCTTTATTTGCGTACTTTTCGCGAGCGCTGTTGTTGGATTTTCGGGAAAATATATAAGTCCAATGACGTAGCGACAATCAGCAACAATGACAAATAGATACGACACATCGTGTCCGTAGCGTATAAACGAGTCGGTGGCCACAAACACCAAACTAATTCGGTCCATCACCCAAGGATCCACCCTCGTTTGCTCATTTCCTCATTCGCTAGACTTTCATTTGTTTCATTTCTCCACCATGGGCCATGGTGTGTATTACGCGGTTTGTCATTTGCTGTGTGGTTAGTACCAACGCTATACGCAACGCTTTACCACGATAACAGTGTGTTGGTGTATAGACACGCGTGCGTGGACTTGGGTGTGTTTTAGTTGTTTCAGGCCGCAAAATCAGCCGGAAATGTTGGCTCAACGAGAGCGGGAGAGAACGAAAATGTAGAGCCAGAGCCAGGGCTAGTTGACTGATGTAATTGATAAGGCGAAGTTTACCAAACCCGCGGATAGGCTATAGGAAAGTAAATAGGCGCGTTTCGCATCAGCGTCGTTCCTATATATAATGAAAATATGTATCAGGATCTATCGCTCGTTTTTTTTTTTTTTTTTTTTGTGTGTACTTCATCCCCGTTTCCATCTTTTGCCCGCATTTTTCGATTCATTTTTTTTTTTTTTTTTTTTTTTCCTTGTTTTTTGGTTATCTATTTTTCCGTATCCACCCACGTTGAAAATATAGATCGCACAGTATACCGCCTATCCATGATACGTGTATACCTATACCTATATCTGCATCGGGATAAAAATATTGAATGTGGAAAACTGCGCGTTATGGTATAAAAGCGTGTGCTATTTGTTACGAAAAATATTATTGTTATTATTTCTTGCCTAGTTTATTCCACCAGCTCTGTTTATTTAGCCATTATATCGCCGTTGCATTATGCATTTTCCATGGTAGGTAGGTACAGTCAGGCAATAAAGTTCTTGTAGGGTCGAAATTTAGGCTCAGGTGTTTTAGTGTCTACGCTGTTGAGCAGGCCCATCGATGCGTTATTTATTATATACAGGGTGTCCCAGAACTAAATGTCGAAAATGAAAGGTGGCCTAGAGGAGGTCGGACTGAGTAAATTTTCCCGAAGAACATGGGGTCTGCGAAGTCGCGTTCGCGAGATATCACAAGTTAAAAAAAAAAGTATCGCTTTGCGCCGCCTCGAGGCGGCGCAAAGCGATACTTTTTTTTTTAACTTGTGATATCTCGCGAACGCGACTTCGCAGACCCCATGTTCTTCGGGAAAATTTACTCAGTCCGACCTCCTCTAGGCCACCTTTCATTTTCGACATTTAGTTCTGGGACACCCTGTATATTTAGGAAGTATTTCTAATTTTACTTTGAGTAGGTAGTCTGCCCGATTCGCGTTCTCAGAGAACGGGGTATGCGGAGCGAGGGGGCTGCTCAACAGCGTAGACACTGAAACGTTTGAGCCTGAATTTCGACCCTCCAAGAACTTTATTGCCCGACTGTACATGGATATTTCGCGCTCTCTGAATCGCATGATCTTTCACCGGTATATCTATATATATAGGTAGGTTATGGCGCAGGGTACGTTGTTTCAACTTATTCAACGGTGAACGTAGTATCGATTTTTTAGTTTTTTTTTTTTCCTATTTTTATAAATTTACATCCGTATATATATACCGGTGTGTATTCAATATCGATATTTCGAATAAGACAGTGGGTTTGGTACCAATGTCCTATGAATTTTTATTCCCCATTCTACCTTCAGAATCCTCATTCTCTCTCTCTCTACTCTATTCTTTGAATTATACAAGCGTCGTAGTATAACGTAGTTTATCGAGTTTCCGATCATCCTCACCTTTAGACAAATGAATTCGCAGATTGTACAAATTCAGCATAAATTTATGACAACGAATTTATATATTTACATTTCAATGCCTGACCGATACAGGCATTTCGCCATTAGTGTTGAAAAGAAAAGGGAAAAAAATTCTTCCAACGCTTCTTATTCAAGTCATATACCGGACTTTGATATCCCTGTTCGAAAACCCCCACACGGAGGTGATACGTCTTAGAACCTGCTTCATCTCGATTTTTTTCTCATACCTTACCGAGGCTAGCTGCGGCCTGGGCTAACCGCTTACCGCATTGGTGGGCAATGGTCAAGCTAGCCATCTGGTACGCGCAGTATAGAATAACCGCCGCGGTCAACGGGGTAGCAAGAAACTAACGCGGACAAGTAAATCCGGAGTGGTCAACGGCGTCGTTTCGGTTTAAGATCGTTTTCTCTTTCGTAGAGTTGGGCAGTTCATATACGCTGACGTATATGTATGTAGGTACATATACCTAGCTACATAATATATAGGTCTGCATGGTTCTTGCACAAACGTGCGCAATATTTGAGCCTCGCATATACGGTGGCATGTGTGCAGAGTGAAGGGGTGCAGCAGATTGGTGCGGATATTGCACCCCGCTGTCTTTCTTTTATATCTTCATCCGCGCTCCCGCGATCCGTACGTTAACGTCCGCTGCCAACCGCGCCGCGATCGCACAACGCCGAATATATTTCTGCGATATTATCTATTTGAAATATCGAGCCACATAGCTGAACTGGTGCAACACCAGGCTGCTGCTGCAGTATAGTGACTATTGGAAAATCCTTTTCTCGCATTGCGGTGGTTTAGAGTTTTTTTTTAGTTTTTTTTTTGCCTCATTTTTTTCTGAGCAAATGAGAAAGAGGTTGACGCGATCTGTGGAAACGGTGAGAACCTTGATGGGTGACTTTTATCGCTTTTAAACGCGCCCCGAAAAAACTGTGCGGTATCTTAAACCGATGCATATAGGTAAAGATAAGACTTTTACTTTTATTCCTTGTTCAAGATTCGAAACAGAATTAAACTTTTTATTACCAGTAGCTAGTGCCTATTGGGGTTGGTTTATAATCCAATTAGAGAAATAACAGGTAGCTTGGTTCGGGAGAACCAGCTCTTTTCAGATTCATTCTTCCTGAGGCTCAACGACTGAACGCAAAGTCTAGAGACGTAAGTATATATGTATATATACCTACGTATATATCTGCGATCGAAGCTCACAGTTTTCAGCCGAAGGTATTCTTCAGGTTTTATTCCCTTCGTCTCATAGTAACGATTCAAATCCCAGCTTGGATGAGAAAAAGAATAAAGAACTCTTTCTCAAGGATAGTTATCTTCTCTTATCCGGAGCCCAGTAACTATGACATTTATCTCGGCTTGCGGTGTGTGTGTGTGTGTGTATGTGTGTGTGTGTGTGCAGGTTTTGTCTGGCTGATAGTCTCCTCCTTTATTTTTCGCATACAGACTATATACATACATACACCCCTCTTGAAAACGAGCTCGGGCCTTCTTTGACACGTAATAATTCACCCGGTACGATAGCACGCATCCCTTTACAGTTGAGGCTATCAGCTCCGCCTACCCTCTTCCCTCTATCCTCTTTCCTCTCTTATACGCGTCTCCGTTTACTTAAAAGACGAATTTACATCGCGTGGTGGGGTAGAGAATCTGTTCAGAGATTACACAAAACGTGTACGTCAAAATGTCTTGTAGACGTGTCAGACTAACGTGACGTGATGTGAAGCAGCTCCTACCTTCATCTCTGTATAAAAGTATAAAATGGGTTATAGCTCCATTTAGGAGTGGCTCGCGAAATAACTCGCTGGAATGAATAAGGATGAAGCCCGAAGATCATGTGGCAAGGTATACTAATCAAATACACGTAACACGACCCCGTCAGTAAACATATATTTACACGCACACACTTACTCTCGTTGCGCGGTTCGTTTGGCACACGTACCTATACCCACCCATCTCCGTTCCTATCTACTCGCTGAATCATCTCATCTCTGGATCAACGAGCGACTAGTAATGTCTTCATTGTATACATCGCGGTGGAGCAGAGAAAGAGCAAAGAGCAGAGGTCAGTTTTATGACCAGTTAAAAGTCGGAAACGACGTAACTGCTGCCGGGCGCGGTATTGTACCTACAATCAAGTTGTTAACTCAATTTTCCAGAAGCTAACCGGCGCAACTTATCAAGAATTAACTTTGAGGCAATTTTAAGGCCGCTAATCTCCCCGTCGTCGTTAAGATTTATTTTACTATTTAGGCAGTTTTTAAACCCGCAGGCAGCAGCCAGCGAGTAGCTCCTCTCTCATCTCCTAGCTGCGGGCTTTGCTATAAAACATTGAGAGGAAAATTCGAATGGATAAAGCACGCAAACTTACGATAAAAGTGGCGAGGAACTTCTCCGAGCATCTGGCCCGAGGGCCCCGGGGCTGAAGGACGATAATATCGATTTGATATGCCGGTTAGATAGTCTCAAGGTCGTATGGTGTATTACATCCATGAGAGGATAGATCAATTATACAAATTGCTATTCGACAGGCTCGCTATTAATATAGGTTGACAGTTACCTCATTCGCCATGTGATTTACCAAGTTTAATTGGCAGCTCTGAGCGATTTCACAAGCCGCGGGGAAAACCTACCGTGCGCGCATTATATCCTTCCAAGACAGCAGGATAGCCTGAAACCATCCCTGAGTGAGCCCTGAACGTTTCAAACACAATTGAAACGAGTTGGACCAGTATTTCTCATAGATATTGATTATGCCTGAACTTTACGTACAAAATCCCTTTACAAACTCTGTGTCGTCGTTTCTACCGTTGCTGTGAAATTAATCACTATACTTTCAATTAGTTTGTAAGCGAGACCTATTCAAGTACATATATACCTATAATATACATAATACAATCACCGTCTCCACCATACGTCGACAAATTTACGTTGAATTATTCCGGGCGTAGAAAATTTACTGGAAACATACTAGTAGGCGTATACCCCTACGGTTTTCGACGTTTCATGAATGCGGAACGTGCGATGTGATTTCAGCTCGATTGGGTCGCGACCGACGAACCAAACAGCTAGGGTCAAAGCAACAACGGACTGATATTCGTGCCAAATACTCAATGTTTACGTGACAGGGTTATACGTATATATACCGCGGTACTCTGTATCTGCATTGTATGAGTGACGTAATTGCAGACGTTGGGACCAGAGCCTCGGCTTTTGTGTCTGCCTGGTCAGTGTGATCAGAGAGTGTACGGTGATCGGTTAACCGCTAATTGCGGAGTTTAGAATCTTTGCTCGAGGTTCGATTGGTCGAATAGCCGATTCCACATCGTGTGTAACATTGATAAATGCGCCAAATTTGATTTAGATTATTTAATTAATTTACTGTTGCTAATCTTAGATTTTTTCTTTTTTATTTCAGGACTCTTCAATCGAGCTATATTGCTTTCCGGGAGCGCCCTGTCCTCCTGGGCAGTTGTTGAAGATCCAGTTTCGTACGCTTTGAAGCTTGCGAAAGCGTCTAACTGCTCTATACCCGAAGACCTGGCTAAGGATAACGAGCTAATTGTAGACTGTCTACGTGAGACAAATCTGGACGAACTTCTTCAGATTGAAATACAGGCACCAACATTTTTGAGTGCCTTTGGACCCAGCGTCGACGGAGTTGTGATAAAAGCTGACTTTCAAAAAGATCTGCTCTCCTATCTAGGCCCGGAGTTTCAAGGATTTGGGTAAGAAGAACTCTTACGATATTCTTTTTTTCTTTTTTCTCTTTTCCCCCGTCTATTCTCCAACCCTTGCGGACTCTTTGAAATAATCCCCCATGCTGCAGTAGCGAACCCGCAGCAAGTGAAGAAGAAGAAGAGAGAAATTAATTTCGAGCGAAATTCGCCTCGTCAAATATATTTTTCACCCGGCTATTTCAAAGCGAGAAAAATTTACGGCGTTGACATAAATTACCTACAACGACCCTCGTAACAATTAAACTCACCGGGGTCTTTGTCGCTTTTATTTTTTTTTTTTTTTTGTTTTTTTTTCTTCATTTTTTTTTTCCTACTTTTATTCCAAAACTTCAACACCGACCCTCATCCTCCTCTCTCGCGTTGATACAGACAAAAGCTGAAAAGGACGGAACACGGCGCTCCCATAACTAGCAACAGCAAGTACGACCTCTTGTTCGGGGTCACGACGAGCGAGGCCCTATGGAGCTTCGCGGAAAAGGATGTCCAGCAGGGTTTCGAGGGCGAGAAAAGAGACAGGATCATAAGGACTTACGTCCGGAACGCGTACACCTATCATCTAACAGAGATATTCTACACGGTGAGTTGAGTTTGACAGTTTCGTTGAAAAACCCTTCTGGCGAGACCAGCTCCTCGTTATTCTGTAGGCCCTCTATTTCTTATTCACCGCGTAGTTGTAGTAATAGCAGCAGCAGCATCTGAAAGGAATTTTTTTTTTTTTTTTCTTTTTTCTTTCATCTTTTTCGAAAACTGCTCACGGCCGAGTGTGTACGCGTGTGTGTCCGGTGAGTTGGGTATTTCTACCTATTCGACCCGGAACTTTATCGCTCGATGTTCCGTAGGTCGTTAACGAATACACGGACTGGGAACGCACCGTTCAGCACCCTGTGAACACTAGGGATGCCTGCGTCCAAGCCCTAAGTGACGCCCAATTCGTGGCACCGCTCGTTCAAACTGGCGACCTTTTCACCTTACGCCATTTGAAGAAACCCAACAACCCTCACGTAGCTCCTGTACCGGAAAACGAAAAAGAACCCATGCCCAAGACCTACTTCTACGTTTTTGACTATCAACCTAAGGACGGGGACTACCCGCAGGTGAGTTTTTACCACAATTCACCTATATGTCGCATATCATCGAATATTTACCTACCCAGATACTGGGAGTGATGGTGGCCTTCGTAATTTAATGATTCACGATTGAATTGAAAGGAAAAAAAAATTTATAGCCATTATTGATCGCTCAGTATCTTCGGGTTTTCGTTTTGGATATATTTTCGTGCATGATTGTGAGCGAATTTAGCGATAAATATCTGGTTTCACGATTCCGAAACTTGACTTATATGTACACCGAATTTACCATGGCCTTGCTATACTCGGGGGCTAATCGGGCTTTACATTGATATCGATTTTGCGCTTAGCCCTCTGCAGGGCTAAACACGTATATTACAACGCAACCATCCATATGATAGTACGTAATTTATACATACATAATTGAACGCAAACAGCGAGAGAGAGATAATTTAGGGAGTTGGAAGAGATAAAGTCGATGCTCTTCAGACCATAGCCAAACTGCGCATGTCTGTTGCGAAAATTGCTGGAGATATAATCGTATATATAATATGCGAATTATATTTCGCGTTTAAATTCGCAAACGAAAATATCCATCTATAAATTCGTTGCGGTGTTCTTTCAAGATATTCGAATCGTTATTAATTTCATTTCGTCATCGAATTAGCCATGAAAAACGCGTGTAAAATTTTCAAGCTATTGAAGGATTAGGAAAGTCCACGCAGGAGCGTCTAAATTAATTACCAAACGACTGCAGAGGACCGCCCTTCGAAGTGAGCAAATGATTAAGTGGCACTTGTTAGTTTTAGTTAAATATCAGACACGCGAATTTCAACGATCCACGTCTCTCTTCGCGTAATTAACGGTGCTAATATTTGGTCAGTTAGTCTGACTAATAGTCAATCACGCCCCGCTTTATACCTCGTAGATTATAAATAAAAAGAACAGATGTGATTCCGAGATGTCAGGAACGTGAATCCCGGGGCTTTGGACAAACGCTGCTGTACCCGATTATGCCCCTGTTTGTTTTCCGCGCCCACTTCAATACCGATCAATTTTCCTATTATCGGAGTAAACTGGCTCGCCTCGCTTCGTGCACCGCACCGCAACGAAGCGAAGTGGTGTATAGCATTTGAAGAGTCAGTATACCTACCGTCGAAACCTGGCGCTAAACTAGCCAGAACGACGACTACGACGACGACGGGTAAAATTTTAGCGAACACAATTCGGCGCGAATTGGATTCTAAATGAGTTCTAACAGGCGGGGTACGAGGGAGGTATATACGGTAGGACCCTATACGTTCTGGTCCTCAGAGTAAGATGAGGAGGGCCACGTAGAAAGAGAAGGAGTGAGAGAAAGTCACGGAGAACGTAGTCTGCAGCGATGACAATTCGTCGAAAATTCTATTACTTAACGGACGTGGCTTTGGGTCTCAGGGTCTTCGGTCTTCTCTCCTTTGCTTCTCTCCTCGATTGAACTTTTGGCCTATCGATCTGCCCTTACGACGCCGACCTATCTACCTTTTCCCCCCTCGCTCCTCTCTTGTCAATTTTTTTTTTTTTTTTTTCCTTTTACTTTTCACTATTTTTTTTTTTTTCTATACCTTCTCCTCCTTATTCCTTTCCAAATTCGGTATTGATTCGGCTAAAGTGACGACGAATAATTCTCCTGGTCAAAAGAAAGAGAAAAAAAAACAACGTAGAAAAATAAAATAGATAAAAATGATCGTAGGCGCGGGAGAATGTCCTCGCGCACCCCTCTCAGCATCCGAAGTTAAACCGTTCGACTTTCTAAGCCAAGGTAGTCGCCACCGCCACCGCCGCGGAGCACCAGGGCCAATATTCAATTTGCTCTACTGAGGGGAATTACACGAAATCGCTCTTCTCTAAATTGCTTCAGCTACGTTCCGAGGAAAGCTGGTCATATCTATATATTACACGAAACTGCCTGTGTTCGCGCGTTTCATCACGTATTTATTGCGTGTTGGATTTGTTGCAGCACGCCAAGCCGCGGAGTGGCCCCGTAATAGATAATAAATAGAAACGTGAATTTTCGAGTAAATTTTCGAATCTTGAATCTTCGTATACTGATAAAAATCAACGGCTTTCCGTATTGTGTGCGAAGATCAGAATAATTAAACCCCAAACTCTGAGCATCGTGTTAAATTCTCTATATACGTTCGTTTCGGACTAACGTTAAGCAATTTGCCTCCGTCTAGCTTCTGTCTACGCCAAGAACCGAGGCACTATAAGGTGGTGTATGTATACTCTGTGATACGGGGATTTGGGGTAAAATCAATTCATGTAGACTAGTAACTTCTGCGTTACCACGACAACCGCCTACTCTCGGAACCTACGGCAACCCCTACCCCCCGTAATGCGGCAACGAACCTACGGTTATAAAGCGGTCTTATTAACGTTCACGTAAATTTTAAACCCATCCCTCGATCAAAGTGCTTTTCGATTAACTGCCTCAAGATTTAAACATCTCAAAATGACAAGCTCGTCTTATTTTCGGATCACGATCAGATATTTACATCTTTTTCGACATATGGCGATGATTGCCTCGTACGATCTGAAAGTTTCTTAACCTTGTTTTTCACCCTCGTTCTATACACGTCAATGTAGTAGTATGCCAGTGTAAGGGAGGGTGATCGTCGTCCCTGCAAATCGAGCGTGTCGTGTTTTTCGAGAATTTTCTGTCTCTCTCTCTGCGCGGGGGTTGGTACGTACGTTCCTGTTTTCGGGTGAAATTATTTCTGGCATCTGCATTTTGAAAATGATAATAATATTATTAATAATAATAATAATGATATATTGAAAAATGAGAGAAAGAGCGAGACTCGCACGTGACTGGTTCGTGATCGGGTTTCGTATCAAAGGGTTGCTACCCTGCGCAACCTCGACCTAAATGTTCCTTGCTGCTCGCGGCTTGGCAGGCATTATAGCTTTCTCGGTGGGTAGGTATATGATTCACGTGAGATACTCGACGCAGAGTAGGTATATCGTAAATCATCACGCAATTCGGTTTTTTTTTTTTTTTTTTTTTTCTTTTTTTTCTTTTTTCCTTCTGCTACAGCGAACACACGGCGATAAATAATTTATCAATCGATCTATGGATAACAGAGCCTACACATACATATATATATATATAGGTATAGAGCTTTGAAATCGACGATCTTGAATCTTGAGGGCTGAGCCGTCGTCGGTTTCTTTTTCTTTTATTTTATTTTTTTTCGATGTTATTAATCGTTGACCAAGCCGAAATACCACGGAATCAATTCGAGACTATGTATACCTGTACCTGTATCGTTGATCAATTATATCCGTTTATTTGATACACCTATAAAAATAAATGGATATGATAAATATTAGCCAGTATTTGGAAAAATTCATTAATTTTTTTATCCCTCTACGCGTAACAATCATCGCGACGCAGGCGTCGTGTCATTTTGAAGGGGGCTGCAATTGTCATTGTCAGAACTACTGGGATTTGTCTGTTCGAAGAGAATTGCCCGATTCGGAAAAAATTTATTGAACTTTTATTGCAGAATTATTGCATCGACGGTATTTATTGGAATTCGATAAACTGAGCCACGGTTTTTTTTTTTTTTTTCTTTCCTGTTTTTTTTTTTTTCAACGTAGACGCCCCCCAGAATATTGTCACACTCCCAACCGTCACGTAGCTGTACCTACTGTACATACCTATACACGTTCGTTTCGTGAATTTACTTATTTATTTTACGATTTCACTATTTGTTGAATTCGATACTGTAACGAAGTGAATCGCGTATTGAATGTCAAAAAAAAAAAAAAAAAAAAGGAAAAAGGAAAAAGGAAACAAAAAACACTCGAGGATTGACGAATCCACTGCCCGTAAGAGAAGAACAGAAACAAAAAAAAAAAATAAAAACTGAATACAAATAAAAACGACCTCGAACTCCAGCGACAAAACAAAAAAAATAAAAAAAATGGAAAAAAAATGAGGTGTAAAAATTGTCAAATAGCGAGAACGATACGTATACGCGAATTAATTTCCCGGCACTCGGAATTTTAAACAATTCATTTTCCCTTGAGGCAGTACACTCGTTCCTACCCCGAGGAACGCGAACTGCTGCAGTACACTCCTTTCACTCTGTCGAGTACACTCTGTAAAATTCCGGGAGACGTCATGAATTTTTTAAAGAACCAAATGGCGGATATTTTCTATCACGTTACCTCGAATCTCGTTCTTCTCACTTCCGGTTGAACGGTTGAAATATTTACAGATTTTTTTTTCTTCACCCTTTTCTTTTTTTTTTTTTATTGTATTTTCGTCGAAGGGGTACGCACTGCACAGTTCACTGGAATTATCCTCTTCGAATGAAATGGATAAAAAAAAACGGGAACAGGAAGGGAAAATGAAATACCATACGAAACAATTATCATAACTAACCCCTTGCATCGTGATCCCGTATTAGTCCGGATATTTGTATCTAATAATAATAATAATCATTAACGCGGGTATTGCGAATCATCGAATCGAAATTACAACCGGATTTTCGTTAGGGCTTCGTAACAGAATACCTGAAGCTAATTAATGCCAAACCAGTGCGTCTAATTATTTCAAACTCGGTGTGTATATACGTATAGATCGACAACGGTCATAGTTAGCTCACTGATTGTGAGTTTCCCAAGGTTCGCGAGATGGGAACAACGGAGAGGTAATACAATACGTAGACGACTATACGTACGTAGATATACCATACGTAACGTAACAACGTTGCTAAACCATAAATTCACACCGTCACCCATACCTTCCTGCGTTCATATATACTCACGTCATCTTTCATTAACACGGCTTCATACACGCGGATCCTTTCTCTTAGAGATCGTAACTTCGCTCATTGTCAGTATGTACAAAGGGGTGGAGTGAAGTTCATCGGATACAATAACGAGAATTTGGCACATGCTAGATCGACAGTTTCAACGTGCAAATAAATATAATAAGCTGCGATTCTTTGATAGTATAAAGTAGTAAAAGTAAATTCATATCTAAATTTTGTCTTCACGAATTCGGGGACCGGTTTTCAGGCTTAAAAAAAAATCGAGGTTACACTTTTTCAACGTACCTGCATATTCCGTTTTTAGGATTCCATTTTTTTTTTTTTTTTTTTTTTTGATTTTTTTTTAACTGAACAAGAGGGTGCTCTAATGAGCCAAGGCATTAGCCCCAGATCGAGCGTGTATCATGTGCTTTTGGATGAGTAGAAAAGCTGTGTCAAGTTGGTTTATACTCGCGCGAAAGGAGGCGAAACTCTTTTTCTTCTCGACAATTTTTTTTCTTGTTCTTCTTTTCTTATTTTTTTTTTTTCGCTTCTCTTTCCTTCTCTCTGTCATCCTTTCTTTCTCTTATTATTTCCCACCAGTGAAACAATAAAAGTGTTCCAAGGTACGTGCTTTAAAGCTGGTGACTCTGGAGAAACGTTTCTTCTAGAATCACCGGCTCTATCGAGCCCAGAATTGGACCACAACCTCGTGCCTCGTGGATTTACAGTTAGAAAATAGGATTTGCTGACCAGGCGATAGCGATTGAGCAATCTGGAAAAATGTACTTTGGACATTCGATCGGTCGTTACTCCAGCTGACCGCAAAACTCCCGCGTTGCAACATCCCTTATTCATACATTATTGCCAAAACTTCTTCTATATTTATATATTCGCATTCACAACTCCGTCATGTATGAGAATCAGCGTGAAAATAGTAGAATAAAGTAAACCCAGCATCACCCCCCCCCCCCCCCCCCCCCCAGCTACGTTATACCATTTCTACTATAGAAAATAGTCTGATTGATCTGGCGTTTTCCTTTCGCGAAGATGGAAACGGTGATCGAATCACGCCGGTTCTCTCCAGACATCGGACAAATTCATGGGTATACATTTCCTCGTGAAATACATCCGTATAGATGAACGTCGGAGCGAGTGAAGCCTTTGGATTAATCAGTGTCTCTATCAACACCCTGCAAATGTATCCGGGACTCGGGTGGACTTGCACGATATCGTATGTCTTAGAAGTGCAGGCAAACGAAGTCCACCGTAGAGATTGGTGAAAATTTTTATCGCGCGTTATTCAACCGAGTAGAGAAATCGAGTAGGGGCTTATGTTTTACATTGAAAAATCGGTAAAGTACTCGAAAGTATAACCGACGTATTACAACGATGCGTCTTAAATTCATGGGCTTAGAATCTGGCTCACTCAGTTTGCCTCTATGAGTCGAGACCTCGCGGGCTTCTGAAAATTGAGAGTTAACGAGACGGAAGCCTCGACAATAACTCCCTCCTTTACCCCCTTTCGAAGCCCTTTTAACCCTTCGTCGCTCAGCAAGGATTTACCCCGTCTTAGCTACTCCCAAAACTTTCCGAGACAACCGACGACGACGCCGGGAGGAATACCCGACGTTGTATATCCAGGGTGTAGGTATATATAGTACAAACCTATGTATCTACGGAGACGTGAAACGCGAAATCGATTCGAAGTTATTGATTTAAAATGCGTGTAGGGAGTTGAGGATAAAAAATCGATAGAAGTAAACGAAAATTTGATATTTATTACGATCCTTCTCAAGATGAAAATTGACCTTGGTTACTTAGCTAAAAATCCTGAGGATGTACCTGAATCGTAAATTTTATCCGGAATTAATACCGATATTCTTACGTAGTGAACAATTGCAGGTACCGCGGGTTTGTTATTGAAATATAGATTTCGATCGCTCGAGCCTTTATTGGGCTTTCATGAAACCGCTATAAACGGGTCAGCGAACAAGCTGATCGCGTTAGAAGTATATTATATGTTCGAGCTACCGCGAACCTCGCGCATCAATAGACTATACATATAGCGTTTAATCTGGCTAGGTCGGATATCGTCAGCTTCCGGCTTTTCCAAAAACTGTGTTCGATCAAAATCATCAATGGAATTGACAAATATTACGCTACGCGCGGTTTTAGACTAGTGAAAATAAAGAAAACATAATAAAAACGCTTACGTTTTTAATCGAATAGGTAATGTGACGAGGAACGGAATATATCAGTCGATTGTAACGTTCGACGCGTGTGATCGTAATACGGATAATCCAGATAATCTCTTTAACACTTATATAATCGTTGATAGATAATTTGAAATTTTAAATGGTACTCTACACTCAGGTTACAATATATAACGGGGATTTGTGAAATAAATAGTTAAGAGCGCTCGAGGCAGTACCTACCCACCTACCTATCTACTGTAATAATCGCTGGTAAAGAGAATCGATTAATCTCGAGGTTCCGGTGAAGGAGAGATGGCACAGAGCCACGGAGCTACCGTCAAGGGAATTGGTTTGATCGGCGTCACGGGCTTGACGACATCCCCCGAGGGAAAAGTCGACAAGCGAAATACCGGGGAGGGTTAAACCGCGATCGAAAATCTTAACGCAGAGAGTAAATCTCGTATATAGGTGTATGTATGACTACGTGTAGCAGGTTTCTCGAGGGAACTGTCTCATAATCGTATTTATGTTCTTCCATCTGAGGATTTACACATTTTTAATAGTTTTCACCTAATTACCACGGGGTTGAAGTATAAGTAGAAGAAGTAGACTCGCCATTTCAAGGAGTATGAATACCATGAGAGAGAAATTTTCTATTAGAATTTTCTATTAGGGTTTTACTTTCGAAAAACTTTTTTCTTCCTCTTTTTTAAATTTGATATTAACAAAATTCATTTTATAATACGGTCTTGCGAATCATTTGCTGTTGACGAGTAGGTTGAAATTGATTCGCGTTACCTACGTATGCATGTACGTATGTATGTATCTACCCGTTATATATAGACGTAGGTATATAACTCTATCGTGAATCAAGGTAGGGGAAAAAAGAAGTAATTTTTCCGAGAAATGGAGGAAACGCGGTAGGTAGGTATACGAAGATGAGTGATTTATAACTTAATTAAAAACGATCCACTCCCATAAATCTTGGCAAACTCACGAAAGAATTCAATGGCACGGCACGCCGCACTTTGCCACACTAATTGAAAAGAAAAAATAAAAAAGGAAAAGAGAGAGAGGGAGAGAAAAATCCCTCGTCTGATAAGCCGAAAAATGCACAACTCTCCTCTCGATGGGATTTTTTTTCCAGCTCTCGTGTCACATACGTTGTTACCAAACATCAGAAATATTTTTCTCAAAAAACGGAAATAATTGATATAATTCTCTTTCGGCTTCGTTGTTATCAAGAGAATAAAATTTCGCTATTTCGAAGGCCGAAGGAATTCGTCACTACAGCATCAGGTCAAAAGCTTCTTTTTTTTTCTCTCTCTCTCTCTCGATTCCCATGGGAACTATTTGAATTCTCCGATCTAGGATCAGTTTGTTACAAACTTGAACGAACGACGTCGTCACGGTAACAATAAGCACAATGATACCCGTGGGATTTGACTGGGTGGCGCGATGGTGAATATCGATTTAAAAAAAACTTAAAAAACTTAAAAAACGAAAAATTGCTAGCCATAACTGCAGCGTGCGTGTGAACCAGTCAAAGCCATTATCACATTATAGTCCCACGAAGCATCCCTGAGGCAAATTCGCGTTTAAATTTTTTTCTTAAAATGTGGATATTTCGAATTTCCTTATGCTTTCTCTCTTTCTCTCTCTCCGCCTCTCTTCGAGCGACGATGTTAGCAGGGTATATTTAAATTTGAAACTCCATTGCGGTCGCAAGTGTCGAATAAAGGGAACAGACGCGTATAACTTGTGCGAGCCAGCGATAAAACAGAGAGAGCCGTCGTTTCATCGAAGCGCGAGGGTGTAGTTTTGAGGCTCTAGTGGCTGGTGGGCAACATGGATGGTGTTTACTGACCCAACATACCTAGTCAAGGATGGAGAGAAGGAGGACCGGAGTGTCTATTGCAGGGGCTAGCACGCGAAATAATGGCAAATAAAATAGACGGGAAAAAAACCGTATCGCTTTAGTCGTCGCGTTGCGTTGCTCTCTGCTGGCAAACTGGTATACCTATAGTCACACCTATACCACATGAGGAGTTGTCAGCTGTAGTGGTCGAATTACAACTCTCCACTCCTCGGCTGGTCCCTAGTGCTTGTAAACCGTTTGAATGTTGCGCCAGATGGACAACGACCACTCCGCCTAATTGACTATAGCAATACGAATTATACAATTACGCGATAATTCGAGGTGGTTTTAATATTATAAACAATAGGTTTGACGTTATATATGTTGGCAAAGCGATGCGAAATCTCTGCCGAGTTTAATCACATCGCTCCATCATAGACAGATATAAATAGTTGATTGATTCGGTTTTAACGAGACTGAATATCCTTTAAAATCGTGTTTAGCCACAGAGTTCGTAAAACTTGTTCCCTTGAGTATTTTATAACGTTAATTAATTTACTGGATAGAAGATTTCTATCTTGAACCTCGTTCAAAGTTTACATCAACGGTGTGGTGTAGATTATTCAAATCTTCTTCTCAGTCTTATTCGTTCGCGACTTTTACTGAAAGAACTATAAATCCTGCCTTTCAGAATTTATGAATATTGATAAAACGTATTTCAAAGAGTCGCGTTTCGCCCACTCGCCGATGTTCAAACTCGTAAACATTAACATAAACTAAATGACGAAATATTTGAAGCGTATTCTTAATGAACGAGGAATTTTATACCATCTTAAATTCCTTTTCAAAGTATTTACACGTGTATGTCATTAAAATCTTGACGAATAAGATGAAGAAGAAGAAGAAGAAGCAGAAAAATTTCCGATGTCCGCGACACATCTTTTGACGAGTTTTTCTTAACAGTCTGCACGTACGTCGCTAAGGTTATAATGCAGAGTAACATTCACGACAGTGCCATGGCCTTTTTAATAATGCAGAGTGTCTTTGGTGCCCTTTGTGTCCAGGATTTTTTTTTTTCCTATATCTTTTTCATTTTCTTTTCGCTTTTTTCCTTTTTCCTCAATCCTATCCCTCTTGATTTTCGTCTGTTGGATATTTCCTCTCTCTCGTTTCGTTTTATCTCTTTCTTTCTTTATATTTTTTTTTTTTTGTTGATAAACTTGAAAGTTTCGTAACCCCAGAGATGCTGGCCGAAAAAGAAAACCGCAAAGCTTTGTCCTCCGCTTTCCAAAACCAGTAGCTACGAGACCCACTCATCCCCAAAGGGATACCCGAATAATTTTTCAACCATACCTATCCCACTATCCCGAGATCACGTGTGAAAAAGGGGAACGGTAAAATATGTATCCGAACTATACAACACGTCCGATACAAATGTGCTACATTTTCTTTTGCCTCGACCTTTTGACTTGTGAACATACTTATTGGTTTCATGTATAAGAAAAAAAAAAGGATCTTCCACTCTCTGCTCGATCGTATTGCGAAAATTGGTAGATCGGTATCATTCATAGCTTTCCGCAATACTACGTGATGCAAAAAATGAAAAATAAAAATTGCCAACTATATCCCGAATTAATTCGCGCTCTCTAAACTCGGCTAATTCACACAATTTTCTTTTCGACTGATTGGTCGAATGTGGAACGTGTTTAATTTGCGCATAAAGTCCCGTACGTACGTACGTATGTATGTATGTATGTATGTAGTATATCTACGCGAGAGTCTACAGGTAAGTGGATTTTTTATGGAGTCTCGACTGGCTCGCAATACGGGATTTCCAGGATTTCCAGGACTTAGTGCGGGTGAATTCACTAAAACCGTAGTCCAGCTGTTTCAACCGAGTGAACATCAATAGATTATACTGTTCCAAGGGCAACCCCTCACTACGATCAACCCCCTGGGCACAGCCCCTGGCTTGAACAGAGTCTGGCTCTGCCACCCTTTCAGAATGATATTCTACTCATCCGTCAAGTTCAACGTTCCAGAACTCTGTTTAATTACCATTAACACACTTCCCGGTATACGTGCATAAATATAGGTATATATATGTATACATAAAATTGACTCTTTAAAAATATATTGCTAAAATAATTATAAACGTGGAGAATATTGAAAGAAAACTGGGAGAAGCTTCGAGGAAAGTTTCAGTAACTGTCGGGTAAAGTAACAACTCGTAGATAGGTACACATACCCATCTAACTAGCTACCTATATTCCCGCTTCTAATTAACGTTACCGCAGACGGAATGGAAATAATTATTTCACAAGCCATTTAATTCACGTACAGTATAATTTTATTGGCTTCCAGTGGTACAGAGAATTCAAACAAAAAATTCTTTTTCTTTTTTTTCTTCCTATATCTAGATATACGATTACACATCTTACAAATATTGCGTGTAGATGCTTAGGGTAATGACGTGTTGAAAGAAATAAATTTCAATTCAATTTAATTTTAATCCGATTACCTACATACGTATAAATCCGGTTAAAATTTATTCGACAAAAATTTTGCTGAGGCATTAATTAAGGGTATATTCCGATTCATAATTATGACGTTATTTGCTCTCATCAGACGACGAGAGATATAAAACCTCAGATATAAAACCTTTTAATTAGGAACCAACTTTTCTGGATTTTCATTCTCTTTTTCATCCAACTAATGTTCTTACCGCTGCAGAAGGTGTGCCGTAAGCTGTTAGGGAATTATTCTCACGGGAATTATCCGTCCCTATATCTATAACCATACGAGTAGAGAAAGGTTATTTCGAGACTGCCTCTTGAATCCCACGACAATTACACCCATGTCACGTGGCCGTAAGGTGTATCCCATAGTCAAGCGACGAGAAAACTGGTCCCATGCCTGAACAGAAAAAAAAAAGAACAAATGACTTTTATCCCCTTGATGTAACTGTCCACGACGAACAGACCAGACGGCACTTCATGCACCCCGGTAATTTTTTTTTTTTTTATTTTCATTTTTTCTTACTCGGTTCTTAAAAAACTCCATACTTTGTTCTTCTATCATATGTTGGCGTAAAGATGAACGTGAAATTAGATACACTTTAAATTAAGAATCTAGAAGATGAAGGAGGCGGGAATACAGATTTATTTCAAGTTAGGGAAATTTGACTAATCTTGGTCAGCATTGGGTGCAACGGTGTGCAAATTCTTCTCATTTCTTTATCAATGGCCGGCTAATTAGAACTAAAAGTGAAGAATTTCTTAGAGCAGAATCGAGGAAAGAGTAGAGACCGCGTTCGAAGACCATCGAATCAAAAGAATCTCGTTGTATGAGGTCCTGGAATAAAGATGAAAGTATCTTAGAATTTATTATTTCCGGAATTTGCATTAAGTGTTATAGTGACTATATCACGTTGACTGGGAACTGCCGAGGAAATTGAATGTTCTGTTTGCTAAATCCATTTTTTTTTATATACCTTTCTTATCTATTGCTTCTGCAATTTCACTGATCGTTCACAATTATCATCGTGAAGGAAATTTGATCGGAAATGAAAAAAATAATATCATCGAACAATTTGTCAACTTCTGATATAATTAAAGTCCCTTCAGGTTCTCGCGTCCGTTGGATTTTCTATACGAAACTTTTGGACAATGACGAAATCTAGTTTGGGAAACACTGACGATGAAACTTCCTCGTTGTGGGACAGTGACAGATATGCGACAACCCTCTCGTATACGGGAAAACCCCACTCTGTAGGGAGAAATCAGTTTCCTCACGGTTAAGGGAATCTACCCGTAGCTGTAGGGCCGAAGTATGGGGAGGCTGCATTTCGAACTGATTGTGAGAGAGAATCTCTTAGCCCTTGGGAGGTATTCGAAACCGACCTAGGACAGGTTAAATCACGTGCCATATGTTACAGGACGAATTACTTTTGCCCATTGTTATAACAAAGCCGAGATACTATCGAGTCCCGCGGAATACTGCGAATCTCCCGGATTCCTACCTAGTCCTATAAGGATCGAGTGCATTTCCTTTAACCGAGGTTAGAACTGAACTCGGAGGTGCCTCTGCAGCAAGCAATTATCGGTGGTAGAACAGATGTTCATTCGGGGTGAGAGAAACAGCCAATTTTGAGACCATGGGGATCGAGCCTCGACCCCGCCGTTTTAGTCAATCGCTAACTATAATTCTCTCAAAACTTATCAGACAGACGCGATCCGACTGACTATGAGGCACAGAGAACAAAGAGAAACGATGCTATTAAATTCAGCACGAATCTACTTTCAAACTATTTCAATGCTATTTCACTCAGCAATTGCAGCTGTTTTATCCGTAGAATTTCTTCCTTTTTTTTCTTTTTTTTTTTTTTTTTTTTCGTTTCTCTTGTTTCGACTGAGGGGCTGCACTCTGTGCGATATTTTCCGATTCGAAACCGCCTCTGGTGTAAAATGAACAGCGAGAGATGGGTATTCGCTGATAATTGATAAAAACAAAAACAAACTTTGAAATCGGGAAATTCTACATGTGCGGATGAATAGAAACAGTTTGGTTTCCAAACTAGTTTCCCAACAAACAGCTCTATGCCCTCGAGCAACAATTACTATAAACCCTTCCGAGAAATTTCGAGGATGCGACGCGACGCCCTGATCCCTCAACCCCCGGACGTAGCAAGGCCCCGGTAATGTACAGTTCTGCACAGAAATGATTTCTGTGTTCGAAATTCTGTCGAACAGTTTGAATTCCGGAGCTAAAAAATTTCATCGATATGAATACACGTCTACGTATATGACTTGCGCGTTGCTTTTCATCGGCTGAAAATGATGCATTCAAACTCTGGGCTATCGAAGGAGATGTGAAAAATGTTGTTTTTGAAAGTCGACGAAAATCGACGAATCTAATCTAATCCAATCCATTTCAATTTACAGAGAATGGGGTCAGTCCACGGCGACGAGTTGCCCTACGTTTTCGGAGCTCCGTTAGTCGAGGGCTTCGGACATTTCCCACGAAATTACACAAAAGCTGAAGTGGCTTTATCGGAGAGCATCATACTGTACTTCGCAAACTTCGTGAAAGCAGGGTGAGTCGTCTGAACTTTATTCTTTACCCCGCCTATATATATATGTATATGTTTTTTTCCATTCATTTATCCGAATTGTTAATTATCATCTGACTTCTGATGTGCTGATGATCTTATCCCGATTATCAGATGAATCTTGAACCTAAACTCATAGTTTATATTAAGACAAGCATAAAAGATAAAGAAATGAAGGTATACCGCGGACAGGTACTACCTGCCGGAGAAATGATTCACCTTTATTACACGCTCGGCTGCTCACTAAGTAATTAATACCGCGTGTCAGAATCTCGAAAGTTATACAGTTCGTTAACAAGGTTTGTGAGATGGGAAAGTTTATACTTTGGGGGTTTAAGTGCGCTTCGACGTCGTCGCACAGCGAGTACAGATTTAGGTGCATACCGACAGCACGTATCAAGTTCAGTTGTTCATTTAACGTACAAATATCTGTCTTCGAGTGTTTGCATTTCTGTATGCAGAAGTTCCAGAACGTCGCATAAATCGCTTTGCAGATCCGCTGCAGATAAATAATGAATATGTTTAACCCGAAAATATGCGTTGTCCGTGATATATGTACCGCCGAAAAGGTCCTCTTGATAGTTGAATATATGATCGTTAAATAACTCGATTTGAAATTTAAATTATATTATTATGGAGGTGTACGTCGGGTTTCACCGCTTCCTGCAGCCTGTACACATGCACATATCGTCGTGCGGGTGTAGCTACGATTCCGCTTGTACCGAATCAATTTAAAAAAAAAAAAAAAAAAAACAAGAAACAGACCAAAAAAGAAAAAAATGAACACTCGAACCGCCCTACTTCAATTCGTTGCATATTCAAGAGCGGCGAGTGTTTCACGGTTTCGAAGATTAAAGGACAAGCCCTCACCCGATGAATTCTACCCCGTAGCTCTTACATTTTTCATCCGTTGTAGATATGTATACGTACGTGCGCAAAGGAACTTGAAACTCTATTAGCGGATAGGTAAAGTGGATCCGTACTTTATTCCTGTTGAATTAATATTTTTTTTTTTTTTTCAAAATTCGTATCCCCGGATTTTCGATATTTTTTGGTCAGGAATTTATATTCGTAAGAACGTTGATGAATTCGATTGAACAATATTATGCTTCGGGCATATTTCCTCGCGCGTGAAAATAATTCTTCATTTTTATTTTTATTTATCTTCTCGTTTAACGTCACTCAGTTAATCTCGAACGGTACAGTTTCATCGCGAATGACTTCTGCGTCAGTAACCACGTTTAAATTTTGAATTAACGAGGCGGCCTTACCTCCCTGCAAGGTGGTGGGTATATATACATGGCAGTAGGTCGGTTAAGGAAATCCAAACGCTGACTTAATCAAGCTGTCCACGATGTTACGTGCCCGAAAGACCACTCCTCTGTTAAACCGAGCCAAACTTCTACGATGAAGTTCCTTGACCGCTGTTTCTGTCGGGGCAGAGTGAAATCCTACCGCGGTTCAAAATTAACCAAAATTCGTTTGGCCGAAACTCAATCAGTAAATGATTTATCACCGTATCTCTGATTAGCCGAAAATAGCGGTTTTCTATTGAACTGTGGACGAGTAGACAAACGGCGTTGATTAACGTGTTAATTATTTGATCGTTTTTATGTGGAAAGGAAATTTTCAACCTCATTTCGTACATCCCGGGAAATTCAGATTTTATTTCATATTATATATTTTCCGAGGGAATTTTGACTTCCAGCTTTTATACGTTCCACCGATGTTTTTCGCTCACCACCTTTTTTGCGCATCTCCCATGGTAGCAGGCTCTCGCCTGGTTCCTCTATCCGATTAACATTTTTGAATTTTTAATCGACATGTAAATTCACGTGCTGCTAACGATCCAGTTTTTTTGTAAAAACGGTGTAACTCCGAGTACCGAAGAAGATTGAGGCCGCATAGCGCGAGGTGAGAAATACAGGTGAAACACGGTTTAATATTACGCGTCCACTGTCACAACGATATTCTGTCAAGGCGAAAAAAAACCGCGTAAAGACATGACTGGCAAGGGACTGGCGTAATTAGAATAAAATAAAGAAAGAACCACCTCTTCGTTTTGATTTTTTTTTTTTTTGGTCTTATTCTCTCTGTCATTCTCAAACCGTTGAAAAATCTGCGTTTAAATTTTGTCAAACGTACGAAAACGTTGTGTACAGGTGTTGGAAAATTTGTGTCTAATCGTAGGTAATTAACGCCGAGCTTACGGCGAAAACCACACCTGTAAACACGCCGAACGATCTCACGTTTGCTCGGACAATTTCTACCTCGGGAAATAAACCGATGTCCTGGGGTTTCTCTTAATAGGATTTTCTCGCACGGGTTCCGAGATAGAGATGAAGAGAGAGAGAGAGAGAGAGAGAGAGAGAGAGAGAGAGAGAGAGAGAGAGAGAGAGAGAGAGAGAGAGAGAGAGAGAGAGAGAGAGAGAGAGAGAGAGAGAGAGAGAGAGAGAGAGAGATAGAGATGAAGAGAGAGAGAGAGAGAGAGAGAGAGAGAGAGAGAGAGAGAGAGAGAGAGAGAGAGAGAGAGAGAGAGAGAGAGAGAGAGAGAGAGAGAGAGAGAGAGAGAGAAACTTGCCCGTGGCCCAGGGGCTTCCCCATAAAAGTTACACGTACATAATCGTATATATTCAACTCGGTGTATTTCCTACCTGTTGTTCAAGACTCAGGCTTCATTCACGGTCGGGTTCATTCTATAGCTACGATCAATTCTACAGATGAATCTGTATCGTGTATATCGTGTATCCACTCCGTATTACTCATATATAATCTCATACGAGAATCTTACGTCGTATCAGCATTGCAATTTCTCATTCTTTCGAGTCTATCGGAATTTATTATACGTAGAATACGTCCAAACAATTTTTATAAAGAAATATATTCAGAGTAGCTGTTGCAGGTAGAATAGAGGCGAGATCAATCTACCCATAGATGCAATAAATGTTTTACGAAATTTCAAAAAAAAAAAAATCGACTCCAGAGAGAGAGAGCAAATTATTTATTTTTATCGAAATCGTCCGAACAGTTTTTCGGAAATTTTAGTAATGAAAAATAAAAATGAACCGAGTAACGGAATCGGCACGTAACTAACACCTTGTGTGAAAATCGTGTGAGGATTCGGAAATGAATTGGCATTTGGAGTAGTTCAAGCTGTTAAGATAGTTCGGAGTGAGTTGGTTTCCGAATAGCGAGGTCAAGATTGAAGGTAAATATTCATTCGTTATTCTTGTGGTAATTTTGTGGACTGTCCAAAGCTTTGCCTTGTCGTATGCATAATATATACTCAACGTTTCCAATTATAGGTACGATCTTCGATAATGAAATTATTTTTCTTATTTTTATTTCATCTCATAAGTCGGAGAATTTTCTCCGTGATCAGAATTATGTCCGATAAGAATACTAATTCTAAGTAGCTGTACAGACAGAATTTACAGTTCGTGCGAACCAAATTTTCAGTAAGGACCCTCAGACCCACACCTCAGTACTGTGGCATAAGTTATGTACAAATAGAGACGCCTAGATACACAGAAGGTAGTACCACCATGTACCTTCCGTACTAACGTACAAAGTTATTGGCGACATATGTGCAGGTCCGCATGAATATTCAAAAGGGAGTATAGCTATGGAACGTAGACTGCGTATATGTCATATGCCGAGTGCCGAGAGCGCCGCGATGCCCTGAGGGTTGTTAAATTTTACCTCGATCGAATTCTGCAGCAGGGGGTAGTTTAGTTCGACGAACTATAAAGTCTTCGGGAGTCTTATATCTTTAATCTTTCGAAAAATTAAATTTAACACCGCAGATTATATCGTTTGAGGAAACGAGAAAAAACTATCGAGACTCAACGGCGTGGCGTTGAAATTAAACCGCGACAATTTTTTTTTTTTTTTTTTGGAAAAATAATAGATGGTGAAAAATAAAATAAAAACAGGGTGAGAGATACAGGGTGGATATTTGAATAAAATAAATCATAATCAAACGGCGATTCGTGGGACCGAGTCAATCACCGGGAAATCAAATTTCTATTTATTTATTTTCGGAAAAATTAAAATCCCGTATATTTTGCTGCCGCGTGTTTGAAAACACAGGACAGATAGATTATGCAACGCATCTGTCACCCGTATATTGACGAAAAAGGTCGTTTTTTAAATGCATACGAATCCCCGATTTCACAGTTTTTATTGTTCGGCAATCGACGATCGAAATAAATTTTCGTCAATAATTGAGACATCTTTTTTATACTCGTGATCGAATAATTACGACATAAATCGTTATTAATTTACGGCTTGTCTGCCGATCTGTCTAATAAATACGTTAAGCTACTGATCGACTTGTGCCTTGTTTAACGATATAACGCGAAATAATTAATCACGTGAAATTATTCAGTCAGTGAGTCGAGTCGACACGTCGTATCTAGTTAATATCATCTTGCCTATGGGTAAAACGAAATTTCCACACACATTCAACGGGCTTACCATACATCGGGGGTGTTTAAGTTAACGCAGTGCGCTCGTCAAACGATCAACTCCCAATTAAACTCTACCCCAATTAATCGACGCCCTCTTTCATTCACCGTGGTTAATACGCCTCTCGATACCAATTTCCGTATTCTTTGGATTAGTCGCACGTGATATACCCGGCAGCCACCTATTACCCACAGCTATGGAAGATACTGCATATACGAGGGCGGAAATAACAACCCTGTGTATATTCACCTCACGCCCACACACTTAGAGTTTACTGGCACTAACCTAGGCAAGGGCTTCTCCCCATATGCGGGGTCAATACCTATGGTACCCTGTATCGCTGAACCCGAGTGTGCGATGCCATGCCATGCCATGCTATGCCATGCTATGCTATGCTTTGCCGCGGGGAAAACTCATTTTGACGTTCAGCCTTTGAATGGTAATAGCTAATTTATAAAATGGGTATAGTATTATAGTAAGGGGACTCGCTGGTTGCCCTATCTACCAAACGGTTTCAGATTGGCGAAATTAAACCTGAGGATATGGGTTCGGTTTGTAGGAAATTTCCCTTTCGTTTTCTCGTTTTCTGTGAAAACTAACTAAATCCTTCGTTTCCCTTTTTCATTATTATTTATTTATTTTTATTTTCTCACTTTGTTTCGAACAAAAAATTGGTCCGTTCTGGTGAATAAATAAAGCAAAGTTTTCGATGGACGACTTGGCGGGAGATAGGGGATAGGGTAAAGGTAAAGGTGTAGGTATCACCTCTATACCTGTATCATGGTAGCAGAATTAAAATAATTCGGTTGAAAATTTACATTTTAATTCAACACAAAAAGGTATACCCAACCCTCTGGAAAGATTTGCATTTTTTTCAAAAGAACCGCAAAAACCAAGTACCACTTTCTACTCATCGTCGTCCTCATTCTCCAACAACCTACCCCACCGCTCCTCATCTCCTCCTACTACTCTGGTCTAATGGTACAGCGAATGCTTTTTCACCCTCCAAATTTTAACCCGAAATTTTTGTAAATCACCTTTGAACCAATTCATAATTAAAATTTCGTCGAATATGTATACAGTATATAACATACCTTGATATGAAGGGGTGAGCCAACAAAGACAGAGATGATGACGTGTAGACTGGACATGTTATCGATACTGATCAATCGGAGAGATCGATATATCATTTTCCATTGACCATCGGACTCGTAATATAGAAAATAATTAAAAACGTTGAATAATATTATCCGGACAAGATATACGTGAGTTCTACGGTAAAGAACCATTTCCTGTATAGGCTCGAATGGATATCACGCAGCTCGTGTACGCGAGCCCTTTTTTTATTCTTTCTTTTTTTTTTTTTTTTTTTTTTTTTTTATCGTCTTAGCTTCCCTTCTTCACTTTTACAAATGAAAGAGTTTTTCTTCCTTCAATAGGACTTTCAGTCTCGAAGCTTTCTGCCAGCGGCTGAAAGCCAAAGTCTGTTTTCTTGTCCCCAAT
The DNA here is from genome assembly GCA_949628255.1 of Macrophya alboannulata. Classification (NCBI taxonomy): domain Eukaryota; kingdom Metazoa; phylum Arthropoda; class Insecta; order Hymenoptera; family Tenthredinidae; genus Macrophya; species Macrophya alboannulata. Next base: position 18,374,507 of record OX451212.1, read on the forward strand.
GCCGATGTATAAAGTCCGAAGACAATTTTAGAAACCAGTTTTCAACGTCCCCCTTTTTTTTCTCTACTTTTTCGTCACGCCCTTTTATTCTTCAGCCACGGTAATCCCCGTTCCGAATCTGTCGTTAAAGAACACACGCAGGGGAATTTAAATATCGATTCGTCAAATCATCGTGTCGTATACGAAAATAATAAATATATATATATATATACCTATCTATGTATTATGCATCGCGGGGAAAACCTGGATCGGTGTATAAAATAATGTGGAGGATTTAAGCCGCAACAATCCGCTGAATAAAGTGTAACTTATAACTGCAGCGGTGTGATAGTAGATAGATAGAGAGAAGGGGTAGGTAGAGATATACGAAAAGGGAACTCGTAACAGAAATCGAATTAGTAAATCTATATCGAAATTGCAAGGGTGTGGCTGAGAGATGAATGAGGGTGGAAACGTAGGGCGAGAGAATAGCGCCGCGCGGAAGCGACTACAGGGTAGGTATACCGGAGAAGGGGCTAATCCCACGGAGTTAGCGTCAGTCAACTTGAGTTACGAGCAACGCGGAACGTTACACCCTATTTATCGTAAATTATGACAAATTACGCTTCGTCTGAGTCTGATAATAAATACAATATCTATGCACGTATATATACCTACATGTGCGTATACTTATATATCTACCTGCTGTACTCAACGCCGGAAGTAGGCAGAGAGGTCTGGACGGAAGGGAGGGTGAATACGAACGTACGAACTCCCGGACAAATAGGGAGAAATGAATAATATCAATATATATACGTGTCCTTTCGCAACACAGACCTGAAATATTCACCGCTATTACTTAACGCCAACGTTTTACTACCTCGCGTACAAGATATGATGTAGAAATTGATATTTAAGAGGCTCCATGCATCTTTCGCCTCGCCTCCTATTATTGAATACTAGTTCGCGGCTATGAAACCACAGTAAATCTATCTTCTACTTTTTAGTACTTATCCTGAGAAATTGCCTCGGGCTGTTTATCCATTCTTACAATTTTTTTTCCTTTCTGTTTTTTTTAACCTCAGGGATGCACAGGTGGAAAAAAATCTTACCATACTAAACCGCGGCTTATCCATATACGTTTAAGAGTCGGAATAATGAAGTTTAAAAAATCCGAATTAATTTATACGTGCTGGAAGCTCGGAATTGTTTTCAGAGAACGGGAGATCGCGAGAGAGGGGAAAGAAAAAAGAAGAGTAAATTGAATGATGTAGAAATTTGGAACAGTCCGCAGCTAAGCTTCGGTGAAAACAGTTTAACAAGTTAAAATAATTGTCGGTGTAATGACGTTGGTGAAATTTGTCCATTTGAAGGAATTAGCGAGAAACGCAATTGGGAATCCTCGACCGAGTACATCTGCATTATGCGGTGTTTGCTTTGGGATTACCTCGCTAAAGTACGACTGGGACAGTACGTGTTTGCGATTTGCTCTGCAGTTCGTGGCTGTTTCACTACCGTGGCAAGTTGTGTACAGCGTAGACGATTATGCTAAATTATTGTATATATATATATATACCTACATCACGGGGTAATATGCGCTATTTGTTCGGCGAACGTGTTCCCTGTCTCATATCCGCTCTATCGACCACCGCGATTCCCGTTAAACCATTAAATCCAAGACTAGGGATCCTCGATTCGTGAATCATGTACCTTGAGATATTGTGAATCCCCGTTCTAAAACTTTGATCGTTAAATTTGAAATTTGACGGTGTTTGTGCGTCAGATATTCGGTGTAGTATTGTTTGGGCACTGTGGTTAGGGGTGGGCGCCGGTCGAGCGTTATTCGGGAATCCTAGACATGCATTATGCATCCTGGTGGTCGAAGGGACGGTCGGACCCGTTGTACCTGTTGCAAGGGTGAAGGAGATTTCAAAGGATTTTACCCGGAGTTACCCACTGTCAACCCGACTTTTAACCTGATAAACTTTAAACTAGTATACCTACCTCGGTGGGACAATGACGCCCCAAACAATCCTCCCGACTTTCAGGCTGCGAATAGTCGATCGACGTCAACTTACGACATAGGAGAGTCCGCGGAACCGTATCACGAACACACCACGAATACTCGATTAGAATCTTGAGTTTCTGAAAACTAGGTGGTAGAAGAAAAATCAGTTAATTTGGGAAAGCGAGTCTCGCCTCGATCATCCCTATCAAATTCCGAAACCTATTTTGACCTGAAATCACCGTACACGTTCGTTTAGTGGATAGATTTGTCGATGCAATCGCTGAATGAGGATTTATTTGAATTGAAAAAATGTTCGATAGGTGGGGGATTTAACTTTCGGAAACGTTAAACGCGAGAATGTTCGGTCGGTGATTTAAAAAAAAAAAAAAAAGTGTATCAACCCGCACCTAAATTCATTACGCAAACTCTACCAATGTTCCAATATTCGTTCGGAACGGTTAACCAAACGTTGCATGCATGCATTGCATGCATCGTGCTGCCAAAGTTTTATCGCATAGTTTTACCTCGGTGTTTTCAGAACGGCAATGGAAAATTTATCGCCAACCAATCGCTCGGTTTTAAGCGAAATCTACCAGAGAACCCAACAGATGCACCAAGGCGTCTCCAAGGTTTGTTCAAGTGGAAACTGCTCTGCTCTGCTCTGCTCTGCTTTGCACTGCACTGCACAGTGCAGCACTGATGCACCATACACTCGCCTTAAGGTCCGCCAAAGTATTTATTCAGTTTAACGTGATTCTACTGCAGCTAGGTATCTGCGCGAAAAACCAGAATAAGTTACTCGAGTATAATCCGCAAAAGTATTCGAAATCATTTATAATTCCTCGTAGGTATAACTTCGCTATAATTTTATTAACGGAACCATGAATCTGACATTCGTTGCCTTAATGTTTTTGACTTTGATATAGTAGCGTTAAATTTCAAAGTATTTATGCGATACTGAAATCCGAGTGATATCTCCTTGGTGTATCTCGAAAATTGCGATACTTGCGTAGGCGATATAAGGAAATCGGAAACACGTTTAAAATCATGCAGTTAAATACAAAGAATTTCATTGAAGAAAATTATAGCGATACTCTATCAAATCATACGATAGGTCAGATAAAATGCCAGATCCATTTTCGAAGCCTGAGAAATTTGACGCCGAACGCAATGGGATTTTTATACCAATATTCGAACCTGTGTTCTATGAATTGAAACGTCCATGAGTTTTTATATCATTTTTATCATATTCTCACGATCAGAATTCTAACTTACCCGGAAATATAGGTTATTTATTTTTCAAATGGCGTATGTTGCGCAGCCCCTTGAGAGAGAATTATAAATGGAAAATCGCGGTTCAAAGAAACACTTCCGGGAAGCTGGGAATATTTGGTTTCAGCCGTCCGATCTTCGCAAACAGACATTCTTCGCTCTCTCTCAAAGCAAACAACTAAATGTGTCAGCAAGCGCGATAGATCGAAACACTCGAGAATACGTGAGTAGCAAAAAAAATAAATAAAAAAATAAAAAAAGATGAATAGGGCTCTAGCCTCGGCGCTTTCGAATGCGGTCGTAGAGTTTGTAGGAATTGTAAGCCTCAGGCACATATGAAACTTTCATGCTGGCATCAGCAGTGAGAGCGAGACAATTATGCGGTTCAAAGAAGTTACTAAATCATAGTTCCGGATGGATAGTGCCAGAGCAACAATTCCACCAGTTTGCTGCATCGGCTCCCTTATCCTCCTCCCTTACCTCATCATCTCACCCGAGTCCAACGACTTCACTATGAGAGAATATTAAAGTTTCCTCATTAACTGTCGATCCAGTGCTTTCGGTCTAATGTATTAGCTGCCTGCACACATTTCATATAGTTGAATAGTTGATACATCTGTGTGTGTGTGTGTGTGTGTGTGTGTGTGTGTGTATAGGAATCTGTGTGTGCAGATGATTATATGATCGGTTTTCTAAAAGGCAGCTGCTCCAAAGCTATATCATTGATCGATGTACCGCGATAGATGAAAATATGTTGTGTGCTGGTATCACTTTGCGGGTATAGGTATATATTTCGTTGGTTGATTACTAATTTCGAGGTTGAAAATGTCTTCAGATTTTTTTTTATTTTCTTTTTTTTTTTATATTTTCTTATTCTCTTTCCCGAATATGAATAAGGTGTAATGAAGCCCTCGCCGAATTTGATGGGAACCTTGAAATCCTTACCTTTGAAGTACCTGCTTACATTTGAAACTCATCTCCGCTCTAGATGGGGTAATGACGTCGTAGAACTCGGCTTCGTATCGAGCGATAAATTTTGATACAGAAACGACGACGAGAATGATTATTGATAAATGAGCATACGCTGAATTTCTGGAGTACCGAACTTTCGCCTGGATCCCATAATCTCTAGTAAAACCTCGGTTGGACCATGCTAAATCTGTAATTTCATTTTGATAAAACTTGTTCGGAAGTTTGTGACGCAATTATCGGTCGTACTCGTGCAGTTGGAACATGTACATAATTCTGCTACCTAACTAGCCTGCCATTTCTCACTCTGTAGCTTCGCATCGCACTGTCCACGTACCATACATACATACAAGAACGGTCGGTATCCCACAAACTTTCAGTTTTAATTGCTACCAATTAATAATCGTGATTGCCAACCCCGCTGTACACTCGCATAGCTCAGCCTCCGCGCAGTTAAAGTTTCTCCTTTTCCTCGTGTTTCTGTTTTTTCTTCTTTTCCTTTTTTTTTTTTTTTTTTTTCTTTCTCTTTTGCCCCCTACTACAACGCGTCATAAATATGCGAGGAGGTACCATAACCGAGTTTATCGTACCCACACTTTTTATTTTCCAGAAGTAAAATGTACAGAGATAGAGCTGCGTAAGATGTATGAAAAAAATAATAGACAAAGAAACTTGTATTATCGTATACAATAGTGCACAGTATACGATCTTTTAGTAGTTTAATGCAGGCATTCACCCTAGATGTAAGAAATTTTCATCAAGGTATACCAGCAGGACGTGACCCTAGTAGCGATATACTCAACTTGTTACGATAAATAGATGACGAGGGCGACAAGCGATGATGTCGCTAATGTACCCGCCTTGTACAGTACAGTACAGTACAGTACAGGGTGCGCTAGGAACCGCAAAACCTCTCTCAACGTAGGCCCGTTGCGTCTCTGTAATCAAGTATGTATGTACGTGTGCGTGTGTGTGTACATATAACTGGGTATGTTTACACGTAACTGTATACGTGGATCTAGACATTAAATGTATAGGTAGACGTCTAGCGTCGAGGACGGTGCAATGCGTTACGCACTACGATAGGGTTGCCGTATAGTATCTACAGGTATCCACCCTCTATACAGACATATTGTTGGTTGGAAAGGGGTACATATGCGCACGTCGTCGACTGCTATTAGCGGTTTAGGAGCCAACCTAAAACGGTTAACACTAAAAGCTACGCCTCATACCCACCGTAACGTAATTTTCAACCTCTCGGTTAACTAGACAATTCTTGAGAGACGATAAAGGGACGTATAGCGTAGGTGCATATACTATATGACCGTAGTAGGATCAGACCCGACGTGATGGGTATAGATAAAACGACGAGGGCGAAATAGTGCAGTAAAACATAAAAAGAGGAAAAAAAGTGCAGGAAGAAATTAATCGTTAAAAACAGGTTGGGTATATTTTTCTATAGTTTTGTACAAGAATTGATGCATCGATTTTAGTCTTTCCATATATGCCTACCTACACCATAACTACATAGAGGTTTGCCGTATAGATAAGAGCCCTTTTGTCAAGGGGATCGAGTTCCTTAATGGGGTGCTCGTGATGATGAGTCTTTGCGATCGTATCGAAAGATAATTTGATACTATAGGAAAGGGAGTATGTGTCGGTGTATGTTTACCTGTTGGTGTAGTGTAGTAAAGTAGGTTAGGTAGGTATGAATGTATGTATGTATGTATATAGGACCGCAGCAATCAATTTGCTTGTTTCCTCGGGGGAAATTTTATAAAATAATTCTTCTTGTCTCGTGCGAGTCGCTGAGGTTAATTCACCTCCAATTTGTAGTAATTGTGGCGGGTGAAACGACGCGAAACAAACACTTTCAGAAATTTATTGCTTCTCGTTACCACCCTGCCTACCCCGTATATACTAACTAAAGCTTTGATTGTCCCAGCGAATGTCGCCGAGGGCTAGGGCTCGAATCTCATTTCAAAATTTGTATCCCTCGCTCCCTTTGTTTCCGTAAAGAACGTGTATCTTTGTCGAAATTTCTCAAGATATCGGTGTCGCTGTGCTTACACACTTTATTCACACGCTCATCGTCACCCCCGTCGTTGCAATAACCGAAAATAAAAGCGTTTTGAATATATACCGGGTTTAGATGATAAAAGTTAAACGCCCTGAAATTCAAGTAGAAAGAGAAGAGATACCTTTCTTTGCTTTATATACGGCTGTAGGGTAGGGTAACTCAACCAAAAATTAATTAAAAAACTTTATTTCATTATTTTATTGAGACTGGGTAAGAAACCGACTGATATACATATATACCTATACCATCTTAGCCCACGATCAACCTCCTCGATTTCAATAAAAACTAATCGATAATGGCTATAGGGCGGAGGAGTAGGTCCATTTAAAGCACAATTCCACTTTAATCTATCACTCGTGGAAAACGTGGAAAATCGAAACGTAGATTTTCTTTCCGTTGAATCGTTCGATTTGAAAAATATTTTAAGGTTGTTTTCACGCAATACTTATACCAAACTATACGCGATGGAGATTGCGAATAGTTCACAGTCTTTTAATCTATTCATGAGATTCTCATTATCCTGTACATCTTGCTTGTCCTCGTTCTCTTTGTTTCGACTTTACCTGTCTATCGCATGACGGAATACCGAAATCCCCTGAATCCGTCCAAGGACTGTGCTATACAGCCTCCGGCTCTACAGGCGCTGGACCAATTAGTATCGGCTTTCGGAACACCTGAGGCAATCCATCCGGATCTCAATCCTCCGTCAACTTCTTCGGTTTACTAGACGAGGAAACAGTGGGCGGCATACAGCGCGCTTAATTGTCTCGAAATCCGTATTACCTACACGCCAGAAATTCCCCTATCTCGCACCCCGCTCTATAATTCCTATTTTCTCGTGATTCGGGTCCACCGTGTCTAGCATGAGATCTCATATCCCCGTTCAGCAAAGGTCCGTTTAATATTTAATACAACACTCGCTCCTCCGATGTCGAGCTAAATGCGTCATATAAAGTTCAGTGAGGGAAGCTGGTGTTCTCAGTACGCAACTGGCATTCAAAGGAGTTTCCGCCCCATGAATTACAAAGGCTGACCAGTCACTTTGAGTTTTCGTAACATTGCGGCAAACTATATTCGTCTACCTACAGTTAAAGCCAATTTAGTATCGCACTAAACTACAGTGACTAAGCTTGTCACATTCGCCACTTAGAAGCACCTGTTTCCAACATGTGCTTGAAGGATGTTAGACACGTTCTCAGCGGGCGATGTAAACTGGATTGTTTGTATGTCGTTGCACACTGAAGGATCGGTGCAAGCTGGTCCAGTATGTATATAGACTAGGTACGAGGAGGTCGTAGCTGGATCAGCTCCAGCCACAAAATTGGCGAACTTAGAATTCCGAGTAACGGTCGTCGATCAGAAATTACGTCAGCCTCGTGCACCGAATCTAATCCGATCCACTAACGGCTTTGAAACACCCAAACGACCCAACTATCAGCATCAAGTTAATGACCCTTGCCGTAACCGGTACGGGTACGGGTCTGCGGTGGACGTTCGGTTCGGACGTTCCGAAACAATTTTCATAACCTTTTTTTTTTCGGTTTGTTTCAGAAACCCGAACGCCCCCGAGCATCATGGACGAGGAGAAAAGACCTCCCTCGCTAACAAGGAGAGGAGTAAATATCGAGGACTTGTTTGGGATCAGTACGATCCTGTGCATCAGAAATATCTGGAGATCGGTGAGTGCAGACATTACTCAATAAATTTTTTAACACACTTCGACGAGGCTCCCCGAGTCTCCGATCAGGTTTTGAGAGGCTTATGTAAAACGAGACGATAAATTCGCCAGCTTCGGTCCTTTTTTCTTCCATTCTCTCTCTCTCTCTCTCTCTCTCTCTCTCTCTTTCGCTGTTTTATCGTACGACTACAAAGAGAAGTTGAGATATGGTAGCTCTGAGCGAAACTTGATATCTGCTTTATAAATTTAATTGAAAACAATACCTGACGTACCTACTTACGTCTCGTATTCGCGTCAAATACCACGACACGACGAACCGAAGCGGGAGGCTCGACTGTTTGACTGATTATAGAGACAGGGAAGACGCGATAAGATCTCGGGTTTGGTCTCGTCTCACTGAATTAATAAAATAATTATTTACGTAATTAGAAATCCGTCCTTACAGCTATACCATATCTGTATACCCACGGGGTATGACGACTCAAATTTTCAAAGTAAACAAAGCTGCTAGTACCTACCGAATCTCATTTCACGCACGGTGAAGTACGACTTGTCTTTTCGGATGACTCGATCACATCTCATTTGCGCTTATGCGGCTGAACCCTCCCGTAGGTCAAACCTTTGATTACTGGAATAGCTAAACGTGATTCTCCACTGTCCTGATGATTTTATCGACGTCTTGCCGTTAGAGTATCAATTAAAAAAAATCAAAGTCCGGACTTGGTAGAATAAATAATTATCGAAAGCCTTGTTTTATCGCGGTAGTAAAAATTCGATGGGCGAATAGGTTGGAATGGGAAATCGAATTTTTTTGACTGACTGTCTTTTCAATCCGGGCTAAGTCGTTCGTCGGAAAAAAAGGAGAAGGAAAAATTGATTCCTCTGGTTTTCTGATAAATAAAATATCAATGAGTTCACGTAATTGTTTGGCATCGGGGAGGCGGGACAGACAGATGAGAATACGAGCGTGGTGAACGATAGGGAATGAGAAATCGTTGAATTCTGACGCGTATTGACAGTTGGACTGGAAGCTGGGAAAGCGAGTGGCGTAGATGTTTCTCCCAACCCTCCTTTTCTCTTATTCTCTTCTAACCGCACCCTCTTCGCTCTCCTGGTTCTTCTTCAACACCGGATGGGAAAAGTAATTTAGCCGAGAAGCGAACCCTCGTTTACTCGCGGTTTTACCCCGTCCTTTTCCTTATCACCACGATTCCTCTGTTTTCCCACGACAATTCTCTTATATTTTCACACTCCCTCGCTTTAACCCTTGGTCTGAATTATTGCGAGGAAAAATTCAAGCCGAGTTCACTCACCTCGTAAAATAGAATCCGACTTCGAAGTCAGGATTAAAATGAAGCGGTAAAAAAACAAAAGAAAAAAAAGGAAAGAAACGTGGAAACTTTGACAAAACTATGATAAAATTGATATAATACTTAGAAAGATTGGAAAGAAATCGCGAGTGAAAATCTAACGGTTCTAATCGCGTATCTTTTTGGTCCCTCATCGTGGTTTTGGATTATACCTAAATCTAGAAAATTTGATATTTAGTGAGAAACGACGAGACCCCCGCACACATTATTACGTGTATAAAATTTAGACGATCGCCTTTTATTCAAATTTGGTAATGCATCTTGTCTCCCTTTTACTAAGGGTATATATTTACGTAAACAAAACCTATCTACTCATCCCACACCTCGGGTGTTGGTAATACGAGGCGTAATTGTCCCCGATAATATCGTTATGCCCCACGACTCATCAACAACGTTCGTCATTGATCCGAGATCATATCTCGTTTCGTCTCAAGCCGTGAATTACTTGAGATGAGAAATTTCCACCATAAACTTGTTCATCGTGGGAGGAATTTTATATTCACCTGGATGTAAAATACGTTCGCACACCCCATAAGTCGTGAAATTCGAGATTCGAGACTCATTCGAGTTTTGGAATTTTTTTATTCATTTGAAAAAAAGAAGAACAATTTTTTTTCAAGCTTATAGTTGCAAAGCACGCTAATTTCTACTGATTATAAATTTTTTCTTTTTTTGATAACTTGACTCCCGCTTCGTCATTAAAAGTTTTATTACCAATCTCTCGCCGAGTCACTTGCTCGGACGTGTGACACGTGACAACTAGTTATTATTTAACACGTTCGTTATAAACGCTTCGGGGACATTAATTAACGCGTTCAATAGTCGCGGTGACTTTTAAACATTTTTCCCTAAAATCGGTTCAAGAGGAGGAAAACGAAAGAGATAATATATACCTATTTTTCTTTCTTGATTTTTTTTTCTCTTTTGGTTTTGTTGATTTTTTTATAAAAAAAAAAAAAAAAAAAAAATATGATGAATTTTTACGAGAGGGAGTGACTGGTAACATTGTACGATGCAATCGAAATGAATCACCCCCTATAAAAAGTAACGCGCACGCGTGTCCGACGAGGGATGGTTCGCGCACCCCCATTTCTCATTCGGGATGAAAAATCACAAAAACTGATAGCCCACCACTCCGCCAGCTCTGTTACACTCAAGAACCAAGAAAAATGTACCCCCAAAAATTTTCCCGGACCATGATTAATTTATTATTATTATTACTATCATTATTATCATTATTATATTTCTTCGCTTCTTCTACTTCGTCTCTCCTCTCTCTTCTCTCTTTTTCATCCCGGTGGTCTCCGAACGGGGTTTGGCTCCAGCTCTTTTGTTAGTTTTTCCTTTTCCGCAAAGTGAAACTGCAGTATATACGAGTACGTAGGTATGTGGCCGCCGAAATTTATTGTACTTTTTAACATAAAAATGACGTGTTACGTGCTTGCTTATAGTAAAGCAAGAGAAAAAAATCTAGTCAGGATGAAAATATATAACCACGGGTTTTTTTTTCTCTCTTTTTTTTTTTTGTAAATTAAACTAGGAAACTGGGAATTACTGTATTAAAATTTCAGCACCTTTCTATAGCCTCTCGCCTTTAGCTTGATTATATAGTTGACTTGTTTTATCCCCTGTGTTTAGCTTCGAGAAAGTTTACATTTTTCAAGACGGTGCGGTTCAGGGAAAGATACAATCTGGACGTAGCCAACTGAGCCAACGTTATTAAGAACATAAATAAATCAGGTTCGTTAAGTGAAACCCATTAAGGGAAACTGCCGCCCCAGTTGGCTCCCGCCACCACTAAAGTCGCGTGATTTTTCAAAGACATAAATCGCCGTGACTCCTGCAGGGGTCTAGGTAGGCGATCATTGCAGCTCAGCTAGCCGTCTAATATATATTTAACAAAATTCTTCGACACAACCGAAACGAAGAAATAAAATTCTTAAACTTATGACGAGCGCATGAGTTATTATATAAATAAAATTCTTACCCGTATATATATATTATTATGCATGTATACCTCTTATACTCAAATGCGAGTATAACGTTCGAGTGAACTATTAAGTACGGCTATTTAAACAGCATAAATTTATCCTAAACGCTCGTCGTATGCACCGAGACCGGGACCGCGACCGGGATCAAAACGGAGAAGAAACCCTCAGTAGGTAATATTTTTCGAAATAAATTTGAACCCAGCCGAGTATATACAGGTATACATACATGAAGATAGGCAAGGCCGGCGATAAAGGTATCATGCACGAGTGAATTTGAGCGTAAAATTTATTGAAGGAGGATGCCTTTGACTGGGCGTTTAAAATCGTTAGGAGCTGAATATCGCGCGGGGTAAGTCGAAAGAAAATTCAACAAATAGAAAAAAAATTTTTTTCGGGGAAATAATTGAAACCGTTTCATGGTGAAGATACTTTGTTTTATTTTCTACTTGATTACAGTGATTTCTATTTGTACATGTTCAATGCACATATTCGGGTAAATGAATGCAGTTACCTACTTAAATTTTAACAATGAGATTTGAAAGTTTCTCAATTTCAATGAAAAATTAATTACCGAACAATTAAAGTCCACTTATTATATCCTAACCGCTGATTCGATCGAGACAAAAACTATACAGCCTGCAATTCATAGATTCTCGAGTGGACTCGAGTTACTCGAGTGTTGCGAATGAGATATGTTATACAATGGTTTCAGCCGGGTTTTTAGAGCTATAACAGAAATATGAAAAATTAGTTAAATATTACATTTTTTAAAGAACAAATGAAACTGATCTTTCAAAATTGGTAATTAACGTCATATCGTTACGTTGGAATTTTGTATCTGATTTTTTTTCTTTCTTTTCTATTTCCAAACCACCAGAACTGGCTCGTAAATATTCCAACAAACCAGGCATCGTATCAATCCTAAAGTCTGAACGATAAACAGACACTAAACGCTTTTTTTCCCTGAGTAAGTTCTTTTTTTTTTTTGGCGTACGTGTGGCAGGCAGAAAACTTTTTGAAATACTGCGCGTTATGCGGTTGTAATTTTTTTCCGGATGATTGAAAGTTTCACATTTTTTTTTTTCTTTTTCAAATATCCAGCCGCAGCCAGAGGCTTTATTGAACAATATAAGATATAGAGCGATTGTATAGGATGATTACCGAAGATGGATCAGTATAATAATTGGAATGAAAATGAGCGTTTAATGAAAATGTTTAATATGAAAATTGATCCGAGAATATATATAGAGGGCGAATATTTGTTAGTAAATGAAAAACATTCCTCGAATTTATAATACGTTAGTATTTGGTATTTATATATATTTGACCAATATCCGCTTATGAGATATTTCATCAAATAACTTTCAGCGATCCTTCCATGATCATCCCTCGAGCAAAATATTTTAACGGTATTATTGTCGTCGTTTAGTATGAAAATAATTCTACCCGATTGAATTACGGAAATTATCAAACCACGAACGATAATGAAATAAGAAATATTCGAATTTATTTTATAAAAGTATAAAAACTATCGAACGGTCACGTTCTGCATTCGCGAAACTATAAAAATTTTATCAGTGAATCCACCGATCCGAAAATTGAGTGAAAATCCATCTCCAAAATAATAAACAAACGTTATACGTATATATATGGACGCGGAAAAAAAAAATCCAAAATAACGACACGCGACGACGAGGTTTGAATATTTTTCGATCAAAATTTTTGCATTAAAATATTTCTGGAATTTCTGATACACGCCGGGCTTAATAGAAGTGCTGAGAGGGTATACAGGACTGGGCTCTCACGGTGTACGTATAAACCGGCATACCTGTATGGGGGTTACGTGTGCATATATAGATATAGTTCATCTGGCTTGATATATGCTGACATTTGACGCGACGGGACGTTGTCGTATTTCATAACGGTTGACGGGAGCAACGCCAAATAACGCGGACGATACAACCTACGTACCACCATAGATTACAACCAGATTACTAATTTAACCAGCCGAAACACCGCCGCCGCGTTTGAGGATCGTGCCAACCTACAGTTCGGACCAAACTGCTTGTAAAACCGAAATTCATGGAAATTTACGAACCCCGCGGTGTGTGAACATCGGTCAATTTTCTTGAGAATGATGAAATTGATTGCTTCTTTTTAATTATCTAATTTGTATTTGTGGGATAGCTTGAGTAGAGTTTTTCTTTTTTTTTTTTTTTTGCTGTGGGAAATGTTGCGTTATCGATGTATTTTATTCTCCCCATTAAACCCGAGGTCGTATAGGTATAGGAACTTACCCGCTGTGGGGTTAATATGCTAAACACAAAGTTTCCGTCAAACTGATGGCGGAGGACTTTGCTTTTACTAAGATTAACTGTGCCGAAGAGACTCGTATATATAATAAGAAACTTTGGACGAATTTATTGCAAAATATTCAGACAATATTAGCTTAATAACTAATTACATTCAATTCCAATCCCGAATCACCTTATACCGCATTTTTACACGCGTCTATTAAATGCAGAAATATATGTATATTCTTTCCATCCCTCGATATTCAAAACGGTTCAATCTTTCCGTGTATAAACCAGAGAAAAAAAAAATTCTCTTTCCTTATATTAAGACATAAAACTCTTCAAACATCGTTCAAGATGAATATCAAATCTCTCCTCTCTTTCTCTCTGACTCTAGTCGTGATATTCGAGTCGTGAACAAAATAATAATAGCTCCCACGTACCGCTACTTCATATAGTATGATCTGCCCAGATTATTATACACCTGAGTCTACGAAATTGGGGTCCAAATCGTAGTGTTCCATTTTAATTTTTTTCCTCGCCCTAGTTTACGTATTTTAATTTTTATATATCTACGGGGTAGCGGGGGACAGAAACGAAAGAAAAAAAAAACGAGAGGAAATAAGTAATTACCAAACTCGGTAGTTAAACGAGCGAAATTATCGCGACGAGTGATAAAAATTAATATCTGACTCCCCGTTTCGCGTGGCGATTAGCAATTTTCACTAATCGCGATGTACGAGCCTTATTGAATTAAACCCAGTCCTACGTGGATCTCGATCCTCATGGTGCGTCGGTGGGCCAGACGTTCTCGTCTAAATCGTCACGTAGCATCACTTAGTCCGACACACACGTAGACGCGTCGACTTCGGCGTCGGCGTCGACGTCAGCGTCGGTACGTGCTCTGGGCGTATCTCATCTCTTCCGTTCACAGAGATCCTGGTGCAGGTTGCCAGAAAGTAAACTGTATTACGAACGGAATGACGAACTGTTTCGGCGGTGGTTTATTCTCAGAATCGATATTGTTCATTGAAAAAAAAATTTTTATACCACGCATTCGATGTTGAAGATTAACCGAATAAACTGAAGATTAACTGAATAAACTGTTTGCAAAAATGAAGGCGACTTTTCGGGGGATCAAGCCTTTCAACGGGGGGAGTCACTCTTACCGTCTGAATAAAAACGTATTCTCGTCACGCGAGCTAGCTGGGAGGGTGAAATTGTTGATGGTATTCGAAGGTGAGAACTGAAGCTTCAACTGAAGATGGGGACTTAAGACGCGGGAGTAAATCCGTACGTGAAACTGCGAGAAACACTTCGACTTGGTAGACATACTCGTATCACGTTTGTATTCCACTTCCAGCACACCGGTTGTTTAACTTTAACCTTTAAACTTTAAGCTCTGAACTCGAGAGGTGGAACTTCCAGGTGAAGCTTACTACCAACAACTAGAATTCGATACGGTTGTCTTGTCAAGGCAACAGGGAACGACAATTTTTTTTTTTTTTTTTTTTTCTTTTTTTTTTCACCCTTATTCACATACGCGGAGTAGATATATCGAGTGTGAAGTTATCTGCTGACTAAAGTTCGAAGTTCCTGATATACGTATATTCAGGCTACATAAAACAGGGATCAAATTTCTCCCCTCCCTATTGAAAGGCCCCGAAGAAGCTCCCATCCTTTGGCGCAAATTCATCGATCGACATTTCTTGTCTCGCTCTGAAACTATCGGAGAATAATAATAATAATAGTGGCAACAAAAAAAAAACCGTATATATATATATATATATATATACCTATATGAAATTCTGCGTAGCCTATCTATTCGCGTAATAACGCTAGATTTTCGTCTCGGTTTTTTTCTGCCCACGGGGAGCCCACATCGGATCATTTTTCCCAACTGTTCAAAAAAAGAAAAAACCCACCAAAAAAAAAGGCACAAAAAATAAAAAAAACTTGGAAGGGTTTCGGATCACGGCCTTCTATCTTTGTGTCCGACACAATACACCGAGGACTTTAACCATTCTTTGACAAATAACGAGTCGTTTTCGGAAGATTCTGCGTCCATCGTTGTCACCGGCACTAAGAGATCACATTTTTTGTATTTTTTTTTCTTATTCCCCCAGTCGTGGAAGTAGGTATCAGTAACAATTGTTTCACTCCGCAGAATAGCAGTACAAAGCGAATCCATCTACAGATATATACATACCCATATATTATTATTTTTTATTATCATTATTTCCCCTGACTCGCTTGTATCCACAGGTTTGTTGAAAACTCTGGGTCTTGACTAAAAAGACGTTTCGCGTTACGAGAATCTCGGCGGAACGAACCGGCTGACATGTACGACTCTCTTTTCATACCAATTTTTTATTTTTTATTTTATTTTTTTCTCTCCCATATTCATCTCGAGTGTAACGTCGTAACTCCCGTCGACTCTTTATTCAGAAAATATGCGTAGGCGTCGATGGTAAACTTGAAACCGCCTAGCCGAGTGGGCCGAGGCTTGGCTTCGCTCCGGGTACCATATCATATATTTACCCCCGTGAACCCTAATAGTCTAACGCCGCGAAGCCGCTATTCGAAAAGTTGCGCTTTAGATTGTTTGCGAACTGCTTGACTCCGAGAGAGATTTAGGGTTTTACCCTTCTATGCCAAGAACACCAGGGAATATCTAGAAGCGAGATCTTTTGAGACGAGACGGGGTACGTGCATACATATCGCCCACGGATAATCATTCAACGACACGCGTCGCGTTATGGTCCATGGTGTAACGTGCTGTTAACCAGATTTTTAAAAGCGAACCGAATTTTAATTGCGTTTTATAATAACCGCGCATCGGCCAGTTCACGCGTTTAAATTCTACCCGCGGCGAGTTATTCTCTAGAAAATAAAACGAATACTGAAAAAACTTTATCTACAGGATCGCTTATGTACGATTCACAAAAAGTAATTAGGAACTAACTTTCCTCCGTTTCCTCCGGGTAGGAATAACTCGTCCGGGAATTACTGGAATTCTTATACCAATCTAAAACTCGAAATTGCCATCCAGAAGAATTCCGACTTCCGTCAGGACGTATACCCCTGAATTGTTATTCGATCTGACAAATCGACCTTGTGACGAACGGAGCTTGAATAAGTAAATTTAAACGAAAAAAAATTTCAAATACAGAATAGAATCGTTCCCAACTTCTTTAAATAAAACATTCATATAAAATTCGTTATGTATAAAAAAATCTTTGATTAATCAAAAAAAATCAACTTTGGACATAGGTATAATATGCATACAGCAAATCCGAACTGCTGACCACTATTCTATTGTTTATTACGCTTCGATTAGTATCCGTCAATTGTCTGTCTATTATATTTTACCGGAGTTACAGTACAGACACGAAATGAGAAAAATTAAATTTTTTATGATTGGAATCTGCGTAGGTTTCTAATTCGTCCAATTTACGTCCGTATAATTGAGTAGATATCTGCGAGCTGAAATATTTTTCATAAAATTTGCAATTTTTACCTTTGTGAAGGCAAAAAACGAAACCAAAAAATTATATATAATATGTATATCTATATAACGTGAGTAAAATGATTCGGAATTTTTATTGCAGTAAAATAATGCACCGGCTGGACGATAGATCCTCGTTGATATTCTTTCGGGTGAAATTTTCTCCTCGGGTCGTAGTTTAAGCCAAAGGGTTTAGGGGTGAAATAATATAAGGGAGCTGCGGTAACTTACACACCTAATAATTTATGCGAGGTTCAGAAACGGACAGAACGCGACACGACCACGGGTTACGCAAACACGAAGGACCAGGCTGACGCGGTAGAAATTACGATCAGTGGCTGACCACGCAGACACGGTTACTACTGAACGGCTCGGCGAAATCGGCCCGAATTTTCACGTTAAATCGAAACGGTGATACGATTATCGTTTTTTTTTTTTTTTTTTTTTTTTTCATTTCTTTCTCTTCTTTTCTTTTCTTTTTTTTTTTTTTTACTTTTCTTTTCCAATGAAAATTGTTGCCAAGTAATTTATACGTTCCGTCTTTTAGGTGCACGAATTCCTGCGAACATACATACATTCGGGTGTTTTAATTATCCGTGTTATTTCGCATCAACAAAACACCGGCGTTGATTATTCGCGTACGTGTATACAGGCCAATACGCGATACATTCCCAAGCGCGAATTTCGGAGGTAGTACAATTTACACGCTTCACGAACTGTGAATTTCACCGTAGCAAGTTATTCGATGCGACAAAGGTATCAAAAGGATTCGTATCCCAGGAGTTTTGCTTGACATTTCACTTGACTAAACTGACGAAATATCGCGTCCAAGCTCTCCGCGTACCTGCTGAGTGCTACACCATACCTGCAAGTAAATACCACAAATCAAAGGAAATTCAACTTAAATCCTCGTATCTCTAAGTCGAATTTCTGATTGGCTATTCGGTCTGAGTCTCCTCATTTATCAAAATCGCTAACCTGGTTCTAATTCTAAGTCGAAAAGGTCGCTTTGAGGTCGCCTCTAAACCTCACGTCTACACCCACCCCCGCTATGTATAATAGAACAGCCTAAATAGCCTGCGTATACACATCGCCTTTCACGGGACGTTAGTTATCACTAAAATTTAGGGTATACATAAGCCATTAGCGTGTTAGGGACTTGATGGGCCTGGAATTTAATTAGCGACAAATTCGGATCAAAATGCATATCTGTATAGTAGCTACGTACATATACGCAAATTGTACGAAATTTTAAAAATATTCACGTTTACAACGGATTTTTGAAAATTATCAATTATTAATTGCATACCAAGTATTTTAAACTGATCGCCACACTGGACTTGATGGAACTCGGGACCCAAAAAAACTTACTCTCATCCAAAAATCAAAACTCTTCTACGTTTTGTAATCTGAAATGACCTGGCGACTGGATTAAACTTGATGGATTACCTACCACCCACCCGCTCACAATTACATAGTAAAACCCTGTGCATTGTATTAATTATCCCTCCACTTTTAACGACCAATGGGGAATGAAAAAAGGGTCGGATAACATGCTTTATACATTTATAAACCATGCGGCGATTCTTGCAGCACAGTGGCCCCTGTTTAAAGCGTTTATATTTCCACTGCTATGAAATAATTCAACACCAATGTGTGCTTTGTATTCGGGGGTATGTAGGTATAGAAATGGAATAGAACAGGGCACGTTATTCATCATTTGTCAATTAGCAAAATTACAGTATAACTGATAGAATTATTGTTGTCAAATATTTCGTGTAGGTATGTACGTATACATACCTACATACGTACGTATAGTTTTACCCATCGTCGCGATTATACCTAATACGACGAAGTGTAAATCATTCGTACAAACAAACGTTTCCTGCCCATGATTTTACATAATCCAATAACGATTTTCAGTAAACTATAGATAAATGTATTTAAAGTTACGATGTATTGTATTGCTGCAGCTGCGTGCAGTAACGGGATTATCCCATGTATTACCTCTATTTCGTTGGACAAAAAAAAATATATTTTATAACATAGGTATGTAAATATAAATATATTAGCCCAGTGTTGGATTTTAAACTCCAAATTCCAGCTCGATGATAAAATCTGTAAAAAATTCTCCGTATATCACGTCTCTGACTTTTAATGGGCAACTTTTAATAAGAAACAAAAAAAAATAGAATGAAGACCGAATTAAAGTCAGGCCTCAGCCGGTCTGCACCTCCAAGTTTTCCTAGTCTCACCAGCCGGAGTTCTCGTACGCATAAAGAAACTAATTAAAATTGCAATTAAAAAGGATAATGGATCGTTTTCTCTCCCTCCACAGCTTTTCTAAAAAGTGGTCAGCTGCAGCGTTCGCGTTCGTCATCGTAACTCCGTTTTTTTTTTTTTCTTTCTATCTATTTCATAAATTTTCGTTTGCAGCTGACGTTCGCTGCACACGCGTTATTAAACACAATTTTGTTACGTATCGGATCGTATCGTGTCGTGTCGTGTCGTGTCATATCTACATTGGCAAGCTTTTTTGCAAATCCAAATTAATTTCATAAACCATACGGTAACCGTTCTTCCCTGTCATAACAAATATCTGCTGTAAATAATATAAAAACATATGGAAAAACTGAAAATTCGAAAATACAATTTTATCACGTTCTATATCATCCTGTACATACTAGACGTAGCAAAAAAAATCTAACGTCGATGGTCATTACTCATCTGTTCGGATAATATATAACCGAGAAAAGTTTCGGCTTTTAACATCGCGAACAGCTAACTTCCCAGGATAAATTGATAGATCATCACGACTCTTTATTTCGCTGTACGAAGATATACTATAATAGGTATAGGTATATACCATTCCGGTAAATAAATATGAACGTATATCGTTAGGTGGTTATTATTCGTCGGTGGATAGGTAGGTACAGGTACTGATGTAATATGCATGTGTACTTGTGTCAACTAATACTTAGAATAGTGTACCTAGTTCGCTAACGAACCTGGAAACTCGAATAGTTGTACGACCCTCAAGAATCTCTGCAGGGCGGTCTTTCTTATTCTCAGCTTCGGGAATTAATATTCAACTCACAATCAGTTTATTCGATAAACAACGAGAGCGGGAGGAGTAGAGTTTCGCGAAGAAATACTGTCTGAGAAGAAGAAGAAGAAGAAGAAGAAGAAGAACAAGAAGAAGAACAAGAAGCTGTAATACATGAGCACAGAACAGACGTACATACACATCTTCGTCGAAGTAAACTTGAGATTTTAACGATCTGCTGCCGCAGTCTGTAAGGGTAACTGAAATTTTAAGATATACACAATTTTTTATTTTTTTTTACACTATTTCTGTCTCGGATACTTTCACGTGTCTAGCTCAATCTAGGATTCAGATTTTATTCAATATGTATATCGAGCTCAATTACGTTACAGACATCCGGTACACGCTGAAGCACATCTCCCAAAGATGCAAATTAACGCGTATTACCTACCTATACCTATACCTATATCTAACGCGTATACGAAGTAACATGTAGCAGCAGAAACATGCCTCGCGATAGTTACTGTTGTTGTTGTTGCTGTTGTTTGGCCTATGTTTTCCTAGCGTGTGCTGTTTCCGACATTCGCACGCTATCCATCCCCATATCCTGACACATTTCTAATTTATATCTACAGTTCCTACGTAGTAGTTAACAGATTCGTCTAAAAGTAGTACGAACTTGATACGCCTTGCCAACGTACGGTTTATTTCACAGGTATCTTCTACGGTGTAGAAGTTTTCCAATAACGGTTCACCCTGCGAGAATAATTTGCATCATTTTTTAAATCCAAAAAAAAAAAAAAAAAGAAAACAAATTCGGTATATGTATATTCCCAAGATAAAATAATATCATACTTTATTCTGTACGCGTTCGCGGATTACGACCTTGTTTTCCCAACAATTTTTACCATTACTTAGATAACTATATGTAGGTAGGTATGTACGGTGAATCTACATGAAAATTCATAACTACATTTCTAGATACCTGAGGCCGAATTTTTATTTTACAATATACCTATTACACTCTGTACATGCGTTGAAGAAAATTTACAACGTTCGCAAAGTATTTTCAGACTTCGTTAATAGAACGTCGCGTGGGATTACATACTTTTTAAAAGACCTTTCAGTTCTCCTTCAGACTTCTTATTCAGAAATTAGTAAATTTCAAGGCAGACTTTACGGTCTCATGACTTTTAAATGTTTTTTTTTTTTGTAACTTTGTGAATTGCTCAGCAACATATTCGCAACAACAGAACTTTGAATTACGCGTAAATTAAAGAAAAAAAAAAAAAAACTTCAGTTTTTCTCTATCAGCAAAAAGTGGCACATATTTTTCATTCGGGGGTTTGTCGATACCTAATCGATAAATGCGTAGTCAGTCGAAAGAAGGGACTTTTTTTTTTTGTAATCTCCTATTTCTTTTTCTTGAATGGAAATAATTTGACGACAAGCATCTTTTAATGTTTATTCAATTTCACTCTGCTCTGCCCATCCGCCCTTCGTCTCAACGGCTTTCCTTTGACGTACCAAGGTAAAGCGAATTAACGGGTAAACGGGTAACCGAAAGCAAATGAAACTGTGCCTGCAGTAAGGGAACCCTTTGGGAATTTCATTAATTTTTTTATTTTTATTTTATTTTTTTGTTAGACGGGTGATTTGTGTGACCGTGGTTTGCTCAATGTGCTACAGAGTTTTTAAAAGCCCGCACCTTGGTCCGGCGCAGGCTATTTGAAAACAAAAACGACCCCTATGTGATGAAACGAAGTGACGGTTTTTCTGATCTGAACCATAATGTATACCGAGTCTCTTAGAAATAATCGTCTGATAAAACAGTAAAAACTGAACCTTTCCTTCGGACTTTTATAAAAAAAAAAAAGTTTTCTAAAACTATCTGACGAATGGACGGACCCTACTCAAGTAAATGTTCCAATTGTGCAGTGTTTTATTTATTGTTTTATTTTATTTTTCTCTTTTTCTCCGAAAGTTATATGGTCTTTGACACTGAACCCATCCACCTACACTCGGAGACTAAAATTTAAGACTAAAAAAAAATATCTTTGAAGTTTTGTCAGGATTGAATCCTGAAGAATTTCCATAGTGAAAATCGCGAGAGATGTACTACCATGCATTATTAGTGACGCTTTTAGTGGGCCTCGGATAAAATTGTCTTCGACGTTTTTAAAGCATCAGAGATTTCCCAGGGAAAATGGTAAATTTTCTGCTCTAAAATTCGGATAAAAATGACAAAAGATATTTGAAAGATAATCGGGACTGTCCACTCATTATTGTTGTCGGAACTCATTCGTGGATCATCATAAAGTGCGTTCGCGTCGAGCTTTCGCGTTCCGGTATTTAGTAATCGGTAACGGTCTTTTTCTCCCCCAGTTATTCAGAATTCGTAAGGCCCTTCGAACAGACCGACGAGGGGCGTGCGTCGTCGACACTGACAACTCCGAGGTATAACGATAAGACCGGTACGTAGCCGGGTGCAGGCTCTAACGTTCGGAGTCTATTTCAATTTCCAATGTAATAAGAAATTCTTTAGCAACTATTTATCAACGCCGGATGCCTTAGCGGGTAAATTTGTCTATCAGTCTTACCCCCGGCATGCGGGAGCCTGTGAGATACACATATACCTACTTTTACTTCCTTTTGGACGACTTATCGTCTGCTCTATCTCTGCAAGGCTTGCCCTCGCGAATCCCCAGAACCGTTTCAAACTATACAGTCTCTCATTTGTTTCGCAAAGTATTTCCAGAGCCAGGATACCCGTGAAACGTATAAAATACGACTACCGCAGGTACACGTATAGCATGGGAAAAGTAGTAGTAGATGTCGTTTAACATCAGACGGAACTACCTTTGCGGATAGATATTTCTTGATGGTCGAGGGCGAACATAAGTGTTGGTAAAAGTAAGCAATTTTGTGACAAGGGTTGGCGGGCATCTGGTCATAGTCCTAATCGACAGCATCGCTTTTTTTTTATCCGTTTTTTTTTTTTTTTTTTTTTTTGTTCTTATTTCTTTTCGGAAGTGTATAACCTTTCGGCCTATCGTATCTGCTCGGTCTTGTGCGAAATTAGGAGAGCAACTTATCGTTAGTGCTGATTAAGCTCCTGAAAGCGGGCTCGATTGATGATATCGCGTGGCCGCACGAGGATATAAGGATATAGATTTATATAGAAAGGGTGAAATCTATGCAGAGAAGAAAGGAAGAAATAAAGAAAAAGAGAAGAAAAAAAATATCGTAGAAGGATAAAAAGAGGGAGCATTATCTTTTTTTTTATACAGACAGAAGACTTTTCCTGGTTTTGACTTTACCTCTCTCATTCGGTGTATATTTGGATAAAGTATTTTATGAGGGATTTGCGATCAAGGGCAACTGTAAAAAAGAAAGAAGTAAAAAAAAAAAGCACCCGATAATATTTGAAGCCGCGGGGCGGGGGGTAAATATTGAATGTGTGGCTGTCTCTTTGACAAAAAATTGCGTTTGCTATATATACCTGTGTATATTCGCGGGATGGATATTCTCGCGTTATAACCGGCTGTAAAATCGGGAATACTATGGATAGGAAGGGATTCCACCCTTCGGTTAATATCGGGAATTTATTTCAGAGCGTTCTGACGATATTATGCCGGTTGGCTTGAGGGGTGTTGAACTTTGACAAGCTCATATTGATATCGGTGCTACACGTGAGACAAAAAAAAAAAAAAAAAAAAATTTGCAAAAATTGTACTCGATTGTCAGCCCCGTGGCTCTCCTCGTCGATAATTGACGAATAATATTTTCTCTTTCACAGAAAAAAGAATATTTTCCACTGCCCACCTTATTTTGTTGTTTCATTACACATTCGGTAGTATTCTCCGGTCAAATACATACATAGGTATACGAGTCTGCGCTCGGTAACATACAAAAAAAAAATTCAAATTTTTAAAAGCTTTTCTGCTTTCTCGAGGAAATAAAAAATTCGATTCTGTTAATCTCCGACTGCGATCTGTTCCCCGATGTTCATTCTTTATTCGGGCAGAAAAATGGTGTGGGAAGATATCAGTGGCAGGCATTCAATCGGATGGGCCTACAAAGGAGATCCTCCTAGGTCGAAGAAGACTGGGTAGAACGCTTCCCTGAATTCCCTCAGGTCCCTTAGGTCCGTCGGGTCTTCGTCCTTCTAAAGACTTTCGCGGTACAGTGCGACGTAGCTTTTTTTTCCTTTTCCTCCTTTCTCTTTAATTTTTTTTTTCCCTTTTCCTTTCTATCTCTTTTTATTTTTTTCTTATTCTTTTTTGTCTCTTCGTCTTCGCCTTCGCTTTTGCCGGACAATACCCAACGTCGGATGACGAAAGCAACTCCATTGTGATAAACCAGAAACGAGAAATACGATTCGCTATCGATGATTGATAGATTGATTGGATACAAAATTTGGTTGAATTTATTGCGTCTTCTCTCACCGCACCGCGCCGGTACGTATAATAACATATTAGAGATATATTCGACTCGGCGTTAAGACGAGGTGCAATTTCCTCAACGGAATTAACTCTGTATTGAATATCGAACGTCCAGGTTATACGAGTCAGTGACGAATCTAAATCCAGCTAGTATCAGATAGTATATATATATATATATATATATGTGAGTATATTCGTAGACTGGCACGGGAACACGTACGTCCAGTAACCTAAGTCATAGTATCCGCTATCCTGAATTAATATATGTGATTCGACAATGTTTGAACACCCCTGCTGAGACGGTTAGGTTAGGGCGAGTAATCCGGACTAATTCAATACCAATTAGCACGGTTGTGCCACCCCACCCTACATCAACCCCATCCGACGACGACCTATCCCTCCTTCACGGATCTGCAGTCCGCCCAACCGAAATCTACGCCCTGGCCACCCTTGGCTCTTCACGTCCACGTGACGCTTCTACCATCACTCAGGAACGGATATTAAGACGGAATTCGAATAACGTGTTTACTCGTGGCCCTGGAGCGTTAATGACCCCTCTTCCTCTCGCCTCCCTCGCCTCTATACGCGCCAATCTCTACTCCATCCCGTGGAGGTAATCCCCGTGGGGTAAGATGGGAAGAATTCGCCGGCTTTACCGGTATGTAATTATTATATAGTGTTATCACCCAGTAGCTAGGTATATACCTGGGCTGCCCTTTGTATACGAATTAAGAGAGAATTCTCTGATCTTACGGTAGGGTGAAATTGCCCGATGGACTCTCGACTCCACCAGTACCACCTTTAGTAAATTTCAACATTTTGACTAGGTCTGTGTGTGGCTACCACAAGCGTTCGCAATTATTCTAAGCGTTTCCGGAACGGTTTTCCCATAACAGACCCCCGGTAATTAATTTATCTATGTTTACACTGCCAGCAAGACCACCGCTGGATACTATTTCACCCTGTTTGTCCTCGGCCTGCGGACGTTCGCCCAAAATTGTTACACGCAATTATGCCTTCATGAAAAAAAAAATAGCTAAAAACAATAGCTTCACGCGATGGGGGTGATAATTTTCAATCTAGCGTTGCAAAAACCTTAAACCTCTCTCTCTCTCTCTCTCTCTCTCTCTCCCTTTCCATTCGGGTTAATACATAACATATACTTAATAGACCAATATATATGCAGCTAAATTTATGGGCCTAGGGTCGATACATGATTGTAGGTACAACGTGTGCCTATGGGGTGGTATATTTTCATTTCATTAACCCGTCCTTGGGTAAAGTTTTGGTAACGCATCACAGTCACCATGCTCGCTCGCTCCCGCAATTTCGTCTATTATTATAACTCTCCTTTGATCGAAACATTTTTTTTTTAGGTATTCCTTTTTAATTAACGACTCGAAAATCGATATACCGGGGACCAGTCGCTCGTTCATTCGATCGTTCGAGCAAACTGACCATTTTCAGAATAACTAGAAATAAATGTAGAGCACGGACTAGCGGGCAGTTGTCGGTTCGTTACTGCGGTATTTCCGTTTTGTTGAAAAAAAAATTGCGAAAAAAAAAAAAAGTCAACTTTTACAATTTCAACGAAAATTATTTTCCAACCTCAATCACGGCGATATCGTGGCAAAAAATAAAAATAAAAATTGAAAATGAATACACCATAAGAGGCCAATTATATTTTTACGGTCTGCAATCTTATTCTTTGGTCAGAAATAGAATAGCAAGTGTCTCTCGAAAAAGGATCGTTGTACGGAGTCCTGTTTATCGAAGGGATGGAAAAATAGTGGGAATTTGTCAACGCTGTTTCAGAATTTAATATCACCTCGCAATTCCGGTACAAGGTATCTATAGTCGTTTCTATCGCGCGGTTCGTCGAAAGTGCAAGAGAAGGTAGTGGTATTGGCAGTGGTAGTAGTAGTAGTACGAGTTCTATGGCTGGCCAGTAAAGTCGAAGTGATGTGAGGTGGCTGTTATCATCCCGAATTTTTCATTAAAAGCTGTGAGCGAGCGGAAAAAGCGGAGGTGGGCGAGAGGAGAGGACCGCGTTCGCGGTCAAACCTCTCTCTGCCATGGTGGAGGACTACGAGTACGTGGTAGGTACGTATACCATACGGTCATATGTGTACATCCGAACCGAAATTACACCACGCTGAAATTCCGTGAGCCAATTTTTAATGCGCATCCCTGAAATACTGTTTTTAGCTATATTACTAATTTAATCCCCGCCGGACGCTCAACGAAACAGATTTAACCAAATAACTGCTGTTATTTAACATTCCGGTATATCTAATATTCACGTAGTTTACGTCGTTAGCCAATTTTATGGATCCATAGGCACTATAGCCTCGTCATTTCCGATTTCAATGCAGGACCGTATCCTTTTTTTTTTTCTCTCTTTTTTTTCAACTCGGTTTATGTTGGGGTTTGGGATTTCCGTTATCTGATAGCGACGATCCTTTAGCGGAGGAGACTGCAGCAGCAAAATGAGTTGCGGGTGTTTGACCGACGTGTTGAAAACTAACGATAGAAGTTAATATTCTAATATCTAGGGAAAAGCGAGGACTTTCATAGTGTATTATAATTCCGTGGACAGTTTGATCAAAGGATGTCGTCAAATTAGAGTTTCAATGCTGAAACTGTACGGTGGAAGACCATCGGGCGACGGTCAACCGCTACACAATTATAAGCCTCCGAAAACTTGTCGATTTGGTAGTTTCACAGATGCTGAGTTACTGTCCTCCCCGTTTCCCTGAAGCCAAACCAAACGGTCGTTGCTAATTGGCTGGATATCGTCAACCCCGTTGTTATTTCGGGTTCTATTCGAGAAAGACGTGACGCGGAATACGATCACCCCGCGAACAATCGGCTTGCTGTCCAATTCTGATTGCGGTTCAGACTAGAGTCGTGAACTTTATCCTTTCTACCGTTTGTAATTTTCCTCGCAAGTTAGTACCCGGGTAAATTACGGTGCTTCAACGCTGCGTCGACTGTTATCAGTGCTCGGGGAGATTGTGCGAATCGCATACCGATTTTATACACGCGAAATTTTTCTTTAACGTTTTTTTTTTATTTTTTCTCGTTACTTCGAAGACATCCAAACGAAAAATTAGTGAATATGTTTGAACGTTTTGAACGATAAAAAAGAAAGAAGGAAAGAAAACAAAAAAAAAAGATGGAAGTTTCTTTATAACGAGCGCTTTTTAGATCAGCAAAATCGTGAAAAGTCTTTCGAGTTCTTGAACCATCGACGTATAAAAAGATCGTGCTGGACGTGGCAGCGCGTTCCTGTCGTCTCTTATCGGTAGCGTTTACAGTGAAAGAGACACGCGAAGGCAAGATTTTCGGATTCCAGGATGCCACATTCCCCGAGAAAATTGGCCAAATATTTTCGGGATCATTTTTCTTGAATTCCCTTCTTGAACCGTCGGCTTTTTTCGCTCGAACAAACCTTATCCTCCGACCACCCCTGAGACACATGGCCTCCCTTCTCCCGAAACGCTCCCCACCGTACGTATGTATGTACGTCGAAGCTTGTCTGTACCGAAGAAAACCACTTGATATTCACCCCCCCGGATTTCTCCTCCTCCTTGTACGTATACGCAGACGCGGACGAAGACTTTGGACGCAAGTGGTCTTAAGATTGGCGTCTACTACGCGTTCACGCATTTACGCACCCCGTTCCCTTTCCCCGCTAACCCCTAACCATGAAACAGGTACCAAGGACCTCGGTATATTCGTCTGTTCGATCGACGGAAAACAGCTTGCCAATAGTCCCAGAGCGCACTTTCCTAAGATAATAAAATACGCATTGACTCCCAAAAATCGGGCACAACCGTATTAGGCCTTGCTTGTGTACCCTACAAGAAAAAAAAAAAAAAAAAAAAAAAAAAAAGATAAAAAACCGTCGAAGTTTACTACCTACGTGGTGCGTGACGGGTGGGTGGTAACGGATTATAGTCGTCCTTACCTTAGAGTCCTGGATTTTATTCACCCCTTTTAAATGACGTCAAATATTCTGTTTTCCTTTTTTTTTTTTTTAGAAACTTTTTATTCGTTTTTTTCTCTAAATCGGAAAATTTTGAATTATTTTCTTTATCATACGGGAATCGAATTTGCCATGTAGAAATACATTACATATCGTAACAATGCCATATTTCGTAAACGAATATTGTGTGCCGTGGATTCATAAGGATCAGTAAGAGTAGTAGTAGTAGTAGGAAAATCTTATCCCACTACGGTTTCACGGTAGGCAATTCGCGAAGAGCCGATAACTTATTGATTTGAAAGTCTTTCACCGGAACCACGTAGAGCCCTTTTCCATACACTCGTATAAAGACGCAAAATCCTCTATTGTCTTTCTGGCTCGTAAAGACTTCATTTTTAAAACATCGCGAAAGGTACCTACTATAGAAATATCAGGGGATGTTATAGGTACACGTTTGTACGTATATCGTGTGTGTGTGTACCTATATCTCTATATCCGAGGCAATTATTTGTCCACTTTTGTTTGACATCCGCGCGGTGTTCTTACCCCTTCCTAGGGACGGGTCGGACCCCTCTAGCCCCATTTCTTTCCCTGTACCCCACCCGGCCATGTTTTGCTTTAAATGGCCAGCTGGAGAGAAAAAATGCCTCCCTGGAGAGACCGGAGTTAGTTGGAGGTTGGATTCCCTTTCGCACGTACTGAACCGAATAGAGGGCTTGAGGGAAAAAAGGAAAAAGAAAAAAGGTAAAAGGAAAGAGGAAAAACAAAAAAGGAAAAGGGTAAGGGGGAAGGTGGAAGGGGATAAAGAAAGAAGAAAAAAGAGAAAGGCCAGCTCTGGGACCATACTTTACCTACCCTTCTAAAACAAAAGGGTTAGAAACTCCGAAGGTTAGTTCGGGAGAGGGATAAGGTAAGAGAGAGAGAGTGAGGTGCATGTAGAGCGTAGTTTCCGTAAAGATAGAAAACTTTGCCTTTACTTTGCCACGGTGTGAATAACAGCCTCTCTCTATTGTCTCTGTAGAAGATGCGATTCGAAACCATTGTTCGTGTTTTCTTTTCTGTTTCTTTTTTCCCTTTCTTTCAATCAAAACGAACTCGCGAAATTTATATTCATCTCTCAGATTATTCAATTGAATAATTTTCTCAGATTTGCGGATAAAACCAAATATTACTGGGAGGGTAGGAGAAGGAAGAAAGTAGGGGCAGGGGCAGGGGGGGGGAGGGGGAAGCACGGAGCCCGGATAATAATTACCTGATTATTCTCAAGGCCCAGTGAACTTCTATATATATATATATATATATATATATATGTATATATACGTATACCTGCACCTACAAAGGTTCACGCTTGAGCTCATTTACTAAGATACATCTCTCGGTCGTTCCCCAGCAACGGAGTCTTATCAGCCCTGGCATGGCTGACAGATGAAATGCCTCTGCTCGATCCTAATCCGGCGTAATCCTAATAAACATAATCTTTGCCTCATGCCTTCCGTTCAGAATCCTGCAGCGATCCTCCGTGTCCTCGAAATTCAGTTACTAGTATAAGGTATATATCAAATACACGGAGTAGATATATAACAATTTTGAAGAAAATTGGTCGGTCCTAAAATTAGAAACCATATGGATGCGAGTGCGGTTAAAAAAGTGTGAAAATCCTTTGTGGTGAGGAAATATGTGAACATTTTTCACCAGCTTGTAGATATGTATGTATGTATGTATGTATGTATGTATGTATGTATGTATGTACCTACGTACTCAATCTGGTAAAGGCCGCAGAGTAGCGGAAGCCGGTTTTCCACGCCGGAAATGGGTACCCTCACTCCTCCCCTATACTTGGTGATTCTGAATTTTCTAGCTGGGGTCATGAAAGGTCAGCTCTACATTTTTCCAATATGGGAAATTGAATGTCGTTAAATGGAAAAGGTCGGGTCAGCTTTGAGCGTCATTTTCATATTTCGTTCGGTTTTGAATAGCGCGCGAAGTGTCGTTTAGGAGAGGAGAAGAGAGCCAATATTCTATTAGTTATTCATTCAAAATTGAATACGTTGCGGAATCGCGATCATAGGTAAAGATAGAGTTCGTAGATCTCGAGATCCCGGGGGTTCAAACAACGCGGGGGAGCGTAGCAGTACGGGCGAAAGGGATCGAGATCCTTGACTTAACGAAGATCAGCCCTCTGACCGCCTGCCAGGATGCCGGGATGAAATGTGCGGAAATCCGTACAAAGGAAACTGCGCAAAGGCTAAAAGACAGATCTGAGAGCGAACCGCAGAGCACCGGTATAAAAAAAAAAGAAGAAAAAAGAAGAAAAAAGAAAACGCAAAAGGAAAAGGAAAGAGAAGAGAAAAGAAGAGAAGAGAATCCTCTGAGGCAGTCGCCACCGTATATTTCGCTCGTATAGAATTTGAAACGTGGACAAATTTACTGATCATTTTCCAGCAAAAACACAGATATTTACACTACATCTCGTTCCCTGGGGACACTCTCATCTCTGGTAAATTCCACCATACTTTATGTTCATTTCTTGAAATTTTCTCCAACCATCTTCCGCGATATATATGTATACATAAACATATCGGTATGCTCAATTTATCAAGTGGGGTACGTATTGCTACCTACTACAAGCAACACGGGTAAAAGGAAGAAATGGATCGAAACTTTCCGAGTTCAGATACGGATACGGAGGTTGAGGATAATATTTCATTTCAACCGACTCTTTTATTTTCATCTCATCCCCGTTTCCAGACGGGTATCAAATAGTCACTCAGGGGGCCTCGATCAGTGTCCCATTGATACTCGAACGTGTGACTTATATACAACTCGCTACTTCTTCTTTAACATCTTTATTCGAAAATATCCATCGCGATCTATTACAGGAATGAAACCCAGGATGAAAAATCACTACAGAGCCCATCAGCTATCCGTCTGGCTTCGGCTTGTACCAGAACTCCACCGTGCCGGTATGGAGGACGTTGAACCAAAGCACAATCTGTTCCGAGGTCACGCGGACCCGACCCTTTACGACGGCTCTGTAAGGCCCGATCCCCTTAGCAGAATCGGCGAAGAATTCAGGCGCATAAATCTCACCACAGAATCACCGACTACAACCGACTTCAGCATAACAACTTGCGTCAGTCTTATTCAAAGCACAAATTTGCAAAATGTGAATAACGCTAGTACGGACACATTGGCGAGCCTGGATGCTGCTGGGTGAGTTATAGATTACGTAAATTTTCTATATACCGCTACGAATGCAGGACGTAAAAGACAAAGGCGTTTAATGAACCGGTTTAACTTACCCCTGCAGAACAGCATGACTTTTCTCCTGTCTACATAAATTAATATCTCTTCGTTAAAATACCTACCAGCCGATCAATAGGAACAAAAGTTTATTGTTTGGGACATGACTGGCACTTCAGATCCACAGTTTTAATAAGCTGTTGCTGTCCGGATTTCCTCTCCTTACTTTTTCGATCTTTTTAACGAGAGAAAAGAACAGGGGAACAAGGAGAGAAAAAAAAAAAAAAGTATAAGAATAAAGTAAAGAGAGGTGGAAATCTGTAACTTTTAATTAAATAATTAAAAATTTTCCATCCTCAAGGTATGCGGCTTACTCGACAGCTTTGAGCGTCACGATTGCCATCGGCTGTAGCCTCCTGATACTCAACGTACTCATCTTTGCCGGCGTTTACTATCAAAGAGACAAGACCCGGCTCGAGGTCAAGAGTCTTCAACAGCAGCAAATGATCAATCAACAATGCGGGCCGAGGGGCTTCAACGAATTGAAACAACCTCCACCGCCTCACTCTCATTTCCCAGGAGGCGGACAGGTCATCGTCGACGTTGAGAACGAGATGCTGCGAAGGTAAGATACATACCCATACGAAACTCGAAGAAAATTTCATCTTAAAATTAATTCCTTACAGTATGATGTCAGATTATTAGCAACTGTTACATTAAACCGCACAGTTATCTCTGAATTATCTTACTAGTAAGTGAGGTTGAACTTTAAGACATCCATGTCAGAAGTTGGAAGACAAGCTTTCCGACTTACTTGAGAATTTCAATGCCTAAACCACCCGCGGCATGTTGTCGTCGACTCGTTCTTGTACACCCATACATACCCTACGTACACACGATGATCCTTGACATTTAAGATATTCTCAAGACCCGAGTCTCTATTCTACTATCAGCTCGTAATTAATCAAACTTTATATTATATAGAGTAGCGTTATCTTGCCAGTATGAATCGCGATAGGCGAAACCGTTTAGTTTTTTTTTTTTTTTTTCTCTTTTTTTTTTCTTTCCTTTTTTTACTTTCCCTTTTATTTCTTATCTAAATATCTAACGTCAAATTTTATCGCGTTTCTCAAGCGATGCGATGCTTGCGATGCCGTATAATAAAGAAATGAAGAAAAAGTCCTCCGCCTCTGGCAAAGTTGAACGTCACCCCTCGTCATCTTACGTATATCCAGCACAACTCCGTTGCAGACTAAACACGGAACTTTGGAATATTTGAGGGGAAAGAAACAAAAAAATATTCAACGTTTTTAGAAAACGTTATTACAGAGATTTTCCACTGCGTTTTTGTCGCCGTTTGTTAAGACAGCTGAAATATTAATCAAAGCCCTTCTAAAATCATTTTGTTTGAAATAATTTTGTGATTTAATGAAATCCTAACGTTTTTCGGGAAACAATTACGGTTTCCTCGTTGAAACGCTCAATTCGCTATCGTTTATCCCGAAGTTACCTAACGGCTCGATCGCACTAATCCGCGAAAAAAAAAAAAAAAAAAACCATTTCTTATCGACGAGGCTCCTGTATACCATAGAACGTTACAAATATAAATAACTT
The DNA here is from genome assembly GCA_949628255.1 of Macrophya alboannulata. Lineage (NCBI taxonomy): Eukaryota > Metazoa > Arthropoda > Insecta > Hymenoptera > Tenthredinidae > Macrophya > Macrophya alboannulata. The sequence continues at coordinate 18,407,995 of OX451212.1, forward strand.
TTTCATTCGGTTTTGGTTCGTCGGGGTCCTCTGTCTACTCTTATACCCCGTCCTAGTATCGCGGAGATAAGTCGATGGTAATTTTATTCTAAACGGTTTTGTAGAAACGCCATGAAGGCGCCCCCCAGCAGTCCGAACTCCCAACTTCTCCAGCAAGGACAAGCCACCCACACTTTACCTCACCAGCATCATTACCAGAAGCAACACCAGCACCAACATCATCAGCAGCAACAACAACAGCACGCCACGTTGCCTCGGGCGGCCGTCATACAAGAGATAAACATAAATACTCAAATGCAGGTGAGTCCGCTACAAGTCTTGTATCTCGAGTAATGTATTTGACTGTCGTTGTCCGGAGTTATATAAATTTTTTTTGTTTTTTTTTACAATGAAATAAGTTGATGGTTTTGAAAGCTGCGGAAAGGTCGAGGGAATAGAAAAGAAATGAAGAAATTTGTCTCTCAGAATTGTTTTCGATTTTTACATATTTATTTCTTATCATTCTCATTTCTTCTCCGTATATATATATTCTTCTCGTCGTCGTTGCAGTCGTTGTTCGGAATGTTTATTTTCCTGACATTCCTGCAGAATCGTGAAATATAGGATAGGCATAGAGGAAACATACGAGAATACAGAGCGAAAATTACACGGGATAATTTGGCATCTCATTATAATAAATGTATGATAAATAAAATTGAAAATCGATTTGAACCGGCATTATAACACAAAGGTGTAACATGGCTGCAGGTTTGCATTCCGTGAGAGCAAACGTATTGTCAATAATCATAATTCCCTTGAACTTTGGTGGATTAAATTTAGTTTGAGTTGAGTTTAGAACAGGAAACACTATGAGAATCAATCAGTACTTGTGGCTATGTGAAATAGTTGGTGGTTCAGTGCACGACAGTTGGTGAATGCCACTCGCAAAATCGATAATTTAATATAACTTTGTTATTAAATTATTATACACCTGTAGTTTATATATTAAGAGACGAATTCTTGGCTATTAGTTCGATGAAATCATAGGTAATTATTGATAACAGAAATTTCATTATCATATCTTAAAATTATTGATTGGAATATCTAACGAAATTTAGTTTTGTTTGAGTACATTGAATTTTCATTGAAGTAAACTTCCGCCCTTCACATACCTATATACCTACCTATACGGCTATACTCGTGTATTATACATTTTAAAGTCGAATGTTTCTCGAGTGATTTCTGTCGAGAAATGAAGTATAGGCATTTGAATTACTTTGGAGAAAATTGCTAATCGCTCTGGATGGTAAATGTAATTTTCATCCTTCGTAAGGGAAGAAGAAGAAGAGAACCCTCTTTAAAAAGAGGGTAACAATAGAGAGGTAAAGGAGAGAGGGTAGAGGGAAGAGGGACGAGGGATTTGATCAGATTGGATGGGAGCTAAGACCGAAAATACGAATGAAGAGCTAAGAATATGTAGCACCTGCGGAATTCGGTTGTCAAAGAAAGATATATCGTCCTTTGGGAGAACGTAGCGTCAGCACGCTCTTCGATTACGGTTTCCTCTAAAAGCAGCCTCATTCTTCAGGTCGAAAGAGTCTGGCTGTCAAGCCTGTAGGGGCGAGATTCTTGGTGAATTTTTGACGAGTCTTCCGTATATACTGTATACCTTAGTAAAGTTCAAAATCCTCGAATATATTATTATACGATATTACGTTGTTCCACGACTGTTTAAATATCGCGATATTATTAATCTTTCATATTTATTCATCCTCAAACACTCACCTTGCTACTCTCGCTGCAGCTACTCTTCATTTATTACAGTTTGCTTAGCCAACGGCATGCTAATATCTGATTCACCAGGCTTGTGCACTTCAGCCAAAGTAAACAACAACGACGACGAAATTACGCTGCATTAAGATAACAACAAACAAGAACATCACCCTTACCCTGTGGCCCTTAACCCTCGCTTCACTCGGTATTTCGCCGATGTAATTCACTAGATTCAAGAGCGTAAAAAGACGGATAATTTCCGATTAAACATTATTCAATTTTATCTCAGTTTCTGCTCGAAGCTTTTTTTTTTAATATACATGGCTGTAATTTCTCTCTCTCTCTCTCTCTCTCTCTCGATTGTTCTCTTTGATCCGCGTTATTCCTGCGATTTTATTTCAATCAACGGGGCACTTTCCCTCTCTCTTTTAAATTTTAAATTCATAAGAAAAATTAGTAATACCGTCCTACTCAGCTGTAATTTTATTCATTCTCTCAGCGATACTCCACCTGCTAACAGCACCTCAATTAGTTAAGATAGAAGTCTGCAATTTCGCTTTACTTTTTCGCCCCCCTTCCCCCTGTTTTTTTTTTTTTTTTCTCCTACCCATAGTCTTCAATTAAAACAGACACAAAAGGCTCCTTTTTTCTCCGTAATACAGTAAACGTATCACAATTATGTTGGAAACAGAATCCGCATGCTGCAAAAGAAATAATTTTGAGAAAATCGTAATTTTATGAAAGTAGTTCTTTATTATCTTTACTTTGATAAATTAATTTGTAAAGTTTACATTGTAATTTAAATCTGAGTCTGATACTGAAAAAATATCATGTTCTAATTCGAAATTCTTTCCGAATTTTAGGGCCCTCCGAATGGCTCGATCCACTTGACGATCCCACGGGCTCCTCCGCCACCAAGAGCAAGAAGTCCTCCCGAAAGTCAGCCTCTTTTACAGGGTGCAACAGTTTCGAGCCGCGTGCCACAGACTGCAATGAGCGAAATGCGGGTCTGATGTATGGAGCCTCCTCCGAAACCGGTCGTGCCGGATGTCCTTACAGCGTCAACTCTTCTCTAGAAAAAAAACACACACACACAAAAACACAAAAAAATATGTATGAATTCTACGGACCAAGGGAAAATTAGACGCGATTGGGAAATGTGTCGCAAAGTTTTTTGAGGATGCTCAATTGAATATCCGACGACATATTAACGGAGGAGGATTGATATTATTATTCGTTATTATTTCAAGATAAGGAGCTTAGCTGATATTATAAAACTAAATCCAAGATTTTCTCTTGAGCAAGAGAACGTGCCATGAATACGAGAAAATTGGTAAATTTTTGTCAAGGGGTATTGTATACACGAAAAAAAAGTGCTGCAACGTTCTCTAAAAATTTTTATCGTGAAATGAGAAGCACAAAACGATGAATATTTGGTAAATAATAAGGGAAAAATGAAATGTGACGAGAAAACATACGGGGCTAGGGGCGTTGAAGTTGAAGTAATTTATTATAATCAAATTGTAAGAGGGTTTTGTGAGACCATAGAAGAAATAAAAAAGAGGGGGTGGTTGACAATTTATCCCATATAAATAATCGACGAACGGACGAAAAATTATCAAATATTGCTTGCGAATCAGCAAAAGAAAGACTACAGTTATTAAAATCAAATATAATATGAAATAGAAAAGACTTGATAATAACGGAGTTCTAAAATAATCAGCGAATGATTTGTAACCACGGAAGAAAAAAAAATACACTGAAAAAAAGATAGAACAAATAATAACGAGAACTGATATTATCGTATGAGAATTGAAGTCCTCATTTCGATACGTTTAATGGAGATTAATAATAAAATTCTACAAATAAATAGAAAAAAAAGAAGAAGATACAGAAGCGTGTATAAATGTTACATGATGTTAGATGTTCCTTGTAAATAAAGACTTTAAATGTTAGGTCGCCAAAAACTAATTGAATAAGTTAATTGATAATTTGAAAGCGCTGATCTACCGTCAACAGGTATACGTACTACTTGAGAAGTTGTAAATTTGGATTTATTCGAGTGTAAGAAAATTCGATAGTATAATAGTTTGCGGTAGGGTACGAGTCGAGGGCAGATCAGCCAAGAGATCTGATCTGATGTATTTGATTTCAGTATCTGATTCAGGTCTATGGTTTATCTGTAAAGTATAATCATTTTTTTCTTTTCCTCATTATTTCTGTTCTTTTTCATATTTGCTGCTGTAAAAAAAAAAAGGAAAAAAACTCGTCGATTAGTAAACTAATATGTACCCGTATACCTAAATTACTTAGCCCACATAGTAAATATGAAATTTAATATAAAACTGTTATGCATATAGTACACTGCCATAAGACTTGAGAATGCAAATGAAATACCCTTAATTTTTAATGAATTTTAACTAAAGGTCAGAGCGTGAAAAGATGATTACTTAAATAAATTAAATAAACTTGTAAATAGTTAAAGTGGCAAAATAAATAAAGAAATAAATAAACAAATAAATAAATAAATAAATTACCTAAATAAATTAGCTAAGTAAATAAAATCACTCGGTGTTTTATGGAATTCAAATTGGAGTCCACCGTATAATAATAATGATAATAATAATCAAATTGAAATTAAATACTGAAACGTACTGTTTTATACGATAGAATTTTGATGATTTAATATCTTCAAGATGATAAGTAGGTGAGAATCGCGGCGTTAAAATTTTGGTAGCGATACAGATGGCTGGGATCGTGAACGTAATATCATGAATTATGGACAATCTGAGTATATTGAAATTAACTATGATAATTATTGGTAAAGACGGGGGGGAAACCATTTCGAAGTTAAAACAGTTAAGAAAATTGGAATATTATATATACAATATGTATGATACTGAATTTATTATCCATTATTATTATTATTATTATTATTACTATTATTATTATTATTAATATTATTATGGTTATTTTACCGGTGCCGCGTTTGCCTGAATTTATATCATAAATTATTCTAGTAATACGCGGCACTGAATGTTATGTTAAAATATTTTGTTATCAAATTGTAAATATATGACAAAATATATGGAAATATTAATTGTAATACGATGCTTTCTCCTTCTTCTCGACGGTGCAGTGGTTTAATAGCCGTGCAATGATTATTGGAAGAATTTCATGAAGTTGTAGACCCTATTTTGAGAAAAGTTCGGCCGATTACACATTCGATAATGAATATTGGTTGTCTATAATCCGTAACGTTATTATTTATAAATTACAGGTGCGCCTTATCGCATGCAACCGGCGGTACGGTCTGGTTCCGAAGTTGCCTGCCCGATGCCGCCACCAGCGTAAACTGACCTACGACAACGGCGCCCCGCTCCCTCGTGACAGATGCTGCGCCACAGGTGTTACGAGGTTCAGTGAACTCCGCGGCGTCAACGAGTGTGGAGCCCTTGTGGCGGGCGCCACTAATAAAGATCCGCAAACGCAGAAAACTTGTGTAACTAATTAAAAAACGTGCTCTTCGACGAAGAGAGATTTCTGTCGACTAGTGATTGGTGTGAATTGTCGCTGATGTGTAATTCCCGTGTATCTCTACATAGTTTTCCATTGACTGTGTCAAAGGTTGGTACGTGGTTTTTTGAACATATCCTTCATATTCCTCCGCAACTGACTTCGTGTACGGCTGGGAAATACCATGAAGAAAATTTATTCACTCCCCGAATACCGATCATCTACCTCGGATGCCCAGCGTCGCCGAATTATTCAACAATTAGTACGCTATGGTTTGAAAAAGCTGACATCAACTACATTGGACGTGGGTGAGTTTTAAATATAATAGGACTTCCAATCGCTATTTTACCAACGATAAATACTGTTAAACAACTGCTGCAACTTTGAGGATTTTCGAAGCTTGTTTGTAATGAAAAAAATATCTCTTAAACAATTGGCCAGAACAAAAATCGAATCATTCGGCACCGTTCGACATTACGATAAGTTCATATTTTTCTATTTTTCTGAATCAGTTCCGTAATATGTTTGAAAAATAACGAACGACCTAAATTTCTTGCGGAAATATATTTTACGACGGATTTTGCATGTCTGGAGATGCAAAAGAGACTTGGATCTTTTCAGATGCGAGAAACACGGCAGAGATGCCATGCTAATATTTCTGAAAGTGATATATTCACACGATTCTCATCTTACTTGCATATCTTACTGTGGGAAAAGTCTAGGAGAGACGAAACGCTCAAATCTTTGAAATAAGATCAACTTCTTTCTCTTCAGTAAAAAAAGTCTGGTGCAATTGTCGAAAGTAAGAGACTAATAATGACTCTCAAGAGAATGTGTATTAACTTTACTTGGTATATTAAAATGTAGACTTTCCCTGTAGTAGAGAAATATTCAAATAACAAGGGCAGGACTTCAGAGGGTTGCAAATGAATACAAATTTAGATTACTATTAAATCAATTAGGCATCACATTTATTGGTGTTTTTTTTTGTATAGAATACAATTCAATGTTGTTAATAACTTACTTTCGAGTCTCAGGTGCTGGTTATAATAAAGAGATACTGAGAGTGTAGTATAAATAGGTACTTGTGATGCTGCATACTTGCATAGGGCAGTACTGTCCGTTGATTTTATTAATAAAAATAAAATCCCAATTGATGGGGTTGAAATTCAAGTTCTTGCTTCTGTTGAAAATGGTTTTTGAAGCTTCTATTAGATTTTGAAACTGTTGTTACAGGCTCACAAAATTAATCATAAGTGGTGGAATATAAAAGATTTGATTCAGAAAAGCGATATTACCGATCACGTTCAGATCTATGAACAAAGACAGTTTAAAAATCATTGCAAATGAATACAAATGATTAATTGATTCCTAGTCGAGAATATTTGCTTGAATAACACTTTAAGCTAATTTATCCAATTCATGTTTATCTTATTTTTATCTTCACAGGCGTTTTTCAACGAGGAAAAGATGCTTCTGCCGATCTTCAACGAACCCGGTTCAAAATTCTACAGAACATCAATTCTCAGCATGGACTCAAGCAGAGTCAGGGGAGCGCTGCGAAGTGTAACAGAATTAGTATAAGCATATAGTTTTCAGCAGCGTTGCATCTAGTCCGTAATTACAGTTCCCTTGAAATCAATTCAAATGAAATCTCGCATCTAATCTAATATCTAATCCAATAATAATAATATATACATTATTATTAGTAGTATGTTATTAATTTAATAATAATATCTCGTATCTAATCTAATAATTCCGTTCCAAACGTCATGTATGATATAAGCTGAGCTCGTATCAACAGTTTCCAGTCAGCAGACTTTATAACACAGTATATGCGTGACAAATGTTGAAACATGATTGTAATATCTATCACAAGTAACAACCATACTTAGACTTTTTTATCATAGCCAGCCAGCTACTGCTCGCTCTGTGTAAGACTGAAAAATTATTATTCTTGCCGTAACTCATTCTAGTCATATCAGAAAATAATTTTATAAATTGTCATACAAACAACGAAACATAAAGACGCGAGGTTGGTGTTACAAAATATTTATGTTTGCTCAAGTAGACTAAATATAATAGGCGGAACTACAGTTTTGTATGATTGAATCTGCTCTCTTGGTTAATTGTACCTCTATAAATTTGAAAAACAAATACAACGCGGCACTCTGGTAAAAAAAAAAAAAAAAAAAAATTATTTGTAGAAGCTATAAGTAGCAATAGATAAACTTGTCATTGTCCTGCAGCAGGCTATACCTGAGCATCCCGTATGGTAACAATATAATCGTACAATGAAAGAACTTTCATTCTTACAGAATAGATGAGCTCTTTTAATAATACATTATGAAAAATATGTTATATTGTCTTTCGCCACTGGGCGCCGACCTAAAAGTTGTAACTTTTCTGCTTGCCTAGGCCAGAAACGTTTCTTATTTGTTGAGACTCCTGGTATTTATAAAAGATTCATCTGATCAGAATCAGCGGCAGATTTAACATGGGTGAATGTGTGAGATTCACATAATTGCATTAGCTATCACTGTATGAAATATTCGCAATACCTAAGCAAATAATAGCGCATGATATATACACTTATGATATAAATACATCCAGCAATACTCCACTCCTCTGTAACTGTTCGCAATGAACGGAAAATAGATTATTTAGAGATCCATGAAATAGAGAGCGTCATTGATATATTTCAGCAGCATGTAATGTTAGAATAACAAATTATTTGACTATTCACACGGCGGAATTACATTGTTGGATGATTATTGTCAACAAAAACCGTATTGAAAATAATTCATTTATCCGCTATTAGTATTGCGGCGTGAAAAATTGGAATAAACAGCCCGCTTTTCGAAACAAGACCAATATGCAAATAATTTACTCAGTAATTTTATACCTTCGTATGATTTATCGCGACAGGGTTTAATTTAACGTATTATTGTAGTTTCAGAGATATCTGTTCGACAAAATGTGGATTATACTATAAGAACTTGTATAGCGTTAAGCAAATAAAAATGTACTCTTTAATTTAAGATGCGTATACATAGGTATATGTGTATTTATTCATAAGAGATAATTACAAATTGTACACAACGTAGACAATGAGAAATATTGTATTGATGCTGCAGCAATAAATTCCCACATACATATAGTTAAGTTACACTAGTTTTAAGTTAGTTATTAGGTTTTTAGTATGAGTCTTTTTGTATTACTGCAATCCTACGAACAAGAGGTTGATCCTCTTCTGTAGGCTTGCAGTGCTCTTGAGTTATTACTAGCTTTATACTACATGTATTATTGAAATTAAAATAAATAAATACATAAATAAGTATACTTGTAAATAATGACTTTGTCATTTTCCATTCCCCCTTTCCTTCGACTCTATATTTCAGATATTGAATAAGGTCAGTGCATTTTTCTCATCGTAAATACACGGCTCACTCCTTAGACTGACAGAAATTTTGAATCGAAAAATTTGGTGCGCCTAATGATATGCAACAAAAATCTCGTGTAACGAATGTACTACCCGTACAATAAGATTTTTGTTGCCTATCATCAGGCGCAACGACTCGCCGGCCCTTGATGTAAGATTTTTGTTGCCTATCATCAGGCGCAACGACTCGCCTTCCCTTGCTGTAAGATTTTTGTTGCCTATCATCAGGCGCAACGACTCGCCTTCCCTTACTTTAAGATTTTTGTTGCCTATCATCAGGCGCAACGACTCGCCTTCCCTTGCAGTAAGATTTTTGTTGCCTATCATCAGGCGCAACGACTCGCCATCCCTTACTTTAAGATTTTTGTTGCCTATCATCAGGCGCAACGACTCGTCTTCCCTTGAAGTAAGATTTTTGTTGCCTATCATCAGGCGCAACGACTCGCCTTCCCTTAGTATAAGATTTTTGTTGCATATCATCAGGCGCAACGACTCGCCTTCCCGTACGATGAGATTTTTGTTGCATATCATTAGGGGCACCAAATTTTTTGAATTAAAATTCCTAATGGGAAAAATACGGTGCGCCTAATGATATGCAACAAAAATCTTACCCTTATCCTTGTTATATGCCAACCGCCTCGCCTTCGTGTAGGATAAGATTTTCCTGATTCCTGTGACTTACCATATTTATTATCTGAAATATAATCAAAGAAAGGGAAGAATGGAAAATGACGAAGTCATTGATTATAAGTATATTTATTCATTTATTTATTTATCTTAATTCCAATAAGCCGATAGAAGAGGATCAACCTCTTGTTCGTAGGATGGGAGTAATGAAAAAAGACTTATACTGAAAACTTTATAACTAACTTCAAACTATATATATGTGAGGATTTATTGCTGCAGCATCAACACAATATTTCTCATTGTTAACGTTATGTACAATTTGTAATTATTTCTTATGAATAAATAGACATATTTGTGACAACAATTAAGAAAATTATAGAGAAACAAATATGATTAATCCAATCTCTATCTATGTATCTCTCTGAATTCTAAAATAAAATAAAATACAAATACACGATCGATATTACGTGTAATGTACCTGTACGCTATTTTTGTGCTTATAATACTAATAATAATAATAATAATCTAATCTAATCTAATCTTTTAAAACTAGAGAGACGAATCGATTTGAAATTAAATCTCCTAATACAAGTATTTTCTACAAAAAGTAACAAAGGAAGTAAATATCTCTACTTTTAACGATATAAAATATATCCAATTCAAAAGTTAAGTTTTCAAGATCGAGTAAGAATTGAATTATTATTGATAATTATAACTCCTCATAATTATATTGATGTTAATATTTCTATTAACTTCATACATAATTATTCGTAATTATAACTTCAATAATATATCTGACGAGACCCGTCCTCGGAAGGTCCGATTGACGGTCCCCTTGGGCCCAGACCTCGACAGATTTGATTTACATAAAAATTCCAATCGAATTACCGCGACAATTAATGATATTATAGAAAAATACAAGTATTAACAATTCAATCTCTATCTATGTATCTCTCTAAATTCTAAAATAAAATGCAAATACAAATCAATCGAAATTAATGCGAATTAACACGAATTGAATTAATACACTGGAAAATGTCTATATTGGAAACTTTGATATAAATAAAAATTATTCCTAGTTCAATAATTTTCATACGAATATATGTATTTGATATTTGTCATAATTTTGTTCTGAACACGCGGATATGCTATCACGCGAGACTACGATGACTCGAAATACTGAATCGAATATATTTCTGTGTAATTAATTTCATCTGTCACGGAAAATTTTATGGGCACATCGAAAATTCTGACACTGGTCACTGACACTTATTTAGGCGCATCTCTTTGCGTACGTAGTAATAGAAACAGCCTGCAAACGTCTGCGAATGATCTCAAGTCGCGGAACTATCGTTTAATCGCGAAACAATTACGAAAAGATTAAATGAAAAAGCACTTTTTATTATTAAACTTTACGACAACGTAACTAAGGACGCCATCTTGATTTCAATCGAGCGGTGCGCCACCTATCGTCGTTGTTCCGAACCAGGTCGGTAATGAAGATCGTTACCTACATGGAACCACTACCCCGAAGATATTATCGGAATCTAGGCGAATATAAATATTTATAATTTAGCAACTAGCAAAATCTAGAGATCCAGAAAAAGAATTTAAAGAAGAATCTCGGCAAGAATTGATGAAAACCAAACGAAAATAAAAGAAAATATTGAAAATCGAACGTATATGTATATACCACGGTTACTATAAAATTACTCGTGAATTATTAGGAATTTATTTAGAATTATTGAATTATATTTCAAATTGAAATAAATTAATTGGAATTATAGTGAATTAATTTAAATTATAATGAATTAATTCAAATTACAAGAACTAAATTGGATTGTATAGATCAATGTGAATTAATTCAAACTAAAAAATTGATGTATCGATTCAGGTTTGAATTATTTGCCCCTCGGAAAATTCCTATTTGGTTTTTGCCTTCATTCTCAAAAATTAGAAATCAGTAATTAACGAAATTAGTGGATCAAATTGTTTGGTATTTACAATTTTGTAACTAACATCAGGCAGGACTCAATTGAAATGCCCTGGATCCTGAAATTCTTTTGATGGTGCGGAAACAAGTATTTTATTTTCTTCATATTTGAATAACAATTTTTTTGACAAATAACAATATGCATCTAAATTGTTTTACGATAATTGTTTGATAATACCACAACGATACCTTCCTACAGGCACATAAATGCAATGTATACAATTTGAACTGATCATACCATACTGATTACATATCGAGGGATTACATTCAACCAAATGGGCGCATCAGCCGATTGAGCATTTTTCAATTTACCACCCTTCATTTCAAGTTTTTGATATACAAATCTAATTTTCAAAATATCTAAACAATTTCCAAAGTTCCAAATACACTACAATCTGATGTCTATTCTTATTATTTATTTAATTAGTAGGTTTGGCACACCTTATCTTAATCTAAAGACTATATCTGGGGACCGTCATTTACGTCAAGCATGATAGACCTGGATAATACTGGTTTGGTAAGTCCCACTCATTGGAGAAGAATATTCGATACATTATAGCTAACAAAAGTCAAGCTTCAGATTTACAATTTACCTAGTCAAGTCATTAAATGCTCTGGATTATCGATAAAACCAGTTTTTATCGATTATGAATGATTAAAAAGGCTAAGCAGGAGATGGATTCTGATTTCCAGCGATAATAGTATACATATAAAATACTTGACACATCTGTACTTCTTTGCTTGTACGAACGTGGTTTTAATATTTGCAAACATTGATCTAAAACACTGAACAGCTTGAGACATGAAAATAGGAATAAGAAGAATTCGCATACTTTATCCTATCTATCTTACGCTTGAAATCTAATTATATGACATCAATTTATAATATTTCTTTACCCTATATTCTTTGGCAATTGCGAGTATATTTTAGCAGGTAATTTCATGGGTAAGCATATTTAAACAGCTAAACAGGCTACTGGATTAATTTCATGCAAAGTGGTTTGTCTCACTGCCACTTGAATTCGTAGATTATAATTTAAATCATAAAATCCTGTTATTTTAAGTAAGAGTTTTGTTATGGCATCAGATATCTTCATATTTTTTCAAACAATAAGGTGAGATACGTCCGCAGTATATGCCGCGGGTGATAAGCGGATGTCTTCGGAGCGGGATAAAGGGCGCTGACGAATATCACTGTCACCTGGCCAAGCCCGACCTGGGCTACGCGGAGTAAGACTGGCTCTGGCTACCGTATCAACCGCTAGGCTCACTGTTGTAGGGTCATTCAGGCCATTGCTTTGTATTCTTCTTTGTGCCGCTATCGAAGCTCGCAGTGTCTTGCGTTTCTAAAAGGAAAACTTTATTATTACCACCTTTTTTCATGCTAAACAAATCACAGATGTAAATAATCCAGGCTTCTAATTGCAATATGCAGTCTGCGCGGCTGAGCAAAGCCTTTTGACTATCTTAGTTCAACATCGCCGAAATACAGTTTATTCTAAGAACGGGCTTCTATTAACAATACAGATTACATCATTAATTTTTTCATCAGAAATGTGTCAGAGTATGGGAAACAGAAGCATTATTACTCTGAGAATGTGCACACTACATATTGTCTGTATATAGTATAGCAAACATGCAGTGCTGAGTGTCGAATGATAATCGATTATAAAATTGTGTACTTATATGGCAAAGGCACTATGAAATAGACCATCTAAATCATTGGTAGACACATCAAACTATGACGGTTGTGAAAGGCAAATAATTATAGGTGAAATTATTCATGTGAAGGATTCATTGCGTTTGATATTATATTATGGCTATTAGGGTGGACGTTGAATATCATCTTGAGGAGTGAAGCCCCACAGTTTGTAGACAAAAAATAGGAAAAAATTTTGGCCCCAGAGCGAGGTTTTTAAGATGAAACTAACCGGTGCCGGTAAGGTCTCAAAGTTTCCCATGTAAAACATATGCATTCTTACGGATCTCAATTCGGAATTAATAAAATAGAAATTGATAAATAAGTAGTACACATACCTGATGCTTTCACATAGTTTAGAAATTTTTGAATTAAAATTAGCCCTACAGTGAATTTTTGAATTGGGATCCGTAAAAATGCATATGTTTTACATGGGAAACTTTCAGACCTTACCGGCACGGGTTAATTTCATTTCAAAAACCTTATTTTTTGTCTATAAACTGTGGGGCTTCACTCCTCAAGATGGTATTTAACGTCCACTCCAATGGCTATACATGCCAATTCCGTTACTATAGGTCTAAGAATTAGGTTTTCCTGGGGTAATTTGCTTGATGTGTCTATTTTATTGCATAGCCCTAATCTGTGGTACAGAGAAAGCTTGCAAATCGACTCTACTTGGATACCTCGTCACCCTGGTGGCAAAAGAGAAATGAAAGGGGAACATGGTTTAGAGGCAACTGTTTGGAGCAGATTTTTGCCCAATACAGAATATTAATGTTCAGGAATATTAATATGGTATAGTGTAAAACTTTTGCAGCTCAATTTCTCACCTCGATAGCTCCTCTCCATTTATCAGCTGCATGTCTAGCGAGTTCCAGTTTTTTCTGCTTCCGTATTTGATGCTTTTTATAGACCATTTCAATCATGATCAGACCTATTCCACCAACTATACCAGCTGCTACCAAGATAAACACACCAGCCATGTTTTGCAAACCAAGAGTATTCGGAGTCTTTTCAAACTGCTCGCATTGTTGTATATTTCCTTGTAAGATCCATAGATTGTCCAGTCTCTCCATAAATCCACCTGAATGACAAGACTTTTATCATTACCGTTTCATTATTCACTTTCACTGACCGTCAAAGAGTCAATCAAAAAAGAAAACAACTTAAAAAGTCTTTACTTTCATGAAAATCCAGGATAGCCAGGGTAACTGCGTCCGCCCAAGGAGAACCTTTTTGCAGCCCGATGCCATACCCTGATCGTCCGAACAGCTCACCAGCAGTTACCAATTCACAGTCTTGAGCAGCCTCGAATTCTAGCCGAGAGCTATCCCATATGAAGGCCATTAGCTTCCTAGAAATCATCAAATGTAAGGCTACGTTGTTATTGATCACCCCTCACCACATATCGTGTATCTGCGATTTATTCAGTTCGGATTTATTGAAACTATTTAGTCAAATTGTAAGATGATCTTATCACCGCTACGTGGACGATAGTTATTGCAATTAGCAAGTGATCAGGATAAGGCGAAGACTTCAGCTTACCCAATCTTAACATCCCTAATAGCATCTTCGGCAGTGTCATAGTTGTTGGCTTCCATAGTACGATACATATTGGACAATTCCACTTGCCTTCGAAAATACATATCAACTGCAGAACCCTTCACCGTGGCACACGTCAAATTCTCCATTGTATTTCGAAGCTTGAATTGATAATTTATAATTAACTAAGCTCACCGTTACACAAAAAAAAAAAAAAAAGAAATAAACACTATGGGGATTGCAATTTCCATCTGTTAGTTAATACAAAGCTTTGATTTGAAGTTATAATTTTGTATGTATGTGATATTTATATCTAAAGCTCAGCATATGCACAGACTGTTAAGTAAATTCCTAGTACTTCGAGCCACTTCTTTATTAAACTTACACGAGCGTCATTTATTCCAGTGAGTTTCGTCTTTGGCCTTTCCAACACGAGAAAAGCAGCCAAATTGGCAGTGTATGATGCTACGATGATCATCGCAAAACCAGCCCATACCATCCCTAATACACGAGCTGAGAAACTTCTAGGTGTGCCTTTGGATTAAATTAATAACATCTTTTACAAATAATGTAAACGGATAAAATGTGTAAAGATATCTTCAGAGAGAGAGCAAGAAATCTTGGCTGAAAATTTTCTCCTTCTCATGTAGTATATACAAAATTTTCTCACAGTGCATACATAATAAATACCGGAAACTTCTGGTTACTCGATTTGTTATCCTCCATTGTTTTTAATGAATATACTAATTATAATTGTGAGAATTTTGAGCCCCTTTGATGTAAGAACCCTGTACTCTTTCAATAAGTAATAAACGACTAATGATTGCTAAAATACCATGTAAGTAAAATGTAATGCATTCTTTTCTGGTAATAAATCAATCAATAGTATGTTGGTGAATTTATTAACTACTGACCTTCCCCTATTCCACTGTTCAACAAAACGCCCCAGGCAAACCAAATGGCGCTAGATAAGTTGAGTGCGTCTTCCTCGGTACCGTCAGTGTTGGCTAGCTTGAACCTCCCAAAGGGTGAGAACCGGTCGAGGAGGTACAGAACTAGTGCCACCACGTGCACCGACACCATCACAAGGATCCAAAGGGTATTGCTGAACGGTTGCAAAAAGGACACCAATGTAGATGACCTAGATGGCTGAATGAGAAATAAAACACTTTGTATTCGCCAACACAAGTAATGGGTACATACAGTTTAATGTTAAACGAATTCTAAGATGTCTAAAGGGATATCAGAGCATAAAAACTTTGAGCATATAACAAAACCAGTAGATTACATAACGTCTCGTTTCCATTTCTTTGATATATGTATAATGATCTTATACTCTTGACTAAATGCTTGGTATCAATCTGATAAGATATGCAAAGGGGTAGATATCGAACCTTTTTTTCGAGGATGGTGATGCCTTGATATTTGAAAGGTTTACTAAATTCTATGAACTCAGCACGCTCGGGATTTATTGTGAGCGGCGCTATGATCATGTCTGCTCTCTCGTTCACTAGCTCACCTATCAGTCCACTCCATTCTTTTTTACTCCCGACTGAAAGTAAGGTCGTCTGGTTTGAATTAGAAAGTCCTCTTTATATTCTATGTTAGTTTATATTTGTTCTTTTTTTTTTTTGTGTGAAAACGAAATAAACCGTTTACATTAAATATACGTACAAGTGTTATTCTTTGCCATATAACTTCCGAACTGGCCATCCGGTGACAGAGCTAGACTATAAGTGAAATTGATGGTCTTGGACAGTTCCTTGAGCAGATCAATGCAGTAACCTTTGCAGCAAAATAACTGTGTCACTAAAAGGAAGAAGAAAAAGATTATAAAATTGATTGAACGTTAATAATAATCTCCTCTGTATTATAATGATAAAATTCTTGGCCACGCACAATTATCTTCTGTGGTATTGAAGTGAGGACATGGTATCTCATCGGGCAAGCAAGGCTTTTTATCAACAGCCTCACGAACGTATACAAATGGCTTTTCTTCGATTGTAAGCACTTTCAAATGTGTTGGGATCATGAAACCTTCTGGTTTGGTCCTCAATCGGCCTGGCCAAGTTATGTTAGTCTCGTCTAACTTTAATCTCATTTTAGTAGCATTCTGTAATATATTGATATACATGTCTTTTATAGACACACACATATTATCGAATGATATTTCAAAAGAAGTTTAGCTGCCAACATAGAGATAAATATTCAACTTGAAATAACAATTCGAAATTTTTCTTTAGAGATATCCCAAGCTACTTACTGCAGAATAAAAGTATTGTCCAACCGAGACTTGTTGGCCTCGTTCCTTGATGTTCACAATGTCGTATTCGGCGAAAATACGATCGCCGTTATCGTCAAATGCAACTTTTCCAGTTGCACCATTGTGTAGAACTTGACGACGAATATAACTGAAAAATCATTGAGTATAAAAATCATTGAGTATAAAAGTGCATTGATTATGCATTAGGTATACTGGCCACAACGAGATATTATCCATAAATCGAAATAGACTTACTCGAACAATTTCTTGCCAGTTTCCCATATTGATCCTGAATTATCGCAATCTTGTGGGGCTTCAGTTATATTTTCAGCCTCATTCATATCTCTGAGAGCCGACACTAGTACGTACCTGTAAAAGAGGTCATAGAATTTCAATGATTCAAATAATAATTGAGAAACAATGAATTTATTCCAAATCTTACAAGCTATCCTTGATGTGCGCCTTTTCGCTAGTTGCATTGATGAGTTTCAAACCGAGGAGGCCCTCAGGAGCGTTGGATGCTTCCAAAGCCTGCTCGGTAACGATCCAAACGTACCCACCGCCAGTCATATTCAAAGATGCTGCATCTCGAAAGATGACCTTGGCATCTGTGGTCCTGAATTTGGATTAAAATATGATTTAAACATTCGATACAGGTATACATACATACATACCTATGTGTATATCAATTGTTTACTCAAATGCCAAGGAATACTCACGTAGCATACATGAGGTAGACCCGAGCTTGAGCATTCTTCATGTCCATTAGCTGCTCTGTAAAGTTTTTCAGACCTGGTTCAAATTCAATCACAGACTCCACCTGTTCAGAGAAAGTCATTATTGAGAGAATGCTTATCAAATGTTGCCTAATCTCCACCATATCATCATTTGTAAATGTAGAATAAAGTTAAAGAACCGTTTTATACACATGTAGTTATTGGTCCAAACTGTCTTAAATAATAGCTATTTTATTTTATATACACCCTTGACTAGTGTTTTCTATTTTAAATACCTAACACACATTGATATATGTGATATTGTATACGTATATACTAATTGTTTCTATGGGTGTTCAAGGACACAAAACATAATAGGAAGGCGTTTCTTGTATAGCTTGTTCCATACCACTCTGCGTTTAAATATCTACTTGCAAATTCGTCCTACAATTTTATGAATATATATTTAGAGATGACTCGTCTAGTAGATGAACATGATTTTTCAATTCAATGTTATAAAAATACGTTAAGTAGTGCGGGTATAAATCAGAGCCTGAAATTTCATCCGGAAATTTAAAGTTCAACTGAGAAATATCATCTATAAAATTATTTCCACAACAGATCTGAATTAGGTGTAACATTTTCAAAGAAAATTTAAAACGTAAGATTCAATTTTTTCATACTTACCAAGCCTATTAGATCGATAGATTATTTATCAGATTCAAAAGATATTAAGGAAGATTGCACTGAATATGAATGTGATCGCCGGCGAATGGATGAATGCTATTTTGTGTATAGTATTGCAATAATTTAAAAATAACTGGGTGTGAGTTGCAAGTAGCATTCCATTACAATTAATATACCTATCACTTCATGCAACAAAATCAATGTCACCGGCAGAACCAATTGCAAATTCCATCAATAATCAACCGATAGTATAAAACCGAAAGTGGAATCAAGATATAAGATGCAAAATCATAATATTGTTCATGGTTTATACGTGATAAAAAGCTTCGAATAATAAAATCAGAGAAGAATAATTATTTTCTCTGATTTATTTCTTGTTGTAGCTTGATTATATCAAATTATACCAATTTTTGGGACCTGCCTGCGTGACGGCGTTTGGGAGGAAGGCGTGCGAGCAGGTGCATGACAATGGTTATAGGGATGAAGCGTGCGAAGGAGAGTGCATAACCCACATGTACTTTGATCTCCACGTCGTCTTCTAGGCTTTGAGAAGTTGTTTGGAATCGGCCGAGTAGCGCGCGTCCATCCGTATCTGAGCTGTGGATGAATATCACCTTCATATAATTGAAATGCTTCAACAATTCAACCCAGACGTCCGCCTGGTGAGAGTACGGTGGAACAGTCCTCAGAAACGAGACGTGTATGTTCTGTAAATTGTAGATGAAAACTCGTTATCCAGATAAATAATTTGTCTACAAAAATCTGAAAACGAAAATCCTATGTGAATTCCAATGTTTAATACAATCAGGGATGAAATCAAGATTTCAGGCTACAGAATAAATATCTCGAGAATTCCCTGCGAATTATTCAATACTCCACAGAAAACTTTGAAAAACTTGATTTTCTCTGCGTTTCGCAACTCTGCGCTCGAACCTACGCCACAAGGTCATAAATGACGGTGGAAAAAGGTCAAAAAACTATCTTGTAGATAAAATTTCAACCTTCAAAATGCTTTTTGAAATGATCTTTTTCGACGTTCCTTCATCGAGTTACAGCATTTTGAAATTGGGCATTTGTTCACGGAGTACCGAGTGCCCCATTAATTTTACGCTAGAGTGTAATATTAACTATTGTTGAAATAATTCTAGCGACAATTCTTTCAGAAATCTCTGACTAGAATAAAACTACCTAGAACAAAATTACCTTGTCTGAAAATGCGGAATCTCTAGACGAAATGCCGATAACTGGTATGTGATAGAATCCACTTGTGTAGGATACTGCAGCCGGTGATAGGTCCCCGATCAAGGGGTGTGAGACAACAACTGCGTAAACTCTTTGGGTAATAAGATATTTGCATACACTCAAAGCAGTGCGAATTGGGTTTGGATCCATTTCTATCACAGTGTGATAATATGTTACCCCTTTTCTGACGTATTGTGAATCGAAATTCAGATGCTGGAAAAGAAATGATTGTAGCATTTAGTCAGGTTGATTATTACGCATCTTACAATTATCAATCCTAAGATCTTTTTCACTTATTATACACAGACTCTATTGATAAATTAGATTAATGAAATTTTTTCTCCCCAGCTGATACAGATTCAATTAAATAACTCATACCCCTAAAGCCTTACGTCAATTGTGTTGTTGAAGTGGGCCTTGCTTTGATTGTTGGAAAGTACACCTCCGATGTTGAAAAATGTTGGATTGTTGGAGCCAGTTGAACCGGATGACAACTGGAGGAGCATCAGCAAAGTGACTGCCTGGCGTAATCGGCCCATTTTAAGCTGTCGTTTTTTTCTCCCGACAGAAGGATACATTTCTGTGCATGTGGCGTATGTCAGCTGTCTTTGATGTTTAATAAAAGTTATTTACCATTTTAAGAGACTTGAGAGATAATAATCGTACAGACGTCTAAAAATTTTAAACGTTATTGCTTTTTGTATAATATGCAATTCGGGGAAATGTTTAGGTTTTTTTTTTTTTTTTTGTTAATGCGTCGCAATTCTAACCCCGAAATCTTTATAATGCAAAATTAATTCATCCGATGGATTTACTTTTTTAATCAAAATTTCTCGGGATAATATACTCACTTTCGCCCACACGCCTGGCGAAACCCGATGAGATGAATCTCCGCCCTGTGTAGCGACGCGCGTCAGAAAAGCATTGATCGGGCCGGGATGCTGCGCCGTATCGCCGCCGCGCGTATGATAAATCATCATCCCCTTGGATTTCAGCGTTCATTGAAATTGATTGATCTCGAATATTTGCTTAATCAATATTTAACGCTTTAACGTGTATTTTTTCACGTAGAACACAAACACGAATGGCTGTTTGATTGTACAGTTTCGACTATAAAAATTAATAACAGATATTCATACATAGGTATTGTATGTATACGTTAGACGTAACATAACACACATGACATAAAATAACCACTTATTGTCAGAAATCCCGCGGCTACACTATTAAGTACATTGATACGGCGAAAGCACTACAATTGAAAAAAAACCAATCTGCAATAGTAAATAAATTACAATACCGTTGCTGAATACATATCCGTGCCGGCGACGAGCATAACCTAAAATTTGAGATTGAGAGCGACGCGGTACTTATAGATAGTTATCGAATAAAAAAAGGCAGATAAGAATTCTACCTATAATTCGCACTCTTAACCCCCGCCTGTTCCGAAAGTTTCGCGAAACTCCTGCTTATAATTCGAAACTTCCTATCTTGCAGTTGAATCGCGGACTCACAAAAAAATTATATTTACATGTTTACAAAGGGGACCAACAATCCACAATATCTAAAGCTACCTCTCCGATACAATTACACACATCCAATAGCCGCAAATACACTTACCTCAATCAATCCGATAAACAATTTGAAGAAGTCACAAAACTGTTGCCAGTTTGGTTAAAATGCAGTGTTAAAGTTCCGGCTACTGTACTACAAGGAAAATCCCCATTTTGTTTTTCTAATTTACTTTAAAAACTGAATTTGATTAATTTACGAAAATAGTATATCAATTCAGAGCAATTGAAGCACAATTGTTTGGTGTATGTAACAATAGGTGTAGTATAAATCATTGGGAAATAACAAAGTTGCGGGCTGACTTCACGTAGCTACGTCAACTCCCGCGCCTATTGAAAATTGGTCTGCCATTCATAAATACTCATTCATCAGCAGAGTTCATTCATCACGTATGCGTTATCTACTAATGAATGACGTAGTCGATTCATAAAATTCGTAATCAATGATGGTTTGTAGTTAAAATAGTTTGAAAGATTAACGCAACAATGGGGGAATGGCGCTACGTCCGGACAAGCTAGTAACGCCATCTCGAAGATTGATGTAAAACTCATTAATCGCATCGCACGATGTAATACAGCATACCGCGAAAATGATTTTTTATTTGAATATTATAATTGAAATAATAATTTTCGAGTTTAGGAATGTTTGAGGAATTGTTTTCTTATCGATACTTAAAAAATAGATTGATTTAAATAATAATTGAAGCTATTGCAGATGTTTATTATCAACAATACCACAAAAAATCTGTAAACTTTGCCAATAACAATTGTTAAATACATACACACCTGTTCTCCGATATCATGTATGTACATTTTCATTTATTGATAATAAACCACCACGTTTATAAGATGTCACATACTTTAATTCACAAATCACTACCCGTAATTTCCTGCCTAAATCTTTCAATTGCTCATAGATATAAACAATTTTAAATACACCATCGATTGAATAAGACTTGAAAACTTAACTGTTATCCCAAACTCCGGAATCCATTCAGCTGTGTTGCCCTATCCCATATTTGTGGCAATAACCTTTTTTTTTTTGAAAGAAATTAAAAAAAAAAAAAAAAATCAAATAGAGGTACCGTGGCAACGACAAATACCTAGGTAGAACTTCTTCTTTTGACAAGAATCATTGAAAATTTTCTATTTTATATAACATTGTAATTACGGGATTTGTAGACGATTTGTAGGATGGTATTACAGCTCTCATCCTTTGCACGAGCATGAATCACCCATTATTCTTCGAGGAAGAAGTATTGTCCTGCTCTCTTCTGCTCCATGTCCTGGCGAATGGAAAAAAAATAAGTCAATAAGATCAATGAGATTTGAATACCGTGGCAATCAATTCTCACGAATGTTGATGGGGGTAGATAAGGGTTGTGTATTAAAGGTATTCATATTATACATACCTTCACAGAATGGCTCTTGTTAATACGTGGCCTAAAGTTGTTGGGATCTCTCCTGAATGTTATGCCGAGTAGTTCCAAGAATCGATTCATCCCATTAAGCAAAGACTGGGGGCAGTGAGCCGTTGTATCCAAAGACGGGACTCCGGAGAATACGATGACACGATCGGCCAAGTAAGTAGCCATAATGAAATCGTGCTCTACCACAAATCCAGTTTTCTTTGCATGTAAGATGAATCTAAATGAAGAATTTCAATTCAATGATTACTATGTGTTTTCAAAAATTTATTTCACATTCTGAATATATCGTTTATTTCTCATTTTCAAACATTCTAATAATATTCACTGATCAAAACAATCAGCAGTCTAATCTGAAACCCTCCCAATAATATATTTTCCCGAAACTTTATATCTTGGCGAAAAATTGTCGAAAACATGAAAGAACAAAAAATTTGTATTGAAGACAAATATTGTTTGCGTGAGATTCAGATGAACCATTAATTCTTCTGCCAAGTTTTGAAGCATTTTGTGGCTTGACGTTGCTCAAAACAATAAGTGTCAAATCAACCTATTTTGGGGGAAACCGCATCCACTGCTTTGCCATACCTTTTAATAACCTTGGCAGCAACTAAACGCTGTTCAGAATCAAGATAGGCAGAAGGCTCGTCAATAAGATAGACATCGGCAGGCTTCCCCAGGCAAAGAGCCATGGCGACACGCTGTAACTCTCCTCCGGAAAGATTCTGGACTTCCTGGTCCATTATATCATCAATCTTCAACGGTTTCATAACGTCGGTAATAAACTGGGGATGTATATATGCGTCCCTAATTTTCTCGTGAAGTAACTGCCTCACGATGCCCTGAGACTTGGGGCTAATCTTCTGTGGTTTGTAACTAATATGCAAGAGAGGGATATTGCCTGTAATTAAAAAAAAAAAACCTTAATATTGATGTACGTTCACAGACAGACATAGGCTCAAAACGTTTCAGTTTATTATTTTATAACTTCAACCTACCTGATCCTTCATCTGCAGGCAAATTGCCTGCAAGCATTCTTATGAAGGTGGTCTTCCCAGTTCCGTTCTCTCCAAGTAATACCAGTATCTCAGAATCTGTAAACTGGCCCTTCTCCACGGCTAGAGTAAAAGAGCCCATAGTTTTGGTCATCTTTGGATATTCGTAGTGATTCATCCGCTTGACTTCTTCTTCTGTTGCACTTTCTGCTACTTTGAAAACAAGAGACTCTTCTCGAAATCGCAGATTTTCCGTCGGTACAAATCCGTCCAAAAAGATGTTTATACCTTCCCGCACGGAGAATGGCATAGTAACTACGCCATAGGCACCAGGTACTCCGTAGAGGCAACAGATAAAGTCAGACAGATAATCCAAAACCGATAAGTCGTGCTCCACAACGATTATGAACCTAAAAAAGCATCAAGGAAAGTTCAACAAGTTTATTTCGAGTAAGGATTCACTTTAGATTATGGACAGAAAGCTGGGAAATGCGTATTTTAAACAATAACGGCAATAGCAACGGAAAACATGTACAACATTTGTGCCCGATAATGTTATCATAGTAAGTCAGGGTGTCTAGTGATTAGGCGTTTAAAAATTTCCTGAGAATTATAGTTTCTTCAGAATAAAAACCAGTCTTATTCGGACACAAATATAAAACGCGAATATGCGTACTTTATTTTTTACTAACTGGCTTTCATTTATATTCAATTATTCGGTTATCAGATAAAAATCATTTTCAATATCAAATCTACGTGTACTCAAAAGTTATTTAAAATTTGTACCACAAGTAGAAAATCTAAAATTTACCAAGATTTTCACTTACGAATTTGCTGTTGTTCTTATTATTACTATTATTATTATTATTATTGTTATTATTGATAATGTAATTTAATGAAACTCTGTACGCTGTGGATATAAAGAGAAAGTAAGGTGAAGATAAGTCGATTCTGGTCACAAAGAATCTAGAGTTTAAAAATCTATCCGATATACGTTCAACGTACTTGTCTGGATGGATGAGGGAACGTATAGTAACAGCGGCGTTCAAGCGCTGCTTTACATCTAGATAAGAGGATGGCTCGTCGAACATGAATATATCTCCATCTTGAATGCACACCATAGCACAGGCGAAACGCTGTAGTTCTCCTCCAGATAATGCTTCGATACCACGATCACGTATGTGGGTAAGATCTAAACGAGAAGTGAATCGAGGTTGTTAAATGAATTGATTAAAATATCGTCATTTGCTAAAATCTGATAGTTGCGATTATGGTATTATTCCGATTATACAACTTACCCAGCATCCGACATATCTCCATCTGATTTTTGCACTCGTCCTTTTTATCCAACAGCTGTTGCACCGTGCCCTTAACAGCCTTTGGGATTTGATCAACATACTGCGGCTTTATTAAAGCCTTCAAATCATCCTCCAAGATTTTGGTGAAGTAGTTTTGAAGCTCGCTACCCCTAAAATGGCTCAGGATTTCTGTCCAGTCTGGCGGATCCTGAAAGTCAATTAATTCAAATCAGCAATTTATTTTCAGGTCACTGAGGCTAAATGAAAGGCCAACAGCAAGGTATTTATACGTACGGTAAAACGTCCAAGATTGGGTTTCTGTTTTCCAGCCAGGATTTTAAGAGCAGTTGATTTACCAATACCATTGGTTCCGACTAATCCTAAGACTTCGCCCGGGCGTGGAATCGGAAGTCTGTGAAGTTTGAAGGAGTTCTTAGAGTATCGATGTGTAGTTTCCTTTTCCAAATTGCTGGGAAGATTAATAATCGAGATTGCTTCAAAGGGACATTTCTGAAATCAGAGTAAAATCATTATTACCACACTCTGTACTTTCGTTTTCGTAAAAGGCATTCTTTATTCAACAGATCAACAACAATGACAACCCTATGTCTTTGGCTCTCTTGAAAACTATTTATGGTATCTCTGCATTTGAAATATAAATAATTGCAAAATGCCCTGACCTCAATATCTTTGTTTGTGACTGCTGAGGATTTTTCAAATTCTTCAAATTTATTAATTATCTGTTCAATAATTTCATTATTTCGTTTACAACGTACTCAAAAATTTAAATAATCGTACAAAAAGTACATGTTATGCGTTAAAATAAGAATGTCTGCTGGATTATATTCCGATGTGATTTTCAGCTTGAAAAATAGTCCCTAATGTATACATAGCTGTTTTCGAATTTTCTTGAAATTGAGATACAAGAGCTTGGACACGTATCTCTCTATTTTATCTAAATTTTATCTGTAAGAATCTCATTGAGATTCTTGAATGCATCTTTTTTAATAAATGTTTAAAATATCCAAAAAATAATGAATTTGTTGACAAATCATTCCACACATTGGTACAATTCTATAGAAAATTAATGTAGATTCAAAAGATGCAAGAAAATTACAAAGTTTGAAAAATTCTCACTGATTGTAAACGAAAAATATTAAAGCAAAAGCCTTTCGCGGTTTTTTAAATTTAGAAGGAATAGTACAAAAAAACTTCGAAAGAATCAACGATGCAGCGGTGTACACATACCTTTACGCAAATACCACAACCAATGCAAAGCTCTTCAGAAATTGATGCGATCTTGCTGTTTGGTGTAACTTCTATGCAGAGCTTTCCCATTCGAACAACAGGACAGGATCGTTTACATTCTTGCCGACAACGCTTAGGCTTACACTTATCCGAGTTAACAATGGCAATCCGAGTCAGCCGATCAGTTTCCTCCATAGATTTTTTTGGCGGCATCTTGGCCTGAGTTTCGGCTGAGAATAGCCTGTGAAAATATCAACATAAAATTAGCTTAGAGATTAAATTATTTCATTTCATTTTTGTCCCTTAGATCTTTTTCTAGGATTCCTTATTATCTATAGAATCAAGACGGTCCTTGGACAATGCTACGGTTTAGATTTATCGTGTCCAAATTTTCACGAAACCTGCTTTTTTGATTGAGATACTGTATTTTCTGATGAATGAAATTCAGATATTCAGATCGGGAATAATCGAGAGATGAACGTATTGATGGTAATAAATCACGCGACTGTCGTAGAGAATTTCAAGAAATTTCGATATCGCAGATTATAAGATTGCAGGAAATTATTGACCACAATCTAGTGCGAGTGTAAAGACTTTCAAGACGTTGCATGAATTTAACTCGTCCGAAATATGGTTGTCAAAATTTGAAATAGTCTCATTAACACCCGCAATTATAACCTCAAGTTTTAGGTTATGTAAATGACAAACATATGCTCGATAAAGAATAGTCTAACCACGTATAAGTGGGTCGAAAAAAGCTCGCATGTATATTAATAAATATAACACTCCTTACAGATATGATTGATGGCACTTTAAATTTCCTTACCTCAAATAGAACGGGAAATATCGAGGTGGTTACTCCGCACCGACCTCGCTCTGGCACGTTCTAATTTTCTAAAGGACGGCCATCTTGGATGAGCGTTGACGCATCCGCGTATCCGCGCATGGTGACGTCAGGCGGTGCGGCGCTCGTTTTGTCGCCCACCTAACCTCATTCGGATGGAGCGATACATACATACATACAAGTAGATAACATTATGTATAACTTTGGTACTTGCTTCGAGCCTGGCTCAAGAAGTCTATAAGCAGCATGGATTAGAAGAAGATGTATATCTGAGATGCAATATTTCTAATTTGATTTAATCCAACCTAACCTAACCTAACCGCGTCTGTTCTCTGACCGACCCGACCGATCGGTTTTCAACTCAAACCTCCTGAAAATTAAATTTCAGAATACCGCAGGCGTTATCATTAGTTTCTTTTAAACTCGTTGATATGTCAAGTATAATTCGAATGTAGTGAGCAACAGGTTCCGAGATTAGCAATTAGTCGCACGCGTAGGGGCGAGCCAAAACGGAAGTTGGAAACGAATGAAAATTGAATAGGAAGTCGTCGTCTCGCCATTGCTCGCCATTGCTGTTCTCTCTCGCCCAATATACATCTCAGTTTGTATTCAGTTTTCTTAAATCAAGCACTACTTGCCCGGCCATTCGTTCTGCAAGTCTCGCATTGTGCGCCGAATATCGGAGTTGCCCGGAGCATCCTATCAACATCTAGCCGTCTATCAGCCAGTCTTTATTATTTTTCGCCAACTTGACAAGTAAACAGGCGGTTAGCCCAGTGTCAAACGGTTACAGTGCCCATTAGACGAGCTCCGATATTCGCGAAAAGTGACATCAACCGAGAACGGCTGCCCTCGCATCGCCGAGTATCATCGGAGTTCGGCTCACGTTACTCGCGTTCCGACCCCATCCTCGTCGGCACCCCTAGGCCCGTGGGCCGTGTTTCATCGCGCGAGTGTACCGCCACGCCCTAACAATAGGCCTGTCCGATACGGCTGTTATGGACATGATGATCACGAATCTTCAGCAACAGCGTCATGTTACCGAGCAGCTTCGTCGCGAAGCCGCGATCAGACGGATCACCGTAAGCAAGGCCGTTGAGGATATAATGAAGTACATAACTGAACACGAGCAGGAGGACTGCCTGCTCGTCGGATTTTCGTCACAAAAGTCAAACCCCTTCCGCGAGAAGAGCTCCTGCAGCATTTTATAAATCAAAAATCACCCACCTCTGATTGGGTCAATCGTCGATCGGATTTTTGTAATAAACACGGAATTCCGCTGTATAGCCGGATTCGTTCGGTTGGCGTACTATTTTCAAAATCCTTTGCCATCGCCGAAGTTATTGAACGTTTCATCAAAATCAATTATATCCTGTATTTTATTTTCAATAACCAATTAGAATTAGGCTCTAGTCGTCCAATATTTATTCATCTGCCATTAATGGAAATTTTTTATCGCTTAGATCTGTAGGATTGACTGAATTTTTTCTTATACCGTGTCACAACTGCGACCCTGTCAATGCAGAAAAATTATCGTACACAATATATGTAGATATTTAAGCAAATTGAGCTCAGTGCGGGCAATCTCTTTGTGAAAAATAACGTGGAATAACTGTAAAATACTTCCGAGTCTTGGTCAGGCGATCGGCAGAATTTCAATTTGTAGCATTCTAGCTTTTTATTTGTTCTCACTATTATCATCTGTAACTGTTGGGACTAGATATTGTACACGTATTTTTCACTCATATCATGCCAAACAATATTGCTTTATTAACAGAGAAGAACGAATATGTATTTATATTTTCTAACATTTGCAAATACTAATGTTTCCGATAGCGGAAAGAATAAATAAACAAATATATATATGTATACAATACCTATGCCTATGTGTATAAATAAATAATTGAAAAAACGCTATCCTACTTGTGTGTGTACATTAGCTTACCTAGATATATTATTGAGATTACAGAGTTTAGAATTTTAAATAAGCACATGTGAGACGTTGGATTCATTGTATTTTAATCTCGAGTCGTAGAGGTCCTCTATGCCAGAGCCAATGGACAAACGAGACTTGGAACGGGCTGCCGTCATCTCTCCCATATCCTCTAAATCTCTGCTGTACCTACATAGTGTCACAATAAGAATCACATCATCATTCCATGCATGTTTTGCCAAAAGAAAATCAGAGCACTTGTATTGTATTTATATCCAGCCAAGTTTGCATTAACTTACCGACTGACTGGGCGGCTGGGAATTTCTGATGTGTCTGACAAAGTTTTAGCGACAATTTCAGCGTCATCATTGTGAAAGGAGGCAGGATTACCTGTAAAAAACATTTAAGCCAACTATGAAGTAACTTAGATTAATTTTTCTCCCTTTGACGGCAATTGAAAATATTTCCAAGCAACTAGATTGTATGCTCTCTAATATTTTGGATCTGTGGAATGCAGGTGAGAATTAATTACTGGTTGGGAAAAGCATCGTATGCTTGAGGAGATCTCCGCTTGCGAAGGGTGGGAGGCTTTCATCTTCGTCCGGCATCAGATGATTAGAAGGGTCCAATGCAATGGACTCTACCATCTCAAGCCACTGTTGATTGTGCGATCGGAATTTTTCAACTTTGATGCGTGCTGCCCAGTCCTCGTCACATAGCTGAAATAGATTTGCAACAGCATTAGATAAGCTGGTTTCAACAAAGATGAGGGGCCGTATCTGTGCATTTCTCAAAAAAAGTAGCCACCTGAACGTGGAAAATTTTTTGATTTCGAGGCAGACCCTTTTGCACCGGATTTTCTCATTGTATGGACCTTGAGAAACGTCCTTCAACTCGTGAACATGAAAAAAATAAGGAGGCCTGTGTGTCAAAGTCGAGATTTAAGCTTTTCACACACGATTTTCACACCAATTTTTCTGAAAAAAAGTAATAAAATTATATTTGAGTATCAAATATCTTTTTTGCGATCTACAATGAAGAAGTTCGCTTAAAACTAAGTTCCGGAATGTACATCATATACTATTTTCTGAAATATATTCTATACCTACTTTTTTTCCTACATTTAGTGGTTTGATGTTTTGTAGGGACAGAATATATTTCAGAAAATAGTAAGTGTACATTCCAGAACTTAGTTTTTAGCATACTTTCGTATTGTAGATCGCAACAAATATATTCGATACTAAAATATACCCAATTGTTTCTTTTTTTTTGTTTTTGTTAGAAAAATTGGTGTGATGAATCGTGTTTAAAAAGCCTAAATCTCGATTTCGACCATGGGCTTTTTTATTTTTCTCATGTTCATGAGTTGGGGGATGTTTCTTAAGGTTCAAACAACGATAAAAACCGCTGCAAAAGGGTGCCTTCAAACAAAAAAAGTTTCCACCTTTGAGTCAAGACAAGCGCCACTTTTTTCTAGGAATGCAAATCTATTGATATGGTGCTCACCGCGATAACGTCCAGGCAGGCGTCACACACCTTTCGAATCATAGGGTTTTTATCGTGCATCAGGTCTATCAGATAACCGGGGGCTTCTGAAAATAATTAAAAAAAACTATTTTAAGTAAATGTCTGGTCTTGAATGTATAATGGCTAGACGTATACTCACCATTGCCAGTCTCGCGAATCAAATAGTCTCTTGTCGAGTCGTGTTTGGCAATTTGATAAAATACATAAATTATCTGTAGCACAATTTCGTCATCTTCTTGTTTTGCTGTTCAGGGAAAATGAGAGAGCCAGTTAGTGGGTGGATGCAGTCAGTCACTTTGCAACAAGCCTCAAATTTACTACACATGTAGTTGATTTTATAATCGAACAAACCTTTCAATAACTCTATAAGGGACAGTAAAATATCCGCCTTGCACATTAGACGGGCGCACATTTCGTCGCAAGCGGCAGTACCGAGAAATATCACTACTTCCAGTACCAAATCATCTTGGGCTTTCCCTACAAACAGAAACGTAATTTCTATAGCTGAGTTTGTCTTAAAAATGTTACACAGGATAAGGCTGGAGATATTCACCAGGGACAAGGTTGTTTCGTATCCAGGGTATCAGGTTGCATCGGCGTAGTATTTGAGAATAATCTAGATCCGGGAGAGTTAAATTTCCAAGAACTCCAACAATTTCCAGCACAAAGTCCTGGGAATCCGACTGGCTCAGAGCTGTTGCAAAATCGCCAACAAATTCCTGGGAACACGAGCAATAATTCTGATTAACACAGCCTCACACAAATATCCATTTATAAAATACATAAATGTAGGAATATTGGGAGTAGAAATAGAAATGATGTGGGGATCCCTTTTTTAAAATTAAATGCAAAGGTCAGCCTGAGACCTCAAAATTTATATAATGGATTAGGTAGCAGAAAAAGACATGTACTGTTCTTGTTGTCTTGTTTTCCACTCAAGCAAACTCACAACAAAACTCTCCTTAGTGGAATCGTGCTGCGAAATGTTTCGTATCATTTTCATGACCAATGGATCCTGAGTTCTGAAGGCCCGACAAATGAGTCCCTGTAGAATATTGTTCTCCACCATTAGTTGGGCGTTTCTTTTGTTGGCTGCCAAGTTTATACACAACGCAGTCAGTTCTGGCTTTATTTGATTCTCATCGGACACCAAAATCATGTCTGTGACCTGGGCAGACAAAGATTCATTGAATTAATATGATCATGGATACTACGGTGATTGAAAAAAAATCGATGATTTTGGCTATGAAGATTCTTTCCAAGGAGATTAGTTCTTGAGATATGAAAATCGAAAAGTGCCACCAGAACATTTCTCATGCATTTTAAATGAAAAATGAAAAATAGCGATGAGCGACCTCTAAACATAACATTAGGGCTCATATTTTACCAGGCATATTATTCCACCTTACTGCAACTATTGAATGTATGACTTTGAAAAAAAAAGAAAATAGTCGATTTTTTTCTAATTACCATAATGAATACAGATATCTATCCGTCTACCCACTACTGTGGAGACATCGCTGATTGGGACTACCTACCATTGGAATGCAGTCCGTATACGTGAACATAGACTTGACTTTGTCATCCATGCTCAGGTGATAGAGTAGACCGAGTATGGTAGTTTTGTTCTTAATCTCACCTGGGGAAGGTAATGATTGTAAAATTATATAGAAAATACTGTGAGATATCCAGTGCTTGCAGAAATAATGGTATGCCACTAGAATGTATACCATTAACCACTTACTTTGAATTAATAGCGTGACCAACTTGGGCAACAATCCCACTCTTATCATCTTTGCCCGTAATTTCGTGTCAAAGGAGAGATTAAAGGATAATTTTAGGGTGCTTTGAATCAAGTCTGGATTGCTGTTATGGAGTAGCCTCGGCAGCTTCTCAATTACGTTCAGGTCTGCCTGGAATAATTAACGAATGCTCAATATTGTATTTAAGGCAACGTTTGCCGTAACGGATATAATCCGGCGACATGTAGAATTTATACACAACGGATTCTCTGATCTAACCATTAGGTCTTTGTTCTCGCGGAAAATAGACAACTTCTTCAAAAAAGTTACAACTAGTATCAGCAAGTCTGTATTGCTTCTGTCCAGTGTTTTGATCAGCATCCCGATGACGTTCTTTTTGCGCATTTTACGCTCTACTTCCGTGTTCTCGGCAATATTTAATAACAGGTAAAATGCAACTGAAACAAATAATTATGCAAATCAGATTATATTATCTACAGGTAAACATGAATACATCCGGAGACTGTAATGCAGTATTAGTATTATCTTGTACATGCAGAATTATCATCATTGCAACTATGGTGTTATAGTTTAGGTGTGCACTGTCTCATATATTTATTCATTTTGGTTTGAGTTAGATTTGCACTTTTAACGTTTAGCTACCGGCCTGGACCTCACTGGAAGGCTGCCTTCGTCCCAATTATGTTTAACGCACCTCTCAACAACTGTTCCTGTTTTCTCGTTAAGCTTTTGAACTTTTTTCGACTCTTCTCAATATCCTCCTTCAATTTGTTAACATCGACGTCAGTAGCTGCTCCCATTAATTCCACAGATCTTCTTTTAACTTCGTAGTCGAGGGGACCGTCTGCGTTCCATATCTCATCGCTTGTTATTGCCTTTTTATCCAAATTATGGCCAGTATCGATGGGAAAAAGCGAGAGGCCTGTGGTACTTTCGAAATGGCGCCGTCGCTTATCCATGTCCTCCTTCCACTGATCATAACGACCCAGTTCAAAGTCAATTATATCCATGCAAAGAGAGCCAATCTGAAAAGTAAGGGGCAAGGTTTCAACAATCCTATACTCGGGAAGAAGTTGCTGATTACAGGGAGAAACAACAAACAACCCAGACTTACCCGATACTCCAGTACAATGCTGTGAAACTGGCTATATGTCGAGAAGCAGAAGAATATATAGACAATATTGGTAGACAGTTCGATACTGCGTCTCCAGTCTTCTCTCAGTACTCTTGCAAGGGCGCTAAGTAGAGATTCTATGAACGAAAGTTAATCTTAGCAGGTGTTTTACTTTATGTGCAATCTTCACAGGGGCGGGTGGAAATACAAACATTACCGCTCAAAGGTTCGGGAATCACTTGTCGAATTTTCGATCAGGATAAAAAATTAGATATCTCAACCAAAAAAAGGTATAAGCAAATGATCCAAGAAGCTATTGAAAGTAGAAGGAATCAGCTTTATTAGACTTCTTTTCAAAATTCTCTACAACTGTTTTTTCCACTCTCTAAGTGATGTTGAATGTGGCTGTTTTTTGTGATTTTCATACTTTCATACCGTCGCGTGTGAATTTTTGGTAATAGTAATTGGAAATTCTCATCACTATCAGAGAAATTGAAATGGGATGGGATTGAACTTTAATTTTGGTATTCGGAAAATGGCTTGCGATTTCTTCTCACTATACATTTTATTTTTAAATCTCATAGCTATCGAGTTATGACGCATTTTCCAAAATACCAAAATTGAAGTTTAATTCCGCCTCTTTTGATTCCCTCTGAGAAGAATTTCCTATTGCTATTGCCTAAAAAAGTACATGCGATTTTATGAAAGTATGAATATCTATAAAAAAAAAAACAGCTCCGTTCGACATCACCTAGAGGGGAAAAAAAAGTCGTCGGGAATTTCGAAAAGAAGCATAACAAAGCTGGTTTTCTCTACTTTCAAATACTTCTTAGATCATTCGCTTATACCTTTTTTTGGCTGAGATATCTAACTTTTTGTCCTGATCGAAAATTAGACAATTCGTGATCCCTAACTTTTGAGCAGTAGTGTATTTTGCAATTTGGTTACTGTTGGCGTTACACCTCTTCTTGTCCTTAACTCCCATTGGCTACCCTCCAGTGCGTAAAAAAAGTCAACCAGATAAGAGATAATAATGTAATACCCTGAACCTACCATTCTTTGTTAATTCCAGTAAATTGTCGGGAATTCGGGCCAGTTGTAGAATTAGAGACGAGCCCCTTATTTTTCCCGGTATCTCTTCGTACATAAGTTCAATGTAGCTATCAATATTGCTTATGACGGCTCTCTCAGCATCTCCGTTCCGTTCTGTATTGGATGCGTGAGAAGATGTAGGCCTGGAAGGTCGTGTAGCCGCCTCATCAACTGGATAAAGTTATAGAAAAGTATATTAAACCAAAAGACTTCGTGAACTTTGAAAAAAGGTTCGTTTTTTCAGATTTTTCTTGGTAACTAGATTATTTATTTAGGATTTATGAAAGAGATATGTTATTCATAAAAAATTCACAGATCATCCATCGGATTCCCCAAGTTTTCTGTGGAATTTGCGTTATAGGCCTGCCATTTTTGCCTCGGAAAATAAATTGAAAAGAGACCATAAACGCGGTTTTTAGTCATATAAATATTCTAAATTATGTCTTTATACTGCTTTTATAAATTTGTGATTATGACGAAGATAGGTGGCTCACTTGACAAAGAATCCTCCATAAGTATAATGTATGCTTAATAACATATTTTTTTCAGTAATCCTGAATAAATAATCTAGCTACCGAAAAAAATTCGAGAAAAGGGACCTTTTTTCAACCCTTCACAGTGGTGTTCCACCTTAACAAGTGGCCTGTCATACCGTCGCCGTTGGCTCTCCGGGTCTGCAAATAATAAATGAGCTGTTCGACTTCTGGCAATTTGGATTCGTGGATCAAGCTGCATTTCTCCATAACCTCTTTGGCGAGTAGGGCGACGTTTGTGTCAGCGTTTAAACTCTTTAGACGTATTATCTTCTGACATTCCTGAACATACAGATACATGTGTGAAAGTGCGATGTGTTTAATCGTAAGCTGCACCTTGGCACTTTTACATTTACAAGCTGATCTTTCTCGGCTGCAGGGACAGACTGAAAAAGCGTGATCATGAGTGAAAGGTGCGGAGAAATGAGATTTCATACCTTACGATCCCCGAGCATGGGATCACCGAGTTCTCCTAGTATCAATGCCTCTACATCGTAATTGACGACTAATGCCTTTTCCGTGGGATGAACGTCCAAATTCCCAGATCTTACTTTCCTGAAACAGCGAGATCAGATGTCACCTGAGCGCCGCAGAGCGTGTAAACATTGATTTTAAACAACGAAAGCCGTTTAATCGTCTAATTGCCCATAACGAAGAGGGAAATTTACCGTTTCAAAAACTTAGCTTCGTCCATTCTCTTGTGTCACCGAAAGCTGTTTATTTTCGAAAAAAACTGGCGTATCCTGGGTTTCTAATGTTTGTTACCAATTTGTCCCGAAAATACGATCCATCGTAATTCTCAACGGTATTAAAGACCGGAGAGCGGATAAAAGTGCGAATACGCGCGGACGCGTAAAAAATCAGATCCGTGAACGACACTTGACAGCGGAGACTTTGACAGATCAGCAAACACGCAATCACAAGCCGAATACACTGAGATATGTCTACAATGGTCTACAATGAGCCGAGTAAGGGTCGTCACGACGCCACGGACAAGTTCGTGCCTGCGCGAGCCGCCATGTTGAAAGCCCGCATGACGTCATCAGTCAGTTTAAATTCTGGCGGGATCAGCTATTCTAGAATCATCGATGAATATTTTTTAACTCTCTTGTTTGTCGCATGAAATTACGTTATAACTTGACGTCAATTTTAACAAAATCTGGAAAATAAAAAATCACTGAGATTTTAATGTGGCCACTATTCTGCCATATAGAAAATCCCTATTTGATTTTTTTTTTCCTTTGTTCTCAAAAACTAGAACTCAGTAATAACGAAATTAACCGATCATTCGAGAACAATCAAGGAGCAGGTGTTCGGTATTTGAGAAATTGAAAAATGCTAAATTCAAGGGCCAACTTTATAGGTATACAGGGTGTTTTTTTTTTGTAACCTGACAATCGCGAATAACTCGAAAAATAAGGTCTGCCGAACAAAATGTTTCAAACAAAAGATTCTTCATTCGAAAGGCTCAATCGATTAGAAATATTTTTTTTTATTTACAGGCTTCACAGCGATCACTGCGTCTAATTTTAGGGGAAATAGGGGACAGTTTAGGCGAAAATAGGGGGGTTTTAGGGTCCTCACATTTCGACATACATACAACAAAATAAAAGAAACTTGGATGCACAATAATATTCATAAATACTTTATTGACAAGTAATTATATTTTTTTCAAAGTTAAAATTAGTTAACTCCAAAATTAATAGGAATAACTGTTTCTCTTAGGTTTCTGTGTTTTCATTGCACTGGATATCGATATTATTCAATAGTACGGTTACATTAGTATAATTTAAATAAAATATATTGAATCACGTCAGCGCTTACAGGCTCGCGCGAGCATAGACGCGCCACGCGTGTCAACTCGGAAGCTATTCTGGTTTAGTAGGACCGCGAAATTTAAAAACCGAACTTGAAATATTGTAGCTGTCGGCCAGAAATAGGGTGGTTTTAGGGGGAAATGGTGTGCTTTAGTGTACATTTAGGAGGAATCCTCAAATTTAGGGGGATTTTAGGGGAGGAAAAAAAAATAGGGTACTTTTAGGGAAATAGGGGACCCACTGTGTAGCCTGTATTTATCTACCGTTGAGGGATCCTCGCCCCTACGCATCCCACCACCAGATCTACGTACGGTGAAATTACCAGTACCTGACAACAAA
Source organism: Macrophya alboannulata (assembly GCA_949628255.1). NCBI lineage: Eukaryota > Metazoa > Arthropoda > Insecta > Hymenoptera > Tenthredinidae > Macrophya > Macrophya alboannulata. The sequence continues at coordinate 18,444,975 of OX451212.1, forward strand.
TTAACGACGAGAATCAAAACAAACGATTCTACACTATCGTCACATGACCTCCCTGAAGGAAGCCAGGAATTCACCTACATAATACTCAGCTTACTTCTTAGTTTGAGCTGCGACTAACCGCAAGTCGGTGACACTCTCTTAAATTTAAACGACGTAATTTCTTAAATTTAAACAACTCAATTTCTTATATTCAAACGACGAAATTTCTTAAATTTAAACGGCGCGATTCAAAATTGTGGCAAGTGAATCTTGTGCATTATATCGCTTGAATTTCGACAAAATTTCGTAAGGTCTTGATATTTTTGTGAAGACGCGGAGTTGCTTGAGTTATCTTTTTGTCTTTTAATCTGTTTGTTAGCTGAGAAGCTCGGCTATTGTTAATTAACAAGCAACCTCGTGCCTGCCTGAGTTACATACGTAGACCTTTCTAGTATTCTTTCATGCTATCTTTATCTTATTCTCTGGATATCGCTTATCTAAGTCTATTTTGCTATTTTATTCCATTTCTTATTTCATTTTGATGAGTTGTCGATCGTCGCGATCTCGTATGTTTTATGTTTTCTTGAGTTATCGTATCTTATTTTGTTAATTAATTGACGGACTAGCGTCTGGCGCCCAACATTAGTTTTTGGTTTATATTTTATCTTGTTACATGGGAAAGCGCCGAATTGTGCTGAACCAGGGTTTTTCCTCCCCAAATAGAGTTCACGTCACAGTAGAAACATACATAGTATATGGCGTGTTTGATTCTGACCAGTATGAAGGTGACACCACAGCTTCTGTCTTTTACCTTCTCTATGCAACCACGATGGATAGAAGGAGACGCAAGACTGTGGTGCCAACTTCATACTGGTCAGAATCAAACACGAATCATGAAAAGGGCTGCGATCCCAGTACATCCAGTGGGGTGCCATATTTATATAGGTAGCCCGTTCCGCTCCAGTAGGATTTGTCCTCGCTGTCTGAAGATATGATGATGGTCTCACAATCAGTATTCTTGTTCGTAGCACCCGCTGTTTCGGGTTCTTTCTTTTTTTTTTTTTATCACCCGCTGTTTCTGTCTTGTTTTCGTTAGTTTTTTACGTCTGACACGCAACGGTGTTAGGAGTCGCTTTTGCGAATCCTAACCCACACTTCCCGAGGAAAATCCCATCTCCATTCCGATGGATTTCTGTAGATATTTGGGTTTACACGGCTGTATGTACGTAGGTTGGGCAGTTTTGTCCACCAGGAATCAGGCTCGTTATCAGAAGATATGACGATGATCTCACAATCAGTATCCTTGCTTGTGGCAACCGGTGCCTCGGGTTCTTTATTTTTTTTAGTTCGTACACGCTGGTACTGGTTGTATTTATATAGGTAGCCCGTTCCGCTCCAGTAGGATTTGTCCTCGCTGTCTGAAGATATGATGATGGTCTCACAATCAGTATTCTTGTTCGTAGCACCCGCTGTTTCGGGTTCTTTTTTTTTTTTTTTTATCACCCGCTGTCTCTGTCTCGTTTTCGTTAGTTTTTTACGTCTGATACGCAACGGTGTTAGGAGTCGCTTTTGCGAATCCTAACCCACACTTCCCGAGGAAAATCCCATCTCCATTCCGATGGATTTCTGTAGATATTTGGGTTTACACGGCTGTATGTACGTAGGTTGGGCAGTTTTGTCCACCAGGAATCAGGCTCGTTATCAGAAGATATGACGATGATCTCACAATCAGTATCCTTGCTTGTGGCAACCGGTGCCTCGGGTTCTTTATTTTTTTTAGTTCGTACACGCTGGTACTGGTTGTATTTATATAGGTAGCCCGTTCCGCTCCAGTAGGATTTGTCCTCGCTGTCTGAAGATATGATGATGGTCTCACAATCAGTATTCTTGTTCGTAGCACCCGCTGTTTCGGGTTCTTTCTTTTTTTTTTTTTTATCACCCGCTGTTTCTGTCTTGTTTTCGTTAGTTTTTTACGTCTGACACGCAACGGTGTTAGGAGTCGCTTTTGCGAATCCTAACCCACACTTCCCGAGGAAAATCCCATCTCCATTCCGATGGATTTCTGTAGATATTTGGGTTTACACGGCTGTATGTACGTAGGTTGGGCAGTTTTGTCCACCAGGAATCAGGCTCGTTATCAGAAGATATGACGATGATCTCACAATCAGTATCCTTGCTTGTGGCAACCGGTGCCTCGGGTTCTTTTATACAACCAGTACCAGCGTGTACGAACTAAAAAAAATAAAGAACCCGAGGCACCGGTTGCCACAAGCAAGGATACTGATTGTGAGATCATCGTCATATCTTCTGATAACGAGCCTGATTCCTGGTGGACAAAACTGCCCAACCTACGTACATACAGCCGTGTAAACCCAAATATCTACAGAAATCCATCGGAATGGAGATGGGATTTTCCTCGGGAAGTGTGGGTTAGGATTCGCAAAAGCGACTCCTAACACCGTTGCGTATCAGACGTAAAAAACTAACGAAAACGAGACAGAGACAGCGGGTGATAAAAAAAAAAAAAAAAGAACCCGAAACAGCGGGTGCTACGAACAAGAATACTGATTGTGAGACCATCATCATATCTTCAGACAGCGAGGACAAATCCTACTGGAGCGGAACGGGCTACCTATATAAATACAACCAGTACCAGCGTGTACGAACTAAAAAAAATAAAGAACCCGAGGCACCGGTTGCCACAAGCAAGGATACTGATTGTGAGATCATCGTCATATCTTCTGATAACGAGCCTGATTCCTGGTGGACAAAACTGCCCAACCTACGTACATACAGCCGTGTAAACCCAAATATCTACAGAAATCCATCGGAATGGAGATGGGATTTTCCTCGGGAAGTGTGGGTTAGGATTCGCAAAAGCGACTCCTAACACCGTTGCGTGTCAGACGTAAAAAACTAACGAAAACAAGACAGAAACAGCGGGTGATAAAAAAAAAAAAAAGAAAGAACCCGAAACAGCGGGTGCTACGAACAAGAATACTGATTGTGAGACCATCATCATATCTTCAGACAGCGAGGACAAATCCTACTGGAGCGGAACGGGCTACCTATATAAATACAACCAGTACCAGCGTGTACGAACTAAAAAAAATAAAGAACCCGAGGCACCGGTTGCCACAAGCAAGGATACTGATTGTGAGATCATCGTCATATCTTCTGATAACGAGCCTGATTCCTGGTGGACAAAACTGCCCAACCTACGTACATACAGCCGTGTAAACCCAAATATCTACAGAAATCCATCGGAATGGAGATGGGATTTTCCTCGGGAAGTGTGGGTTAGGATTCGCAAAAGCGACTCCTAACACCGTTGCGTATCAGACGTAAAAAACTAACGAAAACGAGACAGAGACAGCGGGTGATAAAAAAAAAAAAAAAAGAACCCGAAACAGCGGGTGCTACGAACAAGAATACTGATTGTGAGACCATCATCATATCTTCAGACAGCGAGGACAAATCCTACTGGAGCGGAACGGGCTACCTATATAAATACAACCAGTACCAGCGTGTACGAACTAAAAAAAATAAAGAACCCGAGGCACCGGTTGCCACAAGCAAGGATACTGATTGTGAGATCATCGTCATATCTTCTGATAACGAGCCTGATTCCTGGTGGACAAAACTGCCCAACCTACGTACATACAGCCGTGTAAACCCAAATATCTACAGAAATCCATCGGAATGGAGATGGGATTTTCCTCGGGAAGTGTGGGTTAGGATTCGCAAAAGCGACTCCTAACACCGTTGCGTATCAGACGTAAAAAACTAACGAAAACGAGACAGAGACAGCGGGTGATAAAAAAAAAAAAAAAAAGAACCCGAAACAGCGGGTGCTACGAACAAGAATACTGATTGTGAGACCATCATCATATCTTCAGACAGCGAGGACAAATCCTACTGGAGCGGAACGGGCTACCTATATAAATACAACCAGTACCAGCGTGTACGAACTAAAAAAAATAAAGAACCCGAGGCACCGGTTGCCACAAGCAAGGATACTGATTGTGAGATCATCGTCATATCTTCTGATAACGAGCCTGATTCCTGGTGGACAAAACTGCCCAACCTACGTACATACAGCCGTGTAAACCCAAATATCTACAGAAATCCATCGGAATGGAGATGGGATTTTCCTCGGGAAGTGTGGGTTAGGATTCGCAAAAGCGACTCCTAACACCGTTGCGTATCAGACGTAAAAAACTAACGAAAACGAGACAGAGACAGCGGGTGATAAAAAAAAAAAAAAAAGAACCCGAAACAGCGGGTGCTACGAACAAGAATACTGATTGTGAGACCATCATCATATCTTCAGACAGCGAGGACAAATCCTACTGGAGCGGAACGGGCTACCTATATAAATACAACCAGTACCAGCGTGTACGAACTAAAAAAAATAAAGAACCCGAGGCACCGGTTGCCACAAGCAAGGATACTGATTGTGAGATCATCGTCATATCTTCTGATAACGAGCCTGATTCCTGGTGGACAAAACTGCCCAACCTACGTACATACAGCCGTGTAAACCCAAATATCTACAGAAATCCATCGGAATGGAGATGGGATTTTCCTCGGGAAGTGTGGGTTAGGATTCGCAAAAGCGACTCCTAACACCGTTGCGTGTCAGACGTAAAAAACTAACGAAAACAAGACAGAAACAGCGGGTGATAAAAAAAAAAAAAAGAAAGAACCCGAAACAGCGGGTGCTACGAACAAGAATACTGATTGTGAGACCATCATCATATCTTCAGACAGCGAGGACAAATCCTACTGGAGCGGAACGGGCTACCTATATAAATACAACCAGTACCAGCGTGTACGAACTAAAAAAAATAAAGAACCCGAGGCACCGGTTGCCACAAGCAAGGATACTGATTGTGAGATCATCGTCATATCTTCTGATAACGAGCCTGATTCCTGGTGGACAAAACTGCCCAACCTACGTACATACAGCCGTGTAAACCCAAATATCTACAGAAATCCATCGGAATGGAGATGGGATTTTCCTCGGGAAGTGTGGGTTAGGATTCGCAAAAGCGACTCCTAACACCGTTGCGTATCAGACGTAAAAAACTAACGAAAACGAGACAGAGACAGCGGGTGATAAAAAAAAAAAAAAAAGAACCCGAAACAGCGGGTGCTACGAACAAGAATACTGATTGTGAGACCATCATCATATCTTCAGACAGCGAGGACAAATCCTACTGGAGCGGAACGGGCTACCTATATAAATACAACCAGTACCAGCGTGTACGAACTAAAAAAAATAAAGAACCCGAGGCACCGGTTGCCACAAGCAAGGATACTGATTGTGAGATCATCGTCATATCTTCTGATAACGAGCCTGATTCCTGGTGGACAAAACTGCCCAACCTACGTACATACAGCCGTGTAAACCCAAATATCTACAGAAATCCATCGGAATGGAGATGGGATTTTCCTCGGGAAGTGTGGGTTAGGATTCGCAAAAGCGACTCCTAACACCGTTGCGTATCAGACGTAAAAAACTAACGAAAACGAGACAGAGACAGCGGGTGATAAAAAAAAAAAAAAAAAGAACCCGAAACAGCGGGTGCTACGAACAAGAATACTGATTGTGAGACCATCATCATATCTTCAGACAGCGAGGACAAATCCTACTGGAGCGGAACGGGCTACCTATATAAATACAACCAGTACCAGCGTGTACGAACTAAAAAAAATAAAGAACCCGAGGCACCGGTTGCCACAAGCAAGGATACTGATTGTGAGATCATCGTCATATCTTCTGATAACGAGCCTGATTCCTGGTGGACAAAACTGCCCAACCTACGTACATACAGCCGTGTAAACCCAAATATCTACAGAAATCCATCGGAATGGAGATGGGATTTTCCTCGGGAAGTGTGGGTTAGGATTCGCAAAAGCGACTCCTAACACCGTTGCGTATCAGACGTAAAAAACTAACGAAAACGAGACAGAGACAGCGGGTGATAAAAAAAAAAAAAAAAGAACCCGAAACAGCGGGTGCTACGAACAAGAATACTGATTGTGAGACCATCATCATATCTTCAGACAGCGAGGACAAATCCTACTGGAGCGGAACGGGCTACCTATATAAATACAACCAGTACCAGCGTGTACGAACTAAAAAAAATAAAGAACCCGAGGCACCGGTTGCCACAAGCAAGGATACTGATTGTGAGATCATCGTCATATCTTCTGATAACGAGCCTGATTCCTGGTGGACAAAACTGCCCAACCTACGTACATACAGCCGTGTAAACCCAAATATCTACAGAAATCCATCGGAATGGAGATGGGATTTTCCTCGGGAAGTGTGGGTTAGGATTCGCAAAAGCGACTCCTAACACCGTTGCGTGTCAGACGTAAAAAACTAACGAAAACAAGACAGAAACAGCGGGTGATAAAAAAAAAAAAAAGAAAGAACCCGAAACAGCGGGTGCTACGAACAAGAATACTGATTGTGAGACCATCATCATATCTTCAGACAGCGAGGACAAATCCTACTGGAGCGGAACGGGCTACCTATATAAATACAACCAGTACCAGCGTGTACGAACTAAAAAAAATAAAGAACCCGAGGCACCGGTTGCCACAAGCAAGGATACTGATTGTGAGATCATCGTCATATCTTCTGATAACGAGCCTGATTCCTGGTGGACAAAACTGCCCAACCTACGTACATACAGCCGTGTAAACCCAAATATCTACAGAAATCCATCGGAATGGAGATGGGATTTTCCTCGGGAAGTGTGGGTTAGGATTCGCAAAAGCGACTCCTAACACCGTTGCGTATCAGACGTAAAAAACTAACGAAAACGAGACAGAGACAGCGGGTGATAAAAAAAAAAAAAAAAAGAACCCGAAACAGCGGGTGCTACGAACAAGAATACTGATTGTGAGACCATCATCATATCTTCAGACAGCGAGGACAAATCCTACTGGAGCGGAACGGGCTACCTATATAAATACAACCAGTACCAGCGTGTACGAACTAAAAAAAATAAAGAACCCGAGGCACCGGTTGCCACAAGCAAGGATACTGATTGTGAGATCATCGTCATATCTTCTGATAACGAGCCTGATTCCTGGTGGACAAAACTGCCCAACCTACGTACATACAGCCGTGTAAACCCAAATATCTACAGAAATCCATCGGAATGGAGATGGGATTTTCCTCGGGAAGTGTGGGTTAGGATTCGCAAAAGCGACTCCTAACACCGTTGCGTATCAGACGTAAAAAACTAACGAAAACGAGACAGAGACAGCGGGTGATAAAAAAAAAAAAAAAAAGAACCCGAAACAGCGGGTGCTACGAACAAGAATACTGATTGTGAGACCATCATCATATCTTCAGACAGCGAGGACAAATCCTACTGGAGCGGAACGGGCTACCTATATAAATACAACCAGTACCAGCGTGTACGAACTAAAAAAAATAAAGAACCCGAGGCACCGGTTGCCACAAGCAAGGATACTGATTGTGAGATCATCGTCATATCTTCTGATAACGAGCCTGATTCCTGGTGGACAAAACTGCCCAACCTACGTACATACAGCCGTGTAAACCCAAATATCTACAGAAATCCATCGGAATGGAGATGGGATTTTCCTCGGGAAGTGTGGGTTAGGATTCGCAAAAGCGACTCCTAACACCGTTGCGTATCAGACGTAAAAAACTAACGAAAACGAGACAGAGACAGCGGGTGATAAAAAAAAAAAAGAAAGAACCCGAAACAGCGGGTGCTACGAACAAGAATACTGATTGTGAGACCATCATCATATCTTCAGACAGCGAGGACAAATCCTACTGGAGCGGAACGGGCTACCTATATAAATACAACCAGTACCAGCGTGTACGAACTAAAAAAAATAAAGAACCCGAGGCACCGGTTGCCACAAGCAAGGATACTGATTGTGAGATCATCGTCATATCTTCTGATAACGAGCCTGATTCCTGGTGGACAAAACTGCCCAACCTACGTACATACAGCCGTGTAAACCCAAATATCTACAGAAATCCATCGGAATGGAGATGGGATTTTCCTCGGGAAGTGTGGGTTAGGATTCGTAAAAGCGACTCCTAACACCGTTGCGTGTCAGACGTAAAAAACTAACGAAAACGACACAGAAACAGCGGGTGATAAAAAAAAAAAAGAAAGAACCCGAAACAGCGGGTGCTACGAACAAGAATACTGATTGTGAGACCATCATCATATCTTCAGACAGCGAGGACAAATCCTACTGGAGCGGAACGGGCTACCTATATAAATACAACCAGTACCAGCGTGTACGAACTAAAAAAAATAAAGAACCCGAGGCACCGGTTGCCACAAGCAAGGATACTGATTGTGAGATCATCGTCATATCTTCTGATAACGAGCCTGATTCCTGGTGGACAAAACTGCCCAACCTACGTACATACAGCCGTGTAAACCCAAATATCTACAGAAATCCATCGGAATGGAGATGGGATTTTCCTCGGGAAGTGTGGGTTAGGATTCGTAAAAGCGACTCCTAACACCGTTGCGTGTCAGACGTAAAAAACTAACGAAAACGACACAGAAACAGCGGGTGATAAAAAAAAAAAAGAAAGAACCCGAAACAGCGGGTGCTACGAACAAGAATACTGATTGTGAGACCATCATCATATCTTCAGACAGCGAGGACAAATCCTACTGGAGCGGAACGGGCTACCTATATAAATACAACCAGTACCAGCGTGTACGAACTAAAAAAAATAAAGAACCCGAGGCACCGGTTGCCACAAGCAAGGATACTGATTGTGAGATCATCGTCATATCTTCTGATAACGAGCCTGATTCCTGGTGGACAAAACTGCCCAACCTACGTACATACAGCCGTGTAAACCCAAATATCTACAGAAATCCATCGGAATGGAGATGGGATTTTCCTCGGGAAGTGTGGGTTAGGATTCGCAAAAGCGACTCCTAACACCGTTGCGTATCAGACGTAAAAAACTAACGAAAACGAGACAGAGACAGCGGGTGATAAAAAAAAAAAAGAAAGAACCCGAAACAGCGGGTGCTACGAACAAGAATACTGATTGTGAGACCATCATCATATCTTCAGACAGCGAGGACAAATCCTACTGGAGCGGAACGGGCTACCTATATAAATACAACCAGTACCAGCGTGTACGAACTAAAAAAAATAAAGAACCCGAGGCACCGGTTGCCACAAGCAAGGATACTGATTGTGAGATCATCGTCATATCTTCTGATAACGAGCCTGATTCCTGGTGGACAAAACTGCCCAACCTACGTACATACAGCCGTGTAAACCCAAATATCTACAGAAATCCATCGGAATGGAGATGGGATTTTCCTCGGGAAGTGTGGGTTAGGATTCGCAAAAGCGACTCCTAACACCGTTGCGTATCAGACGTAAAAAACTAACGAAAACGAGACAGAGACAGCGGGTGATAAAAAAAAAAAAAAAAGAACCCGAAACAGCGGGTGCTACGAACAAGAATACTGATTGTGAGACCATCATCATATCTTCAGACAGCGAGGACAAATCCTACTGGAGCGGAACGGGCTACCTATATAAATACAACCAGTACCAGCGTGTACGAACTAAAAAAAATAAAGAACCCGAGGCACCGGTTGCCACAAGCAAGGATACTGATTGTGAGATCATCGTCATATCTTCTGATAACGAGCCTGATTCCTGGTGGACAAAACTGCCCGACCTACGTACATACAGCCGTGTAAACCCAAATATCTACAGAAATCCATCGGAATGGAGATGGGATTTTCCTCGGGAAGTGTGGGTTAGGATTCGTAAAAGCGACTCCTAACACCGTTGCGTGTCAGACGTAAAAAACTAACGAAAACGACACAGAAACAGCGGGTGATAAAAAAAAAAAAGAAAGAACCCGAAACAGCGGGTGCTACGAACAAGAATACTGATTGTGAGACCATCATCATATCTTCAGACAGCGAGGACAAATCCTACTGGAGCGGAACGGGCTACCTATATAAATACAACCAGTACCAGCGTGTACGAACTAAAAAAAATAAAGAACCCGAGGCACCGGTTGCCACAAGCAAGGATACTGATTGTGAGATCATCGTCATATCTTCTGATAACGAGCCTGATTCCTGGTGGACAAAACTGCCCAACCTACGTACATACAGCCGTGTAAACCCAAATATCTACAGAAATCCATCGGAATGGAGATGGGATTTTCCTCGGGAAGTGTGGGTTAGGATTCGTAAAAGCGACTCCTAACACCGTTGCGTGTCAGACGTAAAAAACTAACGAAAACGACACAGAAACAGCGGGTGATAAAAAAAAAAAAGAAAGAACCCGAAACAGCGGGTGCTACGAACAAGAATACTGATTGTGAGACCATCATCATATCTTCAGACAGCGAGGACAAATCCTACTGGAGCGGAACGGGCTACCTATATAAATACAACCAGTACCAGCGTGTACGAACTAAAAAAAATAAAGAACCCGAGGCACCGGTTGCCACAAGCAAGGATACTGATTGTGAGATCATCGTCATATCTTCTGATAACGAGCCTGATTCCTGGTGGACAAAACTGCCCAACCTACGTACATACAGCCGTGTAAACCCAAATATCTACAGAAATCCATCGGAATGGAGATGGGATTTTCCTCGGGAAGTGTGGGTTAGGATTCGCAAAAGCGACTCCTAACACCGTTGCGTATCAGACGTAAAAAACTAACGAAAACGAGACAGAGACAGCGGGTGATAAAAAAAAAAAAGAAAGAACCCGAAACAGCGGGTGCTACGAACAAGAATACTGATTGTGAGACCATCATCATATCTTCAGACAGCGAGGACAAATCCTACTGGAGCGGAACGGGCTACCTATATAAATACAACCAGTACCAGCGTGTACGAACTAAAAAAAATAAAGAACCCGAGGCACCGGTTGCCACAAGCAAGGATACTGATTGTGAGATCATCGTCATATCTTCTGATAACGAGCCTGATTCCTGGTGGACAAAACTGCCCAACCTACGTACATACAGCCGTGTAAACCCAAATATCTACAGAAATCCATCGGAATGGAGATGGGATTTTCCTCGGGAAGTGTGGGTTAGGATTCGCAAAAGCGACTCCTAACACCGTTGCGTATCAGACGTAAAAAACTAACGAAAACGAGACAGAGACAGCGGGTGATAAAAAAAAAAAAAAAAGAACCCGAAACAGCGGGTGCTACGAACAAGAATACTGATTGTGAGACCATCATCATATCTTCAGACAGCGAGGACAAATCCTACTGGAGCGGAACGGGCTACCTATATAAATACAACCAGTACCAGCGTGTACGAACTAAAAAAAATAAAGAACCCGAGGCACCGGTTGCCACAAGCAAGGATACTGATTGTGAGATCATCGTCATATCTTCTGATAACGAGCCTGATTCCTGGTGGACAAAACTGCCCGACCTACGTACATACAGCCGTGTAAACCCAAATATCTACAGAAATCCATCGGAATGGAGATGGGATTTTCCTCGGGAAGTGTGGGTTAGGATTCGTAAAAGCGACTCCTAACACCGTTGCGTGTCAGACGTAAAAAACTAACGAAAACGACACAGAAACAGCGGGTGATAAAAAAAAAAAAGAAAGAACCCGAAACAGCGGGTGCTACGAACAAGAATACTGATTGTGAGACCATCATCATATCTTCAGACAGCGAGGACAAATCCTACTAGAGCGGAACGGGCTACCTATATAAATACAACCAGTACCAGCGTGTACGAACTAAAAAAAATAAAGAACCCGAGGCACCGGTTGCCACAAGCAAGGATACTGATTGTGAGATCATCGTCATATCTTCTGATAACGAGCCTGATTCCTGGTGGACAAAACTGCCCAACCTACGTACATACAGCCGTGTAAACCCAAATATCTACAGAAATCCATCGGAATGGAGATGGGATTTTCCTCGGGAAGTGTGGGTTAGGATTCGCAAAAGCTAGGTTGCGAGGGATGTAGCAAAAGCTATGTTTTTCGCGGTACAGATGATTTCGCGGTGAGATTTTACTGGGGCCCTACCCCCAACAATCCAGTAGAGATGACGAGTGAATGCGAGGGTAGCTTGGGTTCCTCCATGCATCGTCTTCCGATGATCAATTCGGACAGTCTTGCCTTACGAGGCAGGATCGATGGATGTTTACCATCGTATGAGAGTTCTGAGTTGCTGAGACGTCCACCCACTCTGAGAACCCCGTGATCATTGATGAACGCTGTGAGCTTGCAGAGGGGGTTAGAGACTGGTAGCTTCGACTGCCCTTTGAGTAGGGCGATTTCTTCTCGAAAATAGACCGACTGCGTGGTCTTGACCCAGAAGAGTCTTGCTTGTTCCACATCTTGTGAGGTAGTGATTGAGGCTTGTTGCGATGTGAGTTGTCCTGAGAGCTTCTTTATGAACCGACTGCACAGAGCCGTGACTTGGAGAAGCTTGCTGAGTGAGGAGACGTTGTGAATTAAATCCCAGTGCTCCTGAGGTGCTTGAGTCGCATGAAGCGAGACACCTGACCGAACTTCTTGTGCGCACAATTCGTCCGAATCTATGTGTGGTTGAGTTGGCCAGGTGTGCCTTGGTCGAATCATCCAAGATGGTCCCGTCCACCAAAGATCATGAGTTTCCAACTGATCAGTGCTTATACCGCGCGATGCACAATCAGCTGGATTTGAGGTGCCAGGTGTGTGCCTCCAGTGAGCCGTCTCGGTGAGTTCTTGAATCTGCGTTACACGATTTCTAACGTAGTCCTTCCACCTTGACGGGTGAGCTTTGATCCATGACAGTGAGACTTGTGAGTCCGTCCACAGATGTACGTCGGTTACGGTCATGTTCAAAGTAGCATAAACATGATTCGTCAACTTGGCGAGTAGCAGCGCTGCTGTGAGCTCTAACCTCGGGATAGTTAGGCGTTTGAGTGGTGCGACTTTCGTCTTTGAGCAGATCAGTGAGGCGTTAGCCCCCGTGGACGGTGAAGTGACAACCATGTATACTACAGCTGCCATTGCCAATTGAGACGCATCAGAGAAGCCATGCAGTTCAACGGTCGAATCAGAGAACGTGTTGAACCACCGTGGGATGGAGAGTCTGGCCAGACTAGTTAGGTCTTGTCTGATGCTGAGCCATTGAGCGATGAGTTGTTCTGGGAGTGAGTCGTCCCAGTTGAGTTTGTGTAACCAGAGCTCCTGTAGAAACATCTTTGCCCTGATCACAACTGGTGCTGCGAAGCCGAGCGGATCAAAGATTTGTGCTACTTCTGAGAGTATGAGGCGTTTTGAGAATTTGCCTTTGTACGTAGCTGTTAGCGTTGAGAAGTTGAATGTGTCTTGATGAGGTGACCACCGTATTCCGAGAATTTTGGCATCACAGTCGTCGAATGAAATTGCTGTTTTGTTGCGAAGTTCTGTTGAGATGGCTATTAGTAGTTCCTTGGTTGTGGAATACCACTTAGCCAGCGGGAATCCGCCCGCATGACAGAGTTGAGTGAGCTGGTGGGCCACCTGGATGAGTGTTTCCACCGAGTCGGCACCTCCGAAGATGTCGTCGACGTATCGCCCATGGGTGATGGGCTCCACAGCAAGAGGGTACTTGAGACCTTCGTCCTCGGCGAGTTGGAGTAACGTTCTCACCGCTAGGAACGGTGCGGCCTTGGTCCCATAAGTGACTGTGGTGAGTTGGTAATGAACCTCTTTATGCTGTTCATCTAGCCACAAGGTGCGTTGAAGATCCCAGTCAGCGGGATGTATTTTGATTTGACGATACATCTTTGTGACGTCGGTGGCGAAGAGACATTTGTATTGACGTATCCAGATGAGTAGATCAGTTATGTTGAGCATCAGGTTTGGGCCAGTGTGCATTAAGTCGTTGATCGAATGCCCAGAGGTACTGGCACTTGACCCGTTGAATACTACCCTGAGCTTCGTTGTTGTACTTTCTGGCTTGAGAACACCATGGTGAGGCAAGTAAAATGGTACCTGATTGCTCGTTGAGTTGTCACTGATCCTTCTCATGTGCTGAGATTGTTCGTATTCACACATGAATTTGGTGTAGAGTTGACTGTATTGATGATCACGACTAAACCTCTTGAGAAGTCGTTGCAGGCATTTGTGAGCTGTCTGATAGGAGTCTCCTAGGACTGATGGTGCTGTCTTGAGTGGTAGTCTAACGACGCACCGACCAGTTGCGTCTCTCGAGTGCGTTGTCTTGAAATGCAATTCACATGCTTGTTCTTCTGGCGTCAGCTGAGTGTTGTCTTCACCTGAAGGCTCTTCTTGAACCCAAAATTTGGTCAGCAAATCTTGAAGAGATGAATCCGAAGGCCTTGCGATGCCTTGATGAGCTGTTCTCGCTGGTGCGGCAGAAGAATGCACTGGTCCAATTACCAACCATCCAAAAATAGACAGCTGAGCCATGGGTGCCTCAGTCGAGTATCGAATGATGTTGGGCTTGATGATAGACAAGTAGACGTCAGCTCCCAGGATGATGTCGACTGGCCTTGGAGTGAGAAACTCTGGATCAGCAAGTTTCAATCCTTTGAGGTGGGGCCATTCAGGTGCTTGAATTGTCTTGCAAGAGGGCAGAATGGTAGTTACTTTATGCAGGACATGAGCCAACAGGCTTACTGACAGCTTTCTGCATCTTGAGTAAAGAGTGAGCGCTACGATACCCCTTGTTTGAGATGTCCTCTTCCCACCAACTCCATAGATGTCTAGCGTTGAGTGCCTTCGCTTGAAGTTAAGTTGTTTTGTGAGACATTCTGTTATGAATGAGATTTCAGAGCCAGGGTCGATGAGCAGGCGAACTTGATATGGTGAGATTGTGGAATGGACTTCCGCCGTGGCTGTCGCCAGCAGCGTGAGGTGACTAGGCTCTGTGAGCGGGCAGGTAGGTAGCGTGAAGCTCTTCCGCTTGCTCAAGCATCATGTTGACTTCCGTTAGCATCATTGACTCAGGAGGCTCGCTGGCCTGTAGAAGAATGTCTTCAAGCGCTTCCATGAGCTCGTATTGAGCATTGACGCGTTAAAGCAATTCGCTGCTGAGCAGTGAGGGTGAGGTGGACCTCGTCGCTGGCCCAGGTGGAGCTGTCAGGTCGGACGTTGAGCCAGAAGCCTCTCTGCTAGACGCGGCTCCCGCCGGCGAGTCATGTCGCACGAGGCCCATGATTGCACTTGTCACATAAGTTGTCACTGAGTGTTCAACTAGATTTCACTGACACAAGAGTTCACAATATTGTTTAAGTGTTCAGTGCATGTGAGAAGGACTACGCGCGCGATGAGTTAACGCCACGAGAGCGAACGAGATCGCACTACAATAACGTTAGAGTCTGACTCGGCACGAGAGCGAGAGCGCGCACTATACGGCGAGTGAGCGACCGGCTCGGCACGAGAGCGAGAGAGCGCGCACTATACGGCGAGTGAGAGCCCGGCTCGGCACGAGATCGAGAGAGCGCGCACTATGCGGCGAGTGAGACGGCACTAGGCGCACAGCAACGTTGAGTTGCTTTGCGGTCACTAACCACGCGAACTGTGACTTTGTCTGTATGAGTACCACGTTGAGTTTATGCAGAGTAAAATATTGCGTTCTATCCGGCTCGAAGGACCAAATGTTTGAGAATGGAATATATGAAATAAATGAGAAGAACGCAGAACACTTAATATTTCACTCTAGGTTTATTTACACTATACATAAGAATCAACGAGGTGTTGTGAGTATGAGTGTCAGTGTGGTTTTGAGTGAGTAGTCTGACTGCAAATAACACTTGAGCTGTCCTTGTGATTCTATTAATCTAATGAGATGTGCGTAATTATATTAATTACATGAGAAGTCTAAGAAAGCTGTTACATTAACAACGAAAGTCTACGTCGCGAAGAGACACGTGTTTTCGGCGAGACCGTTAAAACTGTGAGTGTCGCCATGATAGTTTTGGCGCGTCTTCAGTGGTCGCAAGCATTACGGCGCGTCTTCGCTGAGCGACAACGCAGATAGCGCCAGCTTTCTTCGAGAAGTCTGCTTCTCGAACATACCCTATCCTATTCATTTCCCAACATTTCAAGACTGAAGAAAGAATCTATAGCACTGTAACAATCTAGTTTAGATTTATTTATGATTATTAATGATTAAACAGTCGTTATTAATACTTTTATAACACAAGTAAAATTCTTATGGGAATCGGAAAGGTGGAATATTTGTTCCTGGGTCTGCATCTGTTTTTACGACCAGTTATTGCCTGATGAATTGCATGTTATACATATGTATAGAAGAAGTGGTACTAAACAGCTTAAGTTTCGCAAAATAAGCATTTTTATTGATCCCAAACTGTATCATTTTTTGTTACAAATTGTAAACGATCATCTTTATGATATACCTATATGTACTGTGCTTGGTGAAGGTTTCTACTGTATATAAATTCCACATTTTTGCTACAACTATAATCAAATCGTTGGGAACAACGATTTTTTTAAGATTCCTAGCGAAAAGACTAGACTACAAAGCGCCATATGAAATCGGAAATGCACATTCGAGTTTCAATCGTTTTTTTATTCATTATAGTAGCTTTGCACATAAACGTTGACAATTAGATGCAGCAATGAATTCCCAGATACACATATATTCCCAGATTAATATACCTTTATCCATTAATATTATTATTTATTATTATACATTAATAGACGGTTCGACTGCCAGAATAGGTGTAAACGGTGCGCCTTATCGTATGCAACCCGCGGATCAATTTTGCGCTCTTTCTAGTGTCGTAGTCAGACCCCGCTGGCTGGTTGAGCAACGACCTCGAACTTGAATAGCTGCACCTGCAGTCGCGGGCCAGTAGCCCTCGAGGCGTCAAAGAGTTCACAGGGGGTTGCGCTTACGCTCATTTAATATGAATACTTCGAAGAGATATTTATTTATGTATTTTTTTTTATTCAAACCAGGTTACATGGTAACAGTCCAATACAATACTGTATTCTGCAGAGATGCACAGCTTCTGTATGCAATCCGTCCACTTAATATTAACCTAAACAAATACGAATTACAAAAATATTATTTTGCGGTGTTTTAATGGCATTGTTATTGCACATTGATTTTGTTATATAACTTTGGATAACTGATTTGTAGATTTTAATTTTGATATTTTTCGTAGTATAATAATAATAATAATAATAATAATAATAATAATAATAATAATAATAATCTTTATTCAAGTGCATATACATATCGGTGACGATATTTCAAAAACATTTTTAAAACAGTTATTTATTTATTTATTTATTGAAGGATCAACGGACAAATCTGCCCTTTACATAAAGATTAATATAAAATAGTATACACATAGGTGACGATATAATTTAGTAAAACATACATTAAGTAAACAGCTGTGTGTGCTCTCAACATTACTTTAAATGAATTATTATTGTTGCAAGTCTGCATTCTCTGGGGTATATCGTTCCAGAGTCTTCTCAACCTGCTCGTAGTGCCATAGTAAACCATATTGTTTGAGGCAAAGCATTCCTGTAATTTTCTAGGTTCTCTTAAACTGTAGCCTATGACTCTCTCTTGGAACAGGTTAATAAGTTCTGTACTGTCAACACCACCATACAGTATCTGTCTTACCAATAGTACATCATTATAGTTATGTATCGACTTAATAGTTGGAAGTTTCGAAGTTTGAAAAATTTCACTGAAATCATGCTCATCATATCTCATAGGCTTGCCTAATTTATAAGATGCATATCTAAAGAATCTATGCTGCACAGATTCCAATTTGCCCAAGTCACATTGGTAATTCGGAGACCATACTTGAGAACAATAAGTTAACTTTGGTAAAACTAATGATTTATAAAGGTGAACGATAGATTCAATATTCGTAAACTCACGTTATATTAGGTAATTTATTGTTATTGTACGAATGTCATTTAAATATTGGGATGTTTTGTATCTCAAGAAGCAAATATTCAAAGAGACTCAATGAAATATAATGGGTACAAATTCATTTTTGAGAAATCATTGAACCGCCGGATCGTAGAAGGGTACATAAAATTATTTTGCCGTTTCGAGTTGGCCCCCGGCCTCGTCTACAGAAAATGTCAAATTTTGATTTTTAAAAGTCGTATCTTTATAGTCAATTCGATTGCGCATCTTTTTTTTCCTCTTCAAAAAAGTTCTAATTTTTTTCGTTTTCGAAATAATGGGAAAAAACATGATTTTTTGAAACTGAAAAATGTATCTCTTTTTTCACTTCAACTCGCTCTAAATCCTAGAATATTCGAAGTTTTCACTTTAAATTTGAAGCAGTTATGTGTCGAACTATTCTGAAGCTGGTAATGCAACTGAATTTTTTTAATTTTTTTTATCAAAAAAGTTATTCAATTTTTTCTGCGTATTGACACAAATCGCGTTTGAATATTTTCAATCGCTCGGTTTATCGAGTCAAGTTTGAGCAATCACAAACTTCCAGTGGATGAAATGGTCATCGGGATGTGTAGAAGTTTAATAATATTTGGATTTTAGGTTAGAAAAGTTTGTACGAGTTTTTATAAGAAAATTTGATTTGAAAAACTTCACTGCCGACTTTTTTTTGATGTTGAAAGTTTTTTATTCTAGGTTAGAAAAATTTGTACGGGTTTGGATAAGAAAATTTGATTCAGAAAACTTCACTGCAAACTTTTTCGAGAAAATTTTGATTCAAATCATACACCGGCTTTGTAGCGTCACTTGCAATTCACTTGTCAATTATTTTTTCACCCCCGGCGTCGGTTCCGGCAGAGAAAAATAACTTTCTTCTTCTTTTCCTTATTGTTAATGTCCTCTGAGCTTTTGACGAAGAAAATAATTAACTTACGCAGCCACAAGCGATACCCCAACCCGATCCGACCACTCGACCCGCTGCCTGACGCCGACTGACGCCCGTCGTTACGACACCACGGACAAATGATAAACAACCCAAGACAACCCCACGATTGAAGAAATTTGGTTGCAGTGGCGTCACCTATACTGTAGGCAAGCGACTACAGGAGCCTACATGCTCGCGCCACCTATCGTTGTTGCCCCTCCCCACTCCACCGGGGCTGCGCCCACCAAGCGAAACGCCGACGTTGCACCGTGGTCCGCACTCCGTATGCCCGGCTTTAGTCAGTCGTTTGTGATCGTTTGTTGCAACGTGTCGTGTGGTTCTCCGTCACCTTGCCGCGTTTTCGAAACTTTAAAGAGGTAAGTCGCCACCGCAACCATCATCATCTTACTGTAAATAAGCGATCCCTTGATCTATGATAAAAAAACTTGTATAAATCTTCGCCGATGCCGTCCGGTATCTCGAGTTTTTACATATTTTTGTGCCTGGCTTATTATTACATATCATCAACGTAATGTGTGATGCCGCGTTCTTGTTTCTTTTCCGAATACGTAAGGACGCGTTCGTTTTCGAACCTCTGTAATTGATCTTTTCAGTTGCCTCCGCGTAGCACAAAGCACCAGCGTCGAATCGTGGGCTATTAACCGTGAATTTGGAGAGAAATCACACGTGAAGAAATGTACATAATTATATTCGGCTCTGCTCATTCTCCGAATAAATAAATGTTCGTCCCGCGGAAGGGAACGCGGAGCCACAGTAATGGCGGTGTGTGTGGGGGGTCATGAAATTGTTCAGGATCGTGCTTGCGGCTAACCTAACGCTCGCCGTACCTTCATTAATAATATATTCTGTATTTTAATGTTGTTCCGATGCCGGTAACGCAGCCGTATATGTTTTTTCTTTTTGTTATTACGTTAATTATCTGTTCCTCGTGCTCCTCGCACAACTCTGTAATCGTCGGCAGCCAGGTTATAACGGGGAAAATGGAGCGCCAACAAAATGGCGGCAGAGCAACGTACACACTTACGTGGTTGCGACGTGGATAGAGAACACCCGTCGAGGCCATGGACGGCCGAATTTTTATGGACAATTAATTTTGGTCTAGATTTCCCAATCTTATGCTGAATAGCGCGCCAATGATAGTGGTTAGAGATATATTTTACATTTTTTTTTTAGTTAACCAATTGATTTCAAATAGGTTAGGGTATTGACAAAAGACATTGTATTCCTCGGATGAAATCCAACACCGAAACGTACATTATACCCGACGAAATGTTGCGCTGTTAATTAATTTCGTCACTTTTCAGGTATTTCCGCAATTGTGCCCACATTGTGGTAGCAATTTCATACAAACAAAATGGCAGACAACGAAGATCTGTTAGATTACGAAGATGATGAACAGACAGAGCAAGTAGTGGATGGTAGCGGCGATGTATCCGCCAAGAAGGAAGTGAAAGGTACATACGTTTCCATTCATAGCAGCGGATTCCGCGATTTTCTGCTCAAGCCAGAAATTCTTCGTGCCATTGTCGACTGCGGTTTCGAGCATCCCTCTGAAGGTATTATAATGTTTTTATTTTAGTATGAATGTCGCCATAATGTCTAGTTTAAGAAGGAAATAAAGTTCATATATTATTTGAGAGAAATCCTTGTTCACATCTTGATAAAAACGATTTTTTCTATTTTAAAATTATTCAAAGAAGTCTGATCAAAAATTCCTGCCTGCGAAAGTTAGTATCATGTTAGTACGTGTATCAGAATGAAAAATAATGTTCCAAGATAAAAGTTGTTATTCAGAAAATAAAGTTTGTACAAAATGTAGTTGAAGGAAATTTTCTTATTCTCCCCTTGACAGAGATAAGGGCAGATCTGTCCGTCGAATGATGATATTATTAGATAGGGACATCAGATTAACAGTGAATGATATCTATCTATACCTGACTTCGAATTTTATATATATTCAATCAAACATGTGTCTAAATCTGGTATACTAATTTGGCTGTTATTCCGCTATAAAATAACAGTGCAACATGAGTGCATCCCGCAAGCGGTCCTTGGCATGGACATTCTCTGCCAAGCAAAATCCGGTATGGGAAAGACAGCTGTGTTTGTATTGGCGACCCTGCAGCAACTGGAACTAACTGAAAACGTGGTTTATGTATTGGTAATGTGCCACACCCGCGAACTTGCTTTTCAAATCAGCAAGGAATACGAGAGATTTAGTAAATACATGCCAACGGTCAAGGTAATTATTTCAAATATACCTATCCTTATAGGGTCTTATGGAGTTTATCTGAGGTAACTTATATTTTTTAAAAAGGAACCTCTATTTTTTAGTGCAGATTCATAATCTACACAAAATAAATAGGTACGTTACTTTTGTAGGAAACTTTTTTTTCTCTAAAATTTCAATTTTCTTATCTTTTCTGGTTTTTTTTGTTTTGTTGAAAGATTTTGTTTTTCACAACGACAAAAACTTCTATCAAAAATATGAGGTCATAGAAAAAAATATTGAGGGTAAAAAGTTTTTTATTCTTATTGATTAATCATGGCAAGTCATTTTTAAAATTCATTCATTACTTTCAGAATGTTGTTACATTATTAGCTTTGTAACGTTATAATTAACTTAATTATTTCATGATGAGAAATTAAACTTCTAGAAAAAAAAAAAGTTTCCCACAAAAGTAATGTATTTTTTTGTGTAGATTATGAATCTGCGCTAAAAAATATGGGTTCCTATTTAAAAAACAAAAGTTACCTCAAAAAGCCCATAAAATCCTATAAGAATTCAAAACCCATGGCATTTTCCTGTATCTTGCTCAGTTTCGAAAACATGAGCCTGGATTTATTACAATGAGAACCCTGAGAATCTGATTCCAACCAAGTATTTGATAAAATATCCAAATATGTAATTTTGTATCAAAGCTGTATTTCACAATGATTACACTTTGTTTACGCAGCTAGATTCCAATAGATGTTATCATTGTCATTTCTATATTTATTCCTTTGTAGTGTAATTATTGTTTCTGTGTACTTTTGCCCATTGATTCTGTTAACTTTCCAGGTTGGTGTATTCTTTGGAGGACTGCCGATACAGAAGG
Source organism: Macrophya alboannulata (assembly GCA_949628255.1). Taxonomy (NCBI): domain Eukaryota; kingdom Metazoa; phylum Arthropoda; class Insecta; order Hymenoptera; family Tenthredinidae; genus Macrophya; species Macrophya alboannulata. Next base: position 18,466,951 of record OX451212.1, read on the forward strand.
ACGAGGAAGTTCTGAAAAATACCTGTCCTCACATAGTGGTGGGCACCCCCGGACGTATTCTGGCTCTTGTTCGAAACAAGAAGCTGAATCTAAAACACCTGAAGCATTTCGTCCTTGATGAGTGTGACAAGATGTTGGAATTACTCGGTGAGTGTCTACGTTTTTCTTCTTTGTTTTCTTCTTATTCTTCAATTTTCACGTAACATACTCGTAAGATACTCATAGCATTTTCAATAAACGTTATCCACAAGCAATAACTTTGTGTTTTACGTTGTCTCATTAATTTGTCTGACTGAGTGGAATAGTCGGGCCTCTGTGTAAATTTGTCCGTAAACAACCGCGGATCATGCAGTTTTTAACAAATATATCACTCCTATAACAGATATGAGGCGTGACGTACAAGAGATCTTCAGGAATACTCCGCACGGGAAACAAGTGATGATGTTCAGTGCAACCCTGTCCAAGGACATACGTCCGGTCTGCAAGAAGTTCATGCAAGATGTAATTAGCAAAACTTCCTCCTCTCTACGATCTCCGATCACTTCTTCGTTGGCCCTGCGTTTACCCAGGACTGAGCTCAGACCACGTAATGAATATCGTTACGGGCACATCCGCGGGTTAGGCTAGCTAGACAGACCGAGTCGTTATCAATCTCATGTAACGGTATCACAGCAGTGAATTTTCTCTTCATTTCGACCGTCACGATGAAACACACGGGCGCATGCGTAAACTGTTATCTTCGGTCGTGGAATTGCGTTGAGAATATCTGTTAAAACTTGGAAAACATGATCCTTCCAAAATCTACACACTTATCGCGAAATACTTTTGGTCAGGGTTAAAACGTGAATAATCCTATCGATAATCCTATCAATAATCCTATGAATTTTTCCGCCGTCGTAAATACTCTTCCAAAGTCCCTGAATTCTTCCTGTAAATGAACTTGGAAATCATCCAAAGTCTGAACCTGAGAGCCTTCCCATCATCTTCCTTGTCAAACCCACCTACGTCACCATCAAATCCAAATCCTGGCCCTGTGATTATTGACGATGCGTTAGGTAAATCAGGGGGTGTTTATGTCACCATGAAACTTATATCTTACTATGTATGAAAGATATTACATACACGAGGATGTATGTGGGTAGGGGGGCCAAGAAGACCTCAAGACACCGCCTCCAAGAGAGAAGAACTCAAGAAAGAAGACACAAGAGGAATTGTGTTTAGATAGGGATTGATTCTATCGGGGCTTATTGCCCGCTAACTTGAGAAATTTAGGCTCGGCTTACTTACCTGGCAATTAATTGAAACTTCATGTCTACAACGGGCAGTTGCAAACGTCTCGCTTAACATTTCTAACGATACAAATGGTGCTGCATCGCTGTTCTTGCCGCGGTTAGAGAATGCCGTGTATATTTTCATGACTCAAACTTGATGAGTAAGTCTTTTGAGCGGCTGAAAAAATATCAACCACATAATACTACGATCGTGGCCAATACCATTGGCCAATCCCAATGCCAATACGGTACACGCTCTCAAGGGGCGAAAATTTGCGGGAAGGAGACGACGATGCGTCCGTCGAGCAGGCAACGGGAGTGGCTGAGCGTTCCTGGGTGCGCAACCTTATTTCTGTCGGCGCTAATGCCGAGGGTGGAATCGCCGGACCGTATGTAACTAGTGTGATAAACCCGAACGCCAGAATAATTTGTTAATGATACAAAGACTACTGGGACAACGAGGTGGTCTCAGTTTTCTTTTATCAACTCTGATCACATCATATGCTTTCACTTCACACCTCCAGTTATCAATGTCGCGTATCCTGTGCAATATTTTCAATGTCGCCTGCATTGGCTTTATTATTGGAACTCCGCTTAATTCTTATCCTCTATCTCTGTCGCGAAAAGTTGTACCAGAAATAGTTATTTGTTTGATAAAAACGAACATGAACATCCATGTGCCTGTCTACTCTTGGAGGTCCCCCTCGGATAATCTAACTCTGTAAAGAGTTGTAGAGACAGAGATACAGACAACGGACCTGGCTGAATAGATCTGTACAATGTGAATCGCGGGGTATAAGGGGTTTGAATATTTTCACAGGCACTGGAATTAGCTTAAGTTAGTTTAGGTTGTCTTAAAAATACCTTGTTTGCGCAGCCGATGGAGGTATATGTGGACGACGAGGCCAAACTTACATTACACGGCCTGCAACAACATTATGTGAAGCTGAAGGAAAATGAGAAGAATAAAAAACTGTTTGAACTATTGGATGTCCTCGAGTTTAATCAGGTGCGTGTGTACCGTGTATAATTGTGCTTGTATACTGTTACAGATGATCTTTGTAGATACCGTTGGCATTAATAACTCGTTAGCTTTGGGGGTCCAAATGATGTGTGAGCTGTCTTAGCCAAGTATGATGACGCCTGAGTTCCATCACCCACTACTGATGGACCCCCAAACAACTTAATCAGAGTCTGATCTTCTGGATAATATACATATGTATATACACACATAACAGTGGTTCAACAAAAATACGTATAGTGTTTAAGGCTTTGTAACTTTTCATTTGTTGAATTTACGAAGAAAACACATCAGAGCTTTTGTGTAGAGAATTTAATTTCCTATGAAAACATGTACTTCAAAATTTGAAGGAAAAAATTCCTCAATACTTTCATTTGAGAAAAACTAAAAGAAAAAAAAAATTTCGGGTGTTATATGAATGTGAGAATGGATTCTCGATGCTTCGTAAGATTGAGATATCAAGCTACACTTTTGAGAGGATTCTTTTTATACTTAAGACTAACTTTTGAGACTAAGAATTTTGTTTTTTTGAACCACCGGAGTATGTACATATATTTGTTAAATATGACTTGAAACCGAGTAAAAGAAATTATTCTGGCTTTCAGCCATGTACTGACTAGGCTCCACAAATTTACTGTAATTCTATACGTAGTATGCAATGTCACCCTGTTTTGGTAAAAGGTAACTAGAATAGAATACAATCAATATTTTCCAATAGGTGGTGATATTCGTGAAATCCGTTCAAAGGTGCATGGCCCTTGCCCAATTGTTGACTGAACAAAATTTCCCTGCGATCGGTATTCACCGTGGGATGACCCAGGAAGAACGCCTTTCTAGATACCAGCAATTTAAAGATTTTCAAAAAGTAAGAGATATTTTCGATACCCACTGTCTTGCTCCCCCCTTCCTCTTCATTACAATCAAACTATTGCACTTCCAATATCGTCGAATTAATTGCTAGATTAACGATAGTGAAATGTTCTTTGCAAGTATAAATTAAGTTTGAAATGTCTGAGACAAAACGCTGGATTTTCCAATGACATAGTATTTTATATTCAATGTTAATACTGTGTTGTCTTTGCACAGCGTATCTTGGTTGCCACAAATCTCTTTGGCCGTGGAATGGATATTGAAAGGGTAAATATAGTCTTCAACTACGACATGCCGGAAGACTCCGATACGTATCTACACAGGGTGGCCCGTGCTGGGCGATTTGGCACAAAGGTAACGAAATCAGATTAGAAGCTCTTGATTTAATTTCAGAATTTTATGTTTGCTGTGTAATGATGAAACTTAAGTTCGTACTGATCACACCGTGATACTCTTGAACTCTCTCCCTGAATATGTCGAAATTCTTTGATCTTATACACTGATTGTAAGGCGGTGAAGACTCAACTTTGATATTGTTTACTGCATGCAGGGTCTTGCCATTACGCTGGTCAGCGATGAAGGTGATGCGAAGATTTTGAATGATGTTCAAGAAAGATTTGACGTCAACATCACTGAACTGCCCGATGAAATTGACCTCGCCTCATACAGTGAGTACAGATTGATTCCAATCAGTTATAAACACATGTATGAAATCTCGCGCATCTCAGAGCCACATCTCCTATGGAGCTTGTCTACAATCCCACATTTTTTATGTTGACAGCTAAAATAACAGTTATTTTTATCAATCAAAGATACATTGGCAATCGTGCAACTTCAATACGACGCGTCTCGAACCACGAGTGATGATTAATTTTATTTTTGCTTTCCAACAGTTGAAGGACGATAAAAGCTTGACCCAACTCAGCTTCACTCCGGCTGATTGACTTATATTTTTCATGTGAGTATATTACAAAATATCAAGTCGTCATGAATATTTTGCAATTTAAAAATGTTTTGCACAGTCAGCTTTCCATAACATAGATAGAAAATCCATTCTATCAATGATGCAATTTTCATATGCACATAGAAATTTCAATAGAAATTATAGATCCTTCACATGATGTGTGAATTCTCTTAGCCAATGATGATGACGCATTAGTTCCATCACCCACTACTGATGAAGGATTCTATATGTGTTTTACCACGTATGGTTTTTATCTTAAAAAACTTTCCATGAAAACTGTGGCATATCTAGTTTGCAGCAGGATTTGGATCTTTGATTACTTTCGACTTTCATGAAAAATATCTCCGAAATTCCCCAATAATATGTGCATATATGTTACAGTTGTCCGAAGAGACGACCGCTGTTCACCACTCAATCAACCGGCTCTACTTATCGACCGACCGACCTACCTGACTACCCACCACTTACCTATCAACCTACCTACCTACTCGCTCACAAGTACCTTGATGCCCATGAGGATACACAAAACCACCATCGCCGCACAAAGATCATCTTGTGCGCAGACGCCTATCACCAAGCAATTTATTGGCAACGCATGCTTCCTTGGTTCGAAAATATCCTCTTATCATAGTATTCTCTTATCATTAAAAGATGATTATCGTTCGTGGTCAAAGATTTCTATACCGTAGATATCAGAATTAGAGAAGTCTGTTTGTGGTATACATAGATGTCTCGAAACTTGCGTTAGCACGTGAGAGGCGAGGGGCAGAGTGTGTAGGAATCACGAGTGTTGTGTTGCAAGCGTCGTCAAATTATATTTAATTTACTTGTTTCGTGACTAAAATAAATGTGAAAAATGTGAACTGGTCAACGTATATTTTATTTACATCTTATTCCAGGACTTGCGCCAATAATGCTATACATGGTATAGTAATTAAATAATAATTAATTTAGGTGTGTATGACATAGAGACTTGCAACTGCACAAGTGACATACGCGCGCGGATGCGCAATATTGTAATTAGGATTAAGGGAATCAAATAAAACCAACTTTTTAGTACAAATTTTGTAAAATTTTATTCGCTATTATTTAGCATACTTATACTACTACTACTCTCACTATATACATGTGTACTAACAAGGTCCTGGTTGAATTAGTTTTTATTGTAAATGAAGCTGTTTACATTCGAAATTTATGTCAAGAGACCTATCGCAATTCCATAGATAAACTGGACTACCCAGAAACGTTCAACGAACGGAATCAATTTAACCGAGGGCACAATTTCGCTCAAGGCCTTGACCTTAGCGCATTTTGTATCGATATGTTAGAATTTCTTGGGTGAAACACTAAATCCAGACCTGCAACTGATTATTCCGACGATCTCTCAATCTCTTCAATGTAAACACGTATGTACCAGTATACAATGGTTCAACCGTTCGAATAGTTGATTTTCAACCTTCAATTCTTAAAATTTTCAAAAGGGTTGCGCAAAGGTGATGATTATGAAACATAAAAAATACTTTAACACCGGTTGAGACATTGTAGATTAACTTTAATGGTCATGAAATAAGGATATGACAGTCTCAGAAAAGTTCCAATTGGGCTCTAATTATTATTTCTAATACTAAAATTCTAAACTGTTTCCTTTGTTGATGATCTGTCGCATGTACAATATTTGATGTTGGTCTTTGATAGATCGGATTCGACGATAAAGGACTGGGCAATCCAATGATACGCACTCAATGCTGCCAATTCTTCCAACACATGACTGGCAAATCTGAAATTAGAAAAACGTAATAAAGTTTCATGTGAAAGTAGCTGTGTAGGAGGTATCAGCGACGTGAACAATTTTACAGAGTATGTACATATTTGATCCTCAATGAAGAAAATCCTTGAATTATGTGAATTTCTTCTTGAAATTCAAGACCAGTAATGAAATTGCAGGATTTCATCTCACTCAACTATTCCCGCACCCCGTAGATGTTAATTTTTAATTACAATATGATCTTACCGCAGTTATACTGTGGTGGGATCTTTCCATCTGCCTTATCTTTTCGTGAAGTATAACGATCGTCTGATTCGGCAACTTTGAGCATTCTGTACAGATTCCCCCGTTGGAAGCGCGACCGCATGCCGCACAAGCCACCGTTCCGAAATACTGCGAAATTGTCGACTTTTGCGGTTCTCCTCCCAACGTACCACCCGGATTGCAATTTATTGTTTGACGTCGCGGCATCTCCTCGAACCTGGAGAGAAATAACGATTAAAGCGTGGATATTTTATACAGACATTACATTATTTGGTAGTCAAGTTAATAACTAGCAGGGGAGGACGACCAGGTGTAATTACCATGCGTTAACGTCAACACCGAGAAGGTTGAGGCAACGATTCAATGGTGGTATTATCACCCGCGTCGTGTAATAGAGAACATTGGGTCGCAGACCCGCGTCTGCGATCAACTCCCGCGGGGATCGTACACACTGGAACAAGGGCTGATTTGGGGCACCGGCAACAATCACGTAAGGTACGCGCTCGCTGGTACGCGGGATCGCCCGAGGGTCTTTTAAAATAAGGCGACGGGTGAGTTCTAGGGCCGGGACACAGGCAGTTGACTTGTAGCCCTGCAATCCACGGAACTCTTTGGCGAACGTCAAGTCCTGAATGGATACCCGGCCACGTAGAACCTTGTCTAGCTGACGCGTCACGTATCTCTTTACTTGCGAAACGTCCTTCGAGTCAAACAGGATCCTCAGAGTCTTTTCCAATATCTGTGCGAGGAAGAGATTATACGTCGAGGTATGTAGTATATTGACGACTATTGACTCAGATTAATTTGGCATACCCTTGTTCATGTACAGATATAGGTAACAATGTAATTGAGAGTTGGATGACCTTTGAAACAGCAGGGCAGCCATCCCTTCGAACAGTCTCGATGCCTTTTGCCAAGTATACCGAATTCTCCTGGTCCGGGCTCTCGTACATATAACCACAGTAGCGTTTCTTCGTCTGAAAGGATTAACACAGATAGATAGTGAATAATAATTCGGTGAGAATGTATGATTCAGGTTTTAATCAGGTATTTAATCAATCCTAATTTCAGAAAGATTATTAGAGAAATCCTCCAGAGTACATATAAAAGTTGTTGGCATGGTACATTGATAGCTGCTCATTCGACAAACCTGTAATATCGCCGGTTGCATGATCTTTTCAAGTTTGAGCTTCATCGGTTTTGGATTATCCGCGGTTACGGCGCTCGCGATTTCGGCCCCCACTTCAAATGCCTGGTTTCGTGACCGGCCGGGCAGTAGTACGAACAAAGAGTCCGTATCACCGTAAACAACGCGGGCATTCCATCGTTTTGTCGACTCCACTAATTTTATCGCACGTTCCAGGGTTTCCCTTGCCTTGCTTACGATGCTGTCGCCTATCTAAACAATTATTAAGAGTCCAAGACGTCAGTACAAAGGCAAAATCCCAGGAACATAAAGTGCGGCAGCACTCGGGATTGTATGTGAACTTTATTCTCTTTTCATGTCTCTTTTTTAACGTTTGATTGTAGTCGTTACCTCGATGCAGGGCATTCTTCCACTAAAATTAGCATGGGTATATCCAAAAGTGACATTGGCAAGCAATTTCAATCCTCGTTGCCTAGAATGCAGAGCTCGTTGCAGAGCATGAGCAGTCTGAGAGTGATCTTTCATAGCTTTTTTTACCATCAATCTAGTTTCCAGATATTCGGTCAGCATACGGGCAAGTATTCCTACGCGCACTTCCGGCTTGACAAAAGCAACGCCGCAAGGTGAAAAGTTCAGCTTGTCCTCCAATTTTAAGGCTGTACGCTTTGTTACCTTCAGACTCGTTGCGCCGAATTCGAAAGGTACCGATCTGTTTGGATCATAGTCTGTATTAATAAAAATCATGTCTGTCTGTGACAACTAGGTATAAGGTGGGCATGTAGGTTTAAGATATAAAAATTCGAAACTACTGTACGATATTGGTAATATTGATAGGATACCCACTGGCCTATATGTTCTACACGTCCGAGGCACGTAGAGAAGCAATAGTTATGGGCAATGATGATGCTCGGGTAAAGACTTTGAAAGTCCAGTACGACCAATGGATCGCTATAAAATACAGATTCCGGTTCCATGATTAGTGGGAGTGATTCTGGTGCTCGCATGGTCGCTCGTTGCTGCACGGACGGGGATACCGGTACATAGTTGGACGGCTTGGCCAGCCTCAGCATTACGGATTCGACTTGAAACTGAGAACCTCGTGAAAAAACTTCAAAGAACAGTATTCCGTAGAGGCGTGCGAATTCGGTCGTTTTACCTGATGTATGAAAACAAACGTTGTTATGAGGCAATCTCAAATTTGGACGAGTATCAGTGCATACCTATATAAAATACACGTACATAGGTATGTATGTTCGTAGGGTGGACCAAATAGCTAACGATTTTTTTTTCTCAAAGCCCTTCAAAAAACTTGTTCTTTATGATCAAATAACAAGCCTCGAGAAATCTGAGCTCTTAATTATTTAGAGGTCGCTAATCGCGATTTTCTATTTCCCATTTAAATACAAAAAACCTTTTGAAGAGCATTCAATTTTGCATAGCTACGAAAGTAGCTATGCAAAATCTTTCTAAGTAGATTAGTACTTAAGATATAAAAATCGAAGTGTGTACAAGAACATTTTCCATCTTATTTAAATGGGAAATAGAAAATCGCGATGAGTGACCTCGAAATATTAAAATTAAGAGCTCAGATTTTTCGAGGCTTGTTATTTGATCATAAAGAACAAGTTTTTGAAAGGGCCTTTTGAAAAAAAAAATAGTCGGTTTATTTGGCTCACCCTAATGTACGTTTATACACGGGTTGCATTCGACGAGAACAGAATATGGATTAGAATACCTCTGAAATTCGTCATGCATCGCTACTACTGCGTTATTATCGTAATTAATTGATATTTTGTACTAGCGTCTTGCCCTCTATGCCGGAAGGAAATGCGTCTATGTTAAAGTAGTAATCCTGTTAATGGAGAAAAAACTCTACATGATTACCGATGATGTCCAGCTGATCGATAATCTTGATCACGCCCACCACCTTGGTGATGTAGTGTTCGACGACCATAGAGCGTGCCTGGGGTGTCTGATATTCCCACCAAAGAGTCAACATTGCGAAAGATGGACAGCTCAATCTCTGATGCATCACATGATACATAATGTTTTCAAACGTGTAGCTCTGCAACGCTGAAAAAGTGGTTTCATTTTAAACGTAATTCGTAATTATTTGGGAAACGGTCTTTGCTACGATTTGATGCCGACGTGTACTGTAGCTTGTGTGTACTTCCTACCTACCTATTTCGTGTCTCATAATCCGCCAGATGTCTAGGACAATCCGACCAGGCATTTTAATTTCAGTCAAAATATTCAATTCTGTTGTCTGAATCTCCCAGGCTCTTTGGATGCAAGGAATTCTAGACACCTTTGGTGCCAAGTTAATGCCAATAGTTGCCGCCCGTTGAAATAAATAACCCCAGGAAAGAGATTCCAATTCCCATCCAACTAGAATATCAGGATCAGACTCGTTGATTATGGATAGCAGATGCTCGAAAAGATCTTCTTCACTTGTTGCGTAAGCAACTGGGCATGTCACGCCAGATCCCTTTAGGTATCCCAATGATTTTGCACTGTCGAACAATGGATCACACACGAGAACCCCTGCAACATTATAGTATAGTCCTATTTAGCAGGCCTGTTTATCTGGGTGTGATGTACCATTATTTATTCATATATACAGGCGGTATTAAATGTGATGCAGTTATAGCAACGTTATAATTAGGCGAGATCGAAAACAGCCTGAGGCTATTTGCAAAGCATGAAAAAGAAAAGAAATAAAATAGAAATATCGCACCGTAATCAAGTGATTTGAGATTTGACGTGGCAGGAGCATCATTATGAATGGCATAAAATATCGCTCGGATTGCATCGTATTGTGGATCGGGTAGAAGTTCTCCGCGAGTTACTATATGAAGCTCCAAGCATAATATCGTCAGGTATTGATGCTGAAACGTAACAGACATTGTTCATTAATATCATTCGATGTATACACTCAGCAACAGGATCACCAGCGCACTTGGTACTCCGTGAAAAAATGCCTGATACTGTAACTCGAAAAAAAGTCGAAAAAAATCATTTCAAGAAGCATTCCAAAAGTTTCAATTTCAAAGAAAACCAATGGCGACCTATAGGCGACACGCATAGAAATAATATGCATACTCACAGTGGTGAGTGGTTTGATATCTTGTAAATTTTGACACGGTATTTTGAAATGATCAGTCTGTGACGGGCCCTCGATCTGGCCGCAGGAGACTCCAAGTTGTCTGGACAAGTCAGTGTAGTTGTTTAAGTTTGGATTCTGAATGGCATTTTTCAAAGAGGCGTCCATACTGCCCAGATTTGTTTCTCCGCTCAACCGGGGATTATTTTCATACGAGATACTCATCGCGGTTTGTGGCTGGCCCTGTTTAATATGTATCGATGTTACAGGCAGCTGACTGGTGCTATCTTTGGCTTCGTCGTCAATGAAACCTCCTACTGCCCCCGGCTGCCTCTGATACTCTTTCACCTTGGACCATATCTTTACAGCTCTCGGCAAGGGAGCTGAGACCAAGGGTACAATCACAGTTTTATTTTGACCGGTAAGGCTTTGCTTCATTTTTGATTTTTCAATGTTAGCGCCGGATGGGTAAACATCTTTGACTTTCATCGCCCGCCAAAGCTTGATGCCGGTGATAAATTCCAATTCAGACTCAAATTGTCGAAGTTCTATGAGACATCTGCTTGGAACACGAAGCAGTTTATGCGCAACCTCCTTACGATTTGTCGCATCTATGTGATTACCAAAAAATGGATTTTCGTTTCTGCACATAGGTATACCATAAGTCTCCATGGTCTCAGCTACCTTATGAAAATTAGGCGGATTAAATTTAGGCACGATAACGATTTTCCTGCTGGTCCTCGCTATACTATTATCAATATGTTCGTATCCTGAAACAAATTCGGCATTTCGTCGCATCTGCGTATCTAAGTATTGTGTGAACGTTACATCGCAAATATCCTCTCCGTCCGTCTCGTCGTTTAAGTGATCATCACTTCCATCATTCACGTTTCTAATTTTCTGATGTCTCATAGTTTGCTCTACTCGTTTACTAAACGCATCTTCCTCAACTATCGATAAAAGGCTGGCACTTCCAGCTTCCGTCACCTTGCTCGGAGATCTGACAATTATACTGAGGGGCGAATAACATCGCGATGGGCGACCTTTTGTACTGTTCAAGGACGTTGACCTCCTCGGTGATTGACATGCACTTTTTTGCGACGGAATAGAACTGGGTTTTCTATTTTTTATGGGTGACTCTGAAATTGCGCCGACTTCTTCTTGGCAATTACGTTTCCGATTCCTGGCCACAACATTTATTACTTTCTCTTGATTCGATAGAGCCTTAGATCTGTAGTCGCAAATACGTTTCTCCTGCTGCTCCAGCGTAACATCCGTTTCAGGGTCTGAATCTTCTGAACTGAAATCAGCTGGACCGTCTAAAGCCGGAATTTTATTGATTGAAACAGACCTACTACCCATGAATGATTGTCCCGTGGAAGCAAATAGATTGTCCGGATCTCTCGAATTTTTCACATCAAATTCAGCATCAAACTGCGTGGCTGACGTAAGGCATGGAATTTCATATGACTCGGTCGCCGGATCAAAGTCGGAACAAGACGACTCTCTTCTATTAGTAAGTTTGTTCAGAATGAAGGATTGTTCTTCCTTCTCGTTTATTAATTTTATAGTGGTCGACGAAAATGGATCCCCGGCTCCGTCACACTGCAAGATAGTGTCTTCACAGATCGTGGCATCATCCGAGTTATCGTCGGTATCAAGGTCAAATACCGACAAATCGCGGAGATAATCGTATACAGTTTCTTCCTCCACCTTATCCGGATTCATCCTGGAATCCTTTGATCTTTGCGGACCTGCATCCTGTTGTGACCAACTCAAAGAATCTAGCTGCAATAATGTTAGATTCAAGTCGTCGTTTTCGTCATCCTTCTCGTCATTGCAGCCCGCACAGTTTGACTCACTTTCCGAATCAATGCATTGCGAACCGAGCAGACTGTCGTCGTCGACCATTTTTCCACCGGTATTTTCGTCAGCCAACGTGTTTAATATATCCAATAAGGGGGCATCGGCGGCATCCACTGTGGAATATATTAATGATTTTACTATCATTTGTATAATTTAGCAGCTTAATTGAAGATAGGACCGAAACTGGTCTGGTACGGCAAACAGGTATAGTTTTTACAGTTCTATTAATTATTTCAGTTCAGTTTTATTATTTTTATGTGAATAGCTCCTAGGTTTATGTGTTTGTACTCACGCACACTGCAGTCGAGGGATTGGCTCGAAGTTTGCGATGCTGGAAGACTTGATCTCAGATCCAGCTGATGGATAAGCAGCTCGTTCAGACGCTCTGGCAACCTTGCATCGGATTGTCCGCTATCCGGCCCGACATGATGTTCAAGACAAGAGGCATTGATTAGATTACTATTCTCCTCAGTTTCAAGGGGATAGGAACTTTGGCTTCTACCTGTCCGAGTAGAAATTGTACTATCGTCATTCTGTGAACACAATTAAGAGACATCCATAAATTGAATTAAGATAACAAGCAGCAAGGTTGGGGAAAATTTATAGCTGCAAGTCAACTCTAGGAAAACGTTCGAAGAATAGAATCAGGTATGTAGCTGGGTATATCTGAGTATGGTTTGCTTACATTGTTAAACCAACCTGAGAAATGGTCAGCAATCTTTGAGCAAGTCTTTGCTGCTGATAAATATCATTCTCGGTAGGCTTAAAAGTAGGCCTGGTGGGGCTTGTCGGATGCACAAGCTGGGAATCACCGCCTTCAAGACCTAATTGATGCCGTCTTGCCTTTTCCTCCTCCCATATAGCTGTTAATCCCGGATTAAGTATCAGGGCTCCTTCCACTTCCTGCCTGTTTAAGATGTCAGATGCCATGGCATCTACTTCTAGCTGGCAAGTGCTCTGTCGCATTATTTCACTCGGTAGATAATCCCAGCCATCTGTAAACGGCGAACTGGTCTTGGCATTATCAGAACATGTGGACGCCGTAGTAGATGGCAACCGATGTTTGACACGTCTCAGATGTACCATGCTCATGCCATGTAGATTGTAATCTATCATGAACTGTTGTACATACGGGATGTGTGCCTCGTGAGGTTGGAGACTTTCGTTTAACAGGGTACCGTTCTGAAAAAGACACTTATACACATACTTACATACTATTTCCATTCCTTCTTCTCCTTTCTGCTATTTCTGCATCATGCAACTACTTTCTTACATCCTATTCTGCCAGTGTTTTAATCAAATTGACTTTCAATGACAACAATTACAGGACAATAATAGGAATAGAATTACAAATTTTCATAAACAGGTTTCCAACTAGAGAAAGCCGAACCTGCAATAGATTTGCCGCCCTCTTCAACATCCCAGGGTTGTAGAAGTAGACCTTGAAGTACTGGTGTTCCTTTTCGTGATACCCATAAAACGGCCTGCCAAAGAATTCATTAATTGTAAGCTTAAAAACTAGAACAAATTTTCGGATAATAACAGCATCATTTTTCGACATCAATGTACATTTCCACTGCCGGCCAAAAGTTTTAATTACACAGATCGAGTTTTCCACCCGGACAAAATATTGGATATCTTGGACGAAAAAAATCATAAACCAATTTAGCAAACAGCGTTTTCAAGTGTACGAATACAGCTTTATTATTTTTTTGTTTTTAATTTTTTTGCTCACTCACATGCCAGATATTAGTTGAACTTTGAATACGTGTTGATTCCTAGCTGCTGCGGAGCCCAGGGATACATTTATGGCAGCATCCAATGATGCTGCTAAGCGATATCCATGCCTGTCTCTGTCGTCCCGTCCTGTATATGGCACATAGAGGTACGGGAAAACTCCGTGTACATGCAGGCATGTTTTTTCTCCTATTAAATGGTTGAAAGATGAACCAATACAGCCATTATAGCCGGGAAATTACGAGAGATATCGATGCGTGATATGATTGTTATAATTATTACCACGACTGCAGTTATGCCGGACATGACCAGTGGAATTATTTGAGGGAAAAGGCATCGACAGAGTGTGTACTCACCGCTCAGGGTAGATCCGAATATCCTTATGACAGGCACGTGTTGGACCTCGGCACCGCGGAATTCCGAATACACGGGATCCAGAGTTAGTAGCGGGGCAGTCTGATAGAATTCCGCACAAACAAGCCGCACGGCGAAGATTGAGTCCGTAGGATTCGACGTCATATGAGAAGAAGATAACAACTAAGAGTGAAAACACTTTCCCTCGCCTTCTTCTTATTTTTCCTATCATTTGCTATTATTGTGACTCGTTTTTAGGTTATGTAATACTATTTGTGTGAGGTTATGTTAACTTATGTCATGTCACGATCTTACCGACAGATCCACTCATAGTCAGTTGCTGAATGCGCCTCCAGAATTACCGAGGGGGCGCTAGCTCGCGACGAATTTATTAGTCGGCTCTCACCGTGGTTCTCAGTTCTCACATACGATCACCACCATCACCACGATCGTGTCATTACCGGCTACCGAACATAACCTATCCAACCATGCTTGGCTACCTTCCGCAAGGAGATAAGCCCAGGGATCAATAATAATAATATCCAACCATGCTCCACGCATACGAAGCCAATGTATACATAAAGCATACGTACCTATGTATAAGTGTGTAAAAGTGCATCATGACGAGTTTGGAAAACTATCAACTCGGCCACCCAGAGTTGTTGACGGAAGACACGCTACACCAAATTTTAAGAGACGTAAGCCCTTTAACAGTGTCTTGCATTCATTTCAGTAGTTTTAGGATCTCCCTTGTATTGTTGGAATTAGAATATAAAACGGGGAGTCTGAGATTGTGTTTCCCATATTCCACAGAGATGCATCGAGGTCCCTCAATTAAAAACGACTAGCAAGACTGAACTGGTCGAGATATTTAAACGAGTAGCGTTGCCTCTTCCCCAAAGAAAATACGACAACAGCACGTACTTGGGCAGAAAATTGATCGATTTACACAAACGCCAAGAACAACGGGGAGCTGTGTTACCGTGAGTTGTGTTTTCTTATTTTTACGGATGAAGGGTTGATTTGTCATTCTCTTTTGTCATACCCCTGTCATCTGGCTTCCAGAGCTGGGACACCAATTCCATCAGACGTTGAGTCATCTTCTAAAAATAATAGATCCAGTCTTAACCAAGGTGGACAGATCGTTGATAGATTAAAGTCTCCGCTTGCCAGTATAGGGACTGAATGGGAAAAAATCCGTTCATCCAAGTCAATAACGATTTCAAGCACGCCTTGTGACGCTAACAAACGGAAGATTGAGGTAAGTTGAGTTGGTTGGTTGATCGATTCATAATACAGTTGAAGAAATAATGTACTCTCTAAACCTGGATATCATTTCAGATTTTACGACCAACCGGCTGTAAAAAGCGACAAAAGATTACCTGGCCCTGAAATTCGATCTACACAATGTCCATTCGGATATATTGTATGTACCGTTAAGCTAGCTAGTCTTCTAAATAATGAATAATATGCAAGAAATCAGGTAGAGAAAATATTTCTCAGTCAAGAACACCTACTAATGATACAACTCGAAGGCTTTGTAAGATCAGTCTCTAACAGGATTGTTTTTCAGTCGCAGGGAAAATCGAAACAGTTTATGGCTTGCAGAATACTTTGTCTGATGGTTTCATAATGCTACTGTGAAAAGGGTCGTTGACCTATCAATTAAATAAATAAATATGGTATTCATATTGCTTTTATGTTGCCACGGAATAAGTTTTTCTCTCAATATATGTAGTATGTAGATGTGCAATATACCGGAATACGCCCACACTTGTACGATATTCAAACATCGAACATCTTTGTCTAAATCTATGGTAGGTGAGGTAGGATCGATTAATTGAATATACGCAAAATAAGATAACAATCGGATGCATTTATTTATACACATCTTTTGGCTCAATAGACCAAAAATATCTATACCATGTAAGATCCCTTGAGTACTATTCATACTTGGCGCTCACACAATTCAACGTACCATACAATTTAACATACCAGAAAACATTTTCAATGACAAATGGAAGCATCAAGTACCTGCTGCACGCACGCAACTCCACGCATAAACATGTAGTACAAATTACAATAATCCAGCATGCAAATTTATTGTTGCATTGATCAGTTTTGACTAGTTCTCAGGACGTGAACAGATTAACAATTAGACATATATAGTCACACACGCACGCGACGAAACACGCAACCAGAGCGTTCTTTTTTCACTAAATGTATTGACACTTTCTATTTCCGTTGCAGATCGGACATAATATCGTATGTACATATTGTAACCGGACAGGTAGGGTTACTCTATCTTATACAAGGTTGGGTATAGCCACCCTGGGATTAGACAGGTGTTTCGTGGTCAGTCTCTTCGATCCTCCCCAGTCGCCAGGCGTTTGGATCCCCTGTTGCCGCTGAAAAATATAATCACACTGTCAGGTCAATTTTATATTGCAGAAAACATCAATAATTGATTACTGTTAGCTATATGTATACTAAAGTAACTACATATGCAATTTGTGTGGATATAGGAGGTCTACAATAGTTTTGAACATCGTTCTAAACTTACCGCAGTAATAGTATTTAATCCTCGGTAAACCTAGAAGAAGAACAGAGTTATTATAATATGCATTTGATGACATACGTATAGTCAGAAGAAGTGATACAAATGAAAACACAAACCTTAACAATACAGTCGAAGCGAAAGAAAAATTTTCCCCAAATATAAACTTCATAGATCAATTTCAAAAGGTAGCTCAAGCGATTTTTAGTTTTGGCTTAATATCGTGGTTGTTCACGTTTTCAATAAAAAGAATTATTGTAAAATATGTTGAAAAATATTTCTTCTTATTTTTAAATAGATATGAAGATGTTCAAATGAATGAAACAACGAACATGATGAAAAAAAAATATCGACTTCTTTTGAACCACCCTAATGTATACATACACATATTAATGTATAGAAATTAAAGAACACGTCAGTGCAATTATCAATGTAACTTCTACCAAGCCAATGTGATGAAAGATAAGAAAAACCATAAAACTATTGCACTGTTGTGAAAGTTTGGTGACAAATTGTATGAAATCTAGCGGTGTGGATTATTAATGAGTAATAAGTTATCGATTTGGAAAACGTACAGTCACAAAATCTAATCAAGAGATTGTTCATATTTATTACATTAGCATTGTTACTAGAAGAAAAGCGTAAGCTTTGCATTCAACTCTGGCTCCTTGTCATAGTTTTTTAAGGTGTGCTAATTATACTAAACACTACTATACTATCGGTGTACAAAGGTACGAGAAAAAGTGGCTCGCTATCATGTTGCAATGGCACAGTATGAGTGCAAAAGCCAAGCCAAGTTCAGTTTCAGTTGACAAAAAGTGTAGGGCACTACCGAGTTTATTCTTACATTTCCCGAATGGACCAAGTATATGTATGTTGATGGTAATAATAAAACATAAACAGAACAATAATCTTACCTGGTTGTTCAGACCGGGGAAAAAATAAGAATCGTAAGACGTGGCGAGGCAGGGTTACGTGCC
Organism: Macrophya alboannulata; assembly: GCA_949628255.1. Taxonomy (NCBI): domain Eukaryota; kingdom Metazoa; phylum Arthropoda; class Insecta; order Hymenoptera; family Tenthredinidae; genus Macrophya; species Macrophya alboannulata. Next base: position 18,484,850 of record OX451212.1, read on the forward strand.
ACATGTATGTGTTGGGGATTCTGCTGGGGAATGTTTATTGCGAATCGGGCACAACGGGAGAACGTACGGAGCATGAAGGTGCCTAGGATGATGAAGGGCGTTGTTCAGCACATCAGGGCTCGTATACAGCAGCGGCACACTCTCTTCTATACCAGAACCAAATCAGAATAGGTGCAAAATTATAAAATGATAACTCTCGACAGAAAAAGTCCAGGTGCATCGTGCATGTAATGTACGTGCTATGCTATGCACGTATATGTATTTGTGTACAAGGTATACACTTTTCTCCCAAGCCATAGGGATCCAAGATTATGATTTCAACTTCTTAGACAAATGACAATTGGTTCCAGAAAAATTCATTCAAAGTCGGGCGGCGCGGAATATGGCAAATATGGTTTGATTACAATTAATTTTTCAGTAGTATCAATGACTACCAAATAAGTGCATTGAACCTATTTGTGTTTGGTAGTGGACACGAACCGAAACCGCAATTCTAGTTATGCGAAACGACAGTAAACCTCAACGTGTGTAAATCCCTGTGGCCTGGGTTGGGTATTAGAACCGCGGAAGGACCTAGAATTTGATGATATATTATGTAATCATATGAAATATTGCCTCAACACTCAGATTCTGGATAGAAAAAAACATCCGTGCATCCCAATAATAATCGGTGTGTCACGTGCATGATTGTATTGGGAAAGTGCCAAAATTCTACAAGCCTATTAGATAATAATCAGCCAGTTTGCCATAATATTATTTTCTAGGCATTACGTAGTTGATGGTTCAACAAAGCTGTAGATGATAAACATCAGCATACAGTTCATTATATTTACATACAATCAAAAATTGTATTTATTTGGTGGATTAACATATGATAGTAGTCGGCGATCCTTGTGCATGTATACTATGGATGCATTGATTGGGAAAAATTTCAACAGCTAGCAGGTATACTATACCAGTTTGCTAAGTAGCTAGTCATAGTTGTATGCTGTTATACACTACCGTTCAAAAGATCGGAATCATTTGTCGAATTTTCGATCAGGACAAAAAGTTAGATCTTATTATCTCTTAGAAGTTATCTCAGCCGAAAAAAGGTATAAGCGGATGATCCAGGGAGTATTTGAAAGTAGAAGGAACGAGCTTTATTATGCTTCTTTTCGAAATTCTTTACCACTTCTTTTTCCATACTTTCAAAGAGTCGTGTGTAATTTTTTGGGCAATAACAATAGGAAATTCTTTTCAGAGAAAAAAGTCTCACAGAAAAAGTCGTAGAGAATTTTTAGAGGAAGCATAATGAAGCTGGTTTCTTCTACTCTCAACTGCTCCTTGGATCACTCGCTTATACCTTTTTTTGGCTGAGATATTTAACTTTTTGTCCTGATCGAAAACTCGACAAGTGATCTCGAACTTTTGAGCAGTAGTGTACATACAATTATCAACCCCGTTGTGCGGGTACTTGGCATTCAATAAGATGTCAAATCTTTTTCTTAACTAACTGGCAACAGATTTCGGGCACTATCCAAAGATTACAAGCATTATTATTGGCATAAATATTTGCAATCATTTGGTTAATTATCGTTTGGTGAGGGACCGACACGGTGGGAATTAAAACCTAACTATATGCGTGCACACAGGCACACGTATATACCTTGCAGTTGCCGGTTGATGAGCGCGGTGATACTTTGGCTGCTGTCTCCTGTATTTTTTACCACCAGCTGGAGTTTAGTCTCAAGGTCATTGCTATCAGTCGTTGTAGAGCCTGTTCCTACTCCAGGGACCGCAGCCAAGCTGACAACCTGCCCATTCTGATGTTGATGGAGGCTGCTCGCTGCCATTGTCTCACTCACCTGTCACATATACAGCGCGCTAACATTCATATTTGCATACTCTAGATCGTTTGATGGTAAAATGATACCAGATCATTGCTGTCCGTAACGTGAACCAGTGGGAAATTTATAGAAAAATTAATGGACTAAACTTGTAACTTTTTCTGCTCTATATTGGCAAAGATAGAGTAGAATAGCATGAAAATTACAGGTAGTCTTAATATTGGTAACACAGCATGGCACAAAAAATGAAACGTAATGAACAAAAAAATTGCTAAATAACACAAAAGAAATATAGTGCAAAAAAAAAAAAATAAAAAATAAGGTATGAGAGTATGAAGAGTATAGAACCGAAATAAAAGAGTAGAAATGAAATATAATATGAATGATAGAGAGATTAATTGATTGATTGATTCTTTAACATCATGCCCTAGAACACTTTGGGGAAAGTGAGATACAGCCAAAATAATATAAAAATAATACAAAATAAAGTAAAGTCGAAACTCAGAGTAAATAGTTGCACAAAAGAGTCGAAAATAGCATAATAAATCATGGAATAATAGTTAAATAGTAAGTATAAGTAAGGCCTGCAAGGTACGAGTGATGATAATCAATAAAAATATAATAGAATAGATAAAGAAGTAGATAAAAACAAGTAAAGTATATATAAAATAGAATTGATGAAAACAATAGATAAAAATAAAATGAGTAAAAGTAAAAATAGAATGGATATAAACGATAGATAAAAGGAATAAGAAAAAAAGTAAAGAGAATAGAGAATAGAATAGCGAGAAAGAGAGGGTGTTTTCAAGATTAACTTTAGGAGTAAATAGATACCTGCATTAATTTCTTGACAACATCTCTTCCAAGAATGTGGTCAAACACAGCTTGCAGAAATTGATCTGTGATAATGTTCAATTTCAGTTTATCTCGATGCCACAGCAGTATCCTGGATTCTTCCATCGCTGTTATCGATACCTATATTCATACAATCAATAAATAAATCACTACGCCCAATTGAAGGTAGAACAATGTACGCATGCATATATAATCATCTCGGCACAGGATACAGTTGTGATTTCAGTATAAAGGATAAAAATTATAGCTGATTACCTGAAAATATTCATCGGTGGATACACCGAACCATTCCGGTGAGTCAAGAAATTGATGCGGAAAGACTATGTGCAATGCTCTCCCATTTTGCGAGACCACCAATCTGTATAAGTTTAATAGAATTTAATTCACACAGCTGTTCTATTACATTTGAGCAACGAGTACTTTGTAAATTTATTACCAAAAAATACTTCTAAATATACGCGGTATGAAAATGACTATTAGGCGGGTTTATAGTATATATAGAAAATATTATATATGTACAGTACAAATATCATTGTGGTTTCAATGAAGTTTGAACTTCTAGCGTTGGTCGAATCAAGTCGAGGCTGTGTATATCAATGTACATAAATGGTATGCATCTCGGGAGAGATATCATTCACAATACTCACTTCCCGGACAGTACCAATGAAAGGGAGTCGACCTTGGTGACTTTCTCCTGGGCGTAAACTTCCTGATACTTGAGTTGACGAATCCCCTTCATACAATTCAGGACCTTCTTGAATTGGTGGCGCGACACTCTCAAAGGTTGAAACACTGCGATGTATACCTGAAATATCAATGCACTTTATTCATTACAGTCCAAGTATACATTATGGTTGGAAGAATACACACATGTATACTAAGGTGGGCCAATTAAACTGACTATTTTTTTTTTATTCAAAAGTTACTCTTAAAAACTTGTTCTTCATGATCAAATAACAAGCTTAAAAAAAAAACTCCGCTCTTGATGTTAATAATTAGAGGTCGCTCATAGCTATTCTTAGTTTTTCATTTAAAATACATGGGAAATGTTCATGTGGCACTTTTCGATTTTTATATATCAGGAATTAATCTACTCAGAAAAATTCTGCATAGCTACTTTTGTTCAAAATTGAACTCTCTACAAAAAAGGTCTCTTGGTCTTTTTCGATGAATTCAACTGCTTCCGAGTTAGTCATAACTTTGACTATTACTTTAATCATGAATGATTTGGGAACAGGTGCATTGAAAAGATCGAGGGATCTTTCTTATAGGGCGTTCAATTTCGAACCAATATAGCTATGCAGAGTCTTTTCAAGTAGATCAGTTCCTGAAATATAAAAATCGAAAAGTGCCACCAGCACATTTTCCATACATTTCAAATGGAAAAATGCCCGTCTTCAAAATGCTGTAACTCGATGAAAAAAATATGAAAAAAATCATTTCGAAAAGCATTTTGAATGTTGAAATTTCATCTTTGAAGTGATTTTCTGAAATTTCATCTACGGTCATTTCTGACCTCGTGATGCAGGTTCGAGCGCAGAGTTTCGAAACGCAGAGAAAACCAAGTTTTTCAAAGTTCTCTGTGGAGCGTTAAAAAACCGCAGAAAATTTCTGAGATAGCCGTTTTGTAGCTTAAAATCTCCTCTTCAAATTGTTTTGTTTTCAACTTTTTTACGTAATTTTTTTACGGAGTTATTCAACTTTGAGTTAAGTCATGCGTACAGGCGCCATGCACCCCGTGTGTACATACGCCTACACGCATATGACTTGACTAGAAATTAAATAACTCCGTGGGAACTATCGCGTAAAAAAGTTCAAAAGAATCATTTCAAAGAGGAGATTTCAGGCTACAAAATGGGTATCTTGAAAATTCTCTGCGGTTTTTTTAACACTCCACAGAGAGCTTCGAAAAACTTGGGTTTCTGTGCGTTTCGCAACTCTACGCTCGAACCTACGCCACGAGGTCAGAAATGACCGTAGACGAAATTTCCAAAAACCACCGTGAAGATGAAATTTCAACCTTCAAAATGCTTTTCGAAATAATTTTTTTCATATTTTATTCATCAAGTTACAGCATTTTGAAGACGGGCATTTTTTCGCGGAGTACCGCGTGCGTCGTTAATTTTGCCCTTGAGTTTGGTCTAATAAAAACTTGGAATCTTTCAGTCATATAGATACGCTCTGGTATATCTGAATATCTACGTCGAGGTCAAGAATCGCCTATATATATATATATATCTGAATATGTCTAACCTCCTCCACTTCTCGTGAAAATTTGACCGGCCGAAGCCTGTAGAGAAGCATACAGACGTGGACAAAGTTGATAGCAACGAATATTGCATTCCACAGAGCCGCGTCAAGCCAGCAGGCAATCGCCCAGCCCCAAAGTGCTAGAAAAGCGCAGCCCACAAGTAGCGTGCACCTGAGATATAGGACCCCGTGTATGCCGCTCGGCGCTAGATGGGACAGAAGGAAGAACGCATTCGCAAGCTGGAAGTAGATGTGATTTATATAAACTCCGTGATACGGTTGACACGTGAAGGCACCGTTCAAAAATGTTGCCGATATTACAGGTGGATACGGGTATGTCCCGTGATTCGGTCCCGACAAATCTCCGCCAGCTGCAACAGCCAACATTCCTATGGTTATCGGGATGTGTTCCATTATTACGATTGGCGAGTGGCGGATGAAAGTTATAACAGTGTACAATATACCTGGGACGAGGTTTGTCGTGTTATGGCACTCGTCGTTTTCGGGTGCCGTGGGTGTTATTACATCCGCGGGGCGGGCGGCGGCAACGACGACGACGCTGTCAGAGGGGACGCTTGACGTCCCGCTACTGTTCGTGTAATTCTCACCCACGTCCCCAACTGCTACTGGCAATAGGAAAAATAATACTAACAGGATCCTGGCGATGATCCTGAAATGACTCCAGCCGTCGCCGCTACCCCGTGGAACGATCCTCATCCACATCCCCGCATCACCTCCGCTGAAATCCACTCGCGGAAAACTCGATGCGCTGTTATCACGACTGCCCTGCGGCTGCGACCACCGGTATTCCACGTCTTCCTCGACCTCCTCGTCGTTGATACCCGGAGCATATATGGTTATATGTATACTCTAACGTATTCGGCCCTCACTTCTTCCAACCCGTGATCACTGCACACCGGGACCGATCGTCGCCCAATGATTGCACAATAATATCAACGCACTATCTGTCCTGTTATCTACACACGTACGTATGAATCTGTATCTATATGATGTGTGTAGTAGTAAAAATACGCATGCATGCAGTTATATTGTTAACTTCTACGAAATCATGAGGATGCTGCGAGTCGAGAATGAAGTCTCGTGTCTATTCCGGCGCGTATGCATGTAATACTATTACATTGTATGTATGTATGTAACGTATGTACGTATTGACACATGCATCCATGCGTTTATCCTACAGTTTAGCTATAGGCTCACTTCTACTACATACGAATAAGTTACACCCATCTCCGCGATTCTAATATTACGTATGCAATCCGCGTATTAATCAGCTGTTTCTCGGACTTTCGAGTAATGCGAACCAATATTACGAGCAGGCGCGATATTGGAATCGATAAATGACTACCTTACGTAGTACATACGTAGGAAATTGTTAAACTTTCAACCGCACAACCAAACTGAGAATTTCTATACGTTGCTCGACACTGTATGTAGGTATGTAGTACATGATTTCCCGACAGATGAATTGCTGTGCGAAGACGTTCAGTGTTTACGAGCGGCCCCGAGTTAGTAAGGCATCTCCTACGGTATTCAACATTGCAATATGCGTGCACCTCGTTGTTAATCCGTTTTTTTTAAACACTGGCGAAGGGATAGGAAGGCTGAAGACTGAGGAGACCGTAAGCGTATCGGTTGCACGTCGAGACGTCACTCGCGGCGAACGCGAATACTTTGAACAAGATGCAAGCTGCACCTGAGAGACGATAGGGTTTAGCGACGTCGTGTTTACTTATACACGCTGTATCGGAAAAGTCCGGCCGAATTTCGCACGTAAAAAATGGCAGCGAGTAACCTCGGTTTTCCGCTGAGCGGGAAATCTTTCGGTATTAATATTTGAAAATAATAAATGTCAGCTACGTGAAAAATACGTAGCGTTGACTGAAGAGATATATCTTCAGTCAACGTACGTAGTCTGAAAATAATGTGCAACTGTGCAACCGTTGACTGAAGAATTAAAAGACCGTTCACCATAGGCGATTTTGTGAGCTGCGAAAGTAGGCGGTGACGTGACCGACGCACTTGACGAACTTTTATAACCGGTCCAGAGATGGCGCCGTAGCGAGCCTTGAACTTGCCTCGAACCGTTATCGAACCATCGACAAAACTACTTCCTTGACTCGAATCTCGAATATCGAACTACGCGTACGGATTCCGGAAGCAGGGACAGTAACAGAAAATAGTACTATCGTAGCCTTTGGCATTTTGGCTGCTTGCTGCGGTGTCGCAGATTCATTGCAGCACAATGAGCCTGGCTAATCTATCTGTGAACACTCAACCTCCCGGTGGGTATTTATACTGTAACCCCGATCGCGTAAGGCCACAATATTGAGGTTATTTTACTTCTCTATGCTCACTTCTAGGCCCACTGCGACGTTCTTGGTTGAAAAGACGCCCGGACTCGGACAATGGTACGTAATATACTAATATAGGGTGTATTAAAACGTGACGTCAACTTTCACGAATAAGTGTACCGTGTACAAGTATGTATAATACATACATACATCTGTATACGTACAAGATTCACCTGCTTAGATCTTCTCAGGTCTTGTTCAGAATTTTCGGTATTTCGGAATGTCAATGTCATTGTCAACTCATTGTCACAAAGTTTGTGAATCAGCAGGTTAACTGATTTTAGATGACGAAAATGAGGGAAGTTCAGCAAAGTTGCCGCGATACTCGTGGTACGTCACGCTTGAGAGCGAATCCCCTCAGCCTACAGACGAGGATGAGGAATCTGTTTACAGTGTTCAGGGTAAAGAAACAGGTAATTGGAATATAGAGAAATGTATTTTATATTCTTTGCCTTGTGGAATTACATCATCATCAGCAACTATCGGCAATCCGTAACTTTTATTGTACACCTCGACTGTCTATAGATTATGTTGCGGACACATCTGATACCTCCACCCACACCTGGGTTAGCAGTAGCGACGGTGGTGACTTGTCTCTCCACGTAGAGTACGAAGTTGCCTCCCTCTCCGAAGGTCCCAATCCGTTCGACAATGATGATTCATCGTCTGATGTATCTGTATGTATCTCATATTTTAACTAATTTAATAATTTTAAGTACCATATATTTCCCTAACTACTCTTCAGCTTGAGGTACATTATAAATACCGAGTGCCAATTGCACCTGAAAATTGGGGAATAATCTGAAAATTTCGAAATAACCACCTAGAAAAGTCAAAGAATTAAAAAAACTACTACTAAAAATCAGTAAGATTTCCAGATAAATATTTTTCAAGCCCCAGTTCAAGTTTTGATGTGTTTAAAATATTTCTATGATTTTATTTTTTTGGCCCGAAAACCTTACAAACCCTGTTTTCTATTGAGCATTATAATATAAAACATTATATTTAGTCCTAATGATTCCAAAAAAATACTTAAAATAAGATTAAACCCGTATGCTTTGGCATTGTCTGAGCGGTCAAGAAATTAAAGATGATATTTCCAATACACCTGGACATTTTTTAGAATTGCCTGGAAAAATCTAGAATTCTCAGGCAATTTTAGGACCCTGATATTGTTATATTGGCTGGGCCGCGAGTTTCACATGCTTGGCTTACTCTATTATTTTATGGGCTAAATTTCTTCACAACATCCAGGATATCGTGGCGATGGGTGTCCTGACATTCTGCGACTCGGACCTTGGATTGGCCGACGACAGCAACGATTCGCGCAGCTCTGTAGATAGTGAGATTGGAACAGCCGACTACTGGACTTGTGTACAATGTAATGCCAAGAACAACAATCCCCTATTTCGTTACTGCGAAAAATGCTATCAGGTATGCAGAACACAACATTTATAAACAGTCATCTATCGATTGTAATTCATCAAAAACAGCTGTTTCGATGGATACCATTGCCTCAGGTTTTTTAATCGATGAATTCGTTTTAATGACCAGAAATTAATGTCTGTGCATCTTAAATGAAACTGTATTTCGAGCAGAGTTATTCGCTATTCAATTTAATAGTAGCAGCCTGTTGACAATGGCAGCAAAAGTCAACTATTACGATTAGCGAGGGCTAACAATAGAATTGAAACATGTAAAACTACACACCTTGTATATTCAATTGCACTTCCGAAAATACATTGGGCCCATTTGTACGGAATGACGCGATGTTTTGCTTTTTAAGTATCTGGCCGGTTCCAAGTGATATGTATTGTCAAAATGACTGACAAGACTGTGAAAATTGAATTTATACACTTGTTCCCAGATCAGAAAAAATTTCTTTCCACCGCGACCGAAGTGGAGGAAAAGCAGGCGCCAGATCGAAACGAACAAGGATAGAACGCACGGGCTTAGATCCGAACAAGTCGGAATTCAGCAGGAATTCACAAGTGCTGATTCGGGCCTTGGTTCAAGCCAAGATAGCAAATGTTCATTGCCGCTGGAATTGAATTTAGATGCGATTACAATGCCAAGCAACGGAGCCCAGTCCGCGGCTATATCGCCGTCACTGTCCTCATCGTCCGACAGATCCGGGAATATAGCTGACTGCGGGTACTCTATAATTTTACCGACATTCGATACTAATACGACCACAGCTGTCGACGTTGGAAATACACAGAGTATACCTAAATGTACGAGTAGCGGTACGTTGTCGATGAATACGGGTAATAGGGTTCAATCTACAAGCGAAAAATTTGGCGAAAACGCGCCGCTGACAGTGAATAAAAGCTTTAGACACCGCGATAAAAATATCGACACAATGAACGGTACACGTAGCGAATCAGACAATAAGTTGTGCATCACGTGTACAGCTGCCCCGAAGAACGGTGCTTTCGTTCACGGTGCCGTAACTCATATCTGTTGTTGTTACCGTTGTGCCGTCAAAGTTTGGTCGAAAACAAAACGCTGCCCGATTTGCAATCGGAAAGTCACGAACGTGCTCAAAGCATTTTATACATGAGTAGAGGGTTGCATATGCACGTCTCTAGATTAAGTTAAGATGTACCAAAACTACTAATTCAATAAATAATAATAACAGATATAAGATTGTAGTGTATTTGAAACTTTGGAAATTATTTAGTTATTTTGAAGATTAGATTTGTAAATGAAAAACTTGAAAAGAAGGGTAGTAAATTGAAAAATGCTCAATCTGCTGGTTGTACCCATTTCGTTGTATGTAATCCCTTGATATGTAATCAGTATGGTATGGTCAGTTCAAATCGTATACATTGCATTTATGTGCCTGTAAGAAGTTATCGATGTGGTATTATGAAACAATTATCGTAAAACAATTTAGATGCATATTGTTATTCGTCAAAAAAATTGTTATTTAAATATAAAGAAAATAAAATACTTGTTTCCGCACCATCAAAGAAATTTCAGAATACAGGGTATTTGAATTGAGTCCCGCCTAATGTAAGTTACAAAATTGTGTGAAAATTTCTTGGGAAATTTCTCAGGGCGTCTGATAGTAAATTGAATAAAAAATAACTTGCATATTTCAACGAAGGTTTTATTTTCGATACGACTCGTGTTTACTCATGATTATACATTGCTTATAGTAGAGAATGACATAATGATCCAAGTATTCGATAACTTCTATTCTAGCGTGGTTCTACTTCTCAAATTTGAAAGTTCTCAGAAGAATACCGCAGAGGTGTGTCATGTTTTATGTATTTCGTTCTTGCGAGTCAAGCTTTTGAAAAATTATAATGCATCGCGCCTTTTTAATTTACAACATGCAACATGCTCTAAGCATACAACCCGCGGATTATTTTACGCTCTTTATAGGTGTGTAGTTATACGCCCGATGGCGCCACCAGCCTGAGCTGACCTACGACAACGTCACCTCCCACCACGCTCGGCGGAACGTAGCGCCACGGAGGCTAGATAGAAGGAGGACGCTCGCTATTGGGTTTTCCGCAGTTAGTGGGTCCGGTAAACTGAGGATACGTCATTTTCGTAAATATGCCGCTAGGGCGACGCTGCGTTCGCTAATGTCCGGAAAATGGCGTCTATTTGTTATTGTCTAGTAGGATGACAATAAATAAGTTTTGAAAGTTTAATAGCTGTAGAATAATTAAATGTTGTGCTGGTAATTAGAAAATGGTAAATCGTTGTGTAGTTAATGGTTGCACAGTATTTTAATGTAGCACAGTTAATATGTTTTTTAGTTAATGTAAAATTTTACTTTTTATTGAAATTGTAATAAATATAATTGTTATATAATAATTGTTATTACTGTCTAGGTATCGGATAGTGGAATACGTTTTAGCATCGATTGTTCTCTCAATATACACAATTAAATGTGATCTTTGGCTAGTATTATACAGAGCTTACCGTGGTGCTTGCTGACTGTTAATTCAGGACTAGCTAGATAGCGTTGGTTTGCATACAACACCGACTAAATGATGGACGGGACCTTTGTATTCGAAGTACCTGCTGACACTGTTGAGCTGTACGCTGAACAATAATCATGTGAAAAAATTGAATAAAAGATTAAACTAGGAAACAAGTTTTCTCCAGGAAAGAATTTGTCAATTCAAATTCATTGAATTTGACAGATTAGGTTCACCCTTGCGAGTCACGGAACCGGCAATAAAGCATATAGAGTTCCTCAAGTGCGAGGAGGTTGGAATTATATTGTCCAATTGACGATAGTTGTATCATTATTAGTATAAAAGGATGACAATTGTTGCAAGTTCTTTTACTGTAATATAAGTTTATCAAATAAAACTCGATCGCGTAAGTATATTCAAAACAGGCTGGGAAGGTTATGTTCGTAGGAAATTTAGATTATCACGCAGTTATTTGCGGTTAGCGATAGAATATACTCGGAAATAAACAATTTATCGTTGCTAAAATAGGGATTGAAAACTCAATTATATTTAAAACTCACCCGCGTCCAATATGCTTTCGTTGATGTCAGCTTTTTCGAACCATAACCTACCAATTGTTGACTGACTCGGCGACGCTGGACATCCGAGGTAGATGATCGGGATTCGGGGAGTAAGTGAATTTCCTTCATGATATTATCTGGCTGTACACGAAATTAGTCTCGTAGGTGACGATAAAGGATATGCTTCAACAACCTTTGACACATACGCTAGGAATCTACGTAGAGGTACACGGGGATTATACGTCTGGGATAATTTACACCATTCACTAATCGAGAGAAATTTTACTTCATCAGGGAGTACGTTGGTCAATTAGTTACACAAGTTTCCTTCGTTTGACGGATCTTTATTAGCGACGCCTGTCAAAGGAATTCCTCACGCATTCGCCATCCTGACTCGTCGGCGCCGCGAAGTTCACTGAACCTCGGAGCACCTGCCGTGCAGCATCGCTTCGGGAGGGGAGTGGGGCGCGTTGTCGTAGGTCAGTTCACGCTTGTGGCGCCAACTGGTAGGGAACTATGACACTAGAAAGAGCGCAAAATGATCCGCGGGTTGCGTACGATGAGTCCAACCGTTTATTCCTATTCTGGCAATAGGACCGTCTGTTAATGTATAATAATAAATAATAATAATAATAATATGGGATATATATTCATTATATTAAATACATATTATAACATATCAACGACATATACAATAACGCACTTTTTTACAAACTTTCCCTAGTCTCCGTATTCCCTGTCCTATAATCGACCACTGCACTTTTCTCGCCACGTCCCAATCGATTGCCAGACTTTTCTCGTGATTTTTGTCTGCTATAGCAATGCATGTTCATTAGATCAAAAATTTTGATTCACATGATGCAATTAATTATTCATATCTCTAATCATTATTATTATTCTGAAGTATTGATACGACTAATATTACGAATGTAATTTTTTTTAACAAATAATAAACGTCTGTCGCAATTAATTATTCGTGATTCTCTATTCGCACTGCGACAGAATTAGTATACGTATAATTATATGAATTAGGTATGCGAAGTTTGCTCAGCTGTAAGGGAAGGACGAGTCGTTTCAATGAGTGTTACATACGTATAATAATGGGTGCTGATCTGAGAGTTATTCATCCACCTATTTGAAGAAGCTAGCCCACAACTTTGTTATTTTTGATAATGATTTATATGGCATAAAATTGCTCGTTGATTGCTCTGAATTGCTCTACCAATCTCGTTAGTTGCTCCAATCTAGTTTTCGAGAAAATTGAGAAAAACGAAATTAGGATTTTCCGTGTTGAAGTAGCCCTAACTTTAATTCTGTGTTAAACTCTCCTATCTCTCGTTTCGCCTTTTTCTTCCAATTCGCACCCTCGATTCTCAATTGACACCCTCACCAAACTGACGGTCTTGAAATTCTATGAACCCTTCTGCATTCACTGCAATAAATGTGGCAATCTAATAATTTATTACCTGAACCGACGCGATGATACGTGCTCGTCATTATTCTCCGAAGGGGACGCGCATCGCCGCCAGGTGACCCGCTGAATCGTTAAACACAAGTCAGAATTTCTGGAAAGCTTGAAAAGGCCACTAAACAGATGGGGGGGTTAAAATTCCGGTTATACTTACCCGGCACAATTTATTATACTCACGATACCGCCACTATATTGTGTATACAATTATATAGCTAGCAATATTAATTTTCTACGAAACTGAGTCATCAAATCAGGCGATAAAGCAGCCCGTGAAGCGTACAAACGATGATACCTTATAGGTAAAAATGAGCACACGAATTTCAGTAACTAATCGTATGCAATTAACCATACGATCACCTGCACACAATGCTCTTCAATCCCCTAGAATCTGAGTCATTGGCGATATGCTATAGTTCTATCACATGGGTAAATAAATGAATAACAATAAAACCGTATTGTATGTAGTATTAATAGTAATAATAGTAAATTGTACCGATGATAATGCGTGTGTATATTTAAATTTCTTACATAATCACTGACGAAATTGCACTCGAACTTACTTTTCATGTATGTACAATACACGGTATGTATATATACATGTTAATATTGGTGAAAGTTCGTACGTTGTAAATTGTAAATTCAATAAAATACCTCCGCAATCGCTGATGATGTTCGTACACCCGCCGTTCTCTTCGCTTAAAGAGCACGGCGTTAAGGGATATGTTAATGAATCACTCGAATTATGTCTTGTGCGAAATGCCGATACTTAACGCTAAAGCTTTGCGATTCAAAAAGTGCCTATTTGCCTACAGTATAGACGTCCGTGCAAGTTACGTTTCACGCATTTGCTCCCGCACTTGTATTATACTAATACATTTAATTCTGGAATTAATTTTCAAAGTCCATAATATGATAATTGATAATAATCTAATGTTAGAATCTACAGCATATAATACGAACATAATATATATAGCACCGTGGTCCTATTACATCTATCATATTTATAATATTTCAATAATTATAAGTCCGCTCGATACAACTAATAAGATATAATAATATATTTAGCCACAATTAGCTGTGTCAAAATTGTTCACCCATTACGCCGGGACAAAATTGTTACTACGTTTCAATTCGATATCACCCCCGTCGTCCGTGTCCGGAGTATCGGTGATATTACGTCGCCTCTTTCTCGGCAACGTTCTCGCCGTTCTCTGCGGCAGATGCGTTAATTGCGACAGATGCAGTACCAGCGGCGACGAGCCCTTCTCCGTTACCGCGTTACTGTTATTACTCCCCGCCCGCACTCGCCCCCTCGCCCTAGACCGCGCCGTAATTGAAACTAACGTACCTCTCGTAGACGTCGATGTCGTCGTCGTGGTCGTCGCCGCCGTTGTCATCGCCGTAGTCGTAGCCGTAGCCGTCGTCGTAGTCGACGTCGAAGTCGTCATGGTCATGCTATTCGTTATCGTCGGGGCAGTCGCCGTCGTGGTCGTATTTGTATTAGTAGAAACGGACGTAGTCGTCGAGGTTGTACCGCGATCGGTGGTATCTGGTTGAGCCGGGTTGGTACCGCGGTGCGAGAGGTCCTCCGGCACGGGACTCTCCGTACGCGAACTGGGAACTTTATTAGAAAGATATTCACCGAACAACGGTATCGGTATCGGAATTGGAATTGGTATGGGAATGGGAATCGGTATGGGATACGGTACAAGTACAGTTACAGGTGGCAAAAGTGAGGAAGTCGCAGGCGATGGAGGTTGAGGATTTAAGGGATAAGAATTATGAGTCGGTGGCGGTACCATCGGTGGTTGAACCCTCATACCACCCGCAGCCGGGTAAATCCCCTGATTATAAAACTGTCCGAATCGGTACGGCGGCTGAGGCTGAGGCTGAGGCTGGGGTTGAGGCTGAGGGAGAAATGTACCGGGGGATGGCGTTATCCCGTGATTCATCGGCGGAGGTGGTTGCAACGACTCTCTCCTGACCCAAGGCGGTGTTCTTGGAACTCGCCTCGGCCGGCCGTAACGAATGCTCCGTCTACCGCGCGACACCGACACCGCAGGCTCGCGTATAAGCTCTTTAACGTCTTTAATGTGAATAGTACCCTCACGCGGGGCGGTATGACGACGTTCCCCGATCACTTCCTTGACCGCGTACTCGTGGGTCGAGCTGGCCAAGTCGCGACCGAGTATATCCGCGACCGAGTGATCTCTACCGCGTTCACGTGTCGCGTGTAACGGAGGTAGAATAACGGACGGCGGTACGTCACCCTCCCGAAGATTGACCCTGCACGTATTGTTCGGTGGTGACTCGCGCTGCACCGAAGACAAATCTCTATCCCTTAGGGACTCCTTGATGGTCTCCCTGATCGCCTCGCGGTCGGCCAGATCCCTTTCCTCCTCGCTATCTCGGACCCTGTCCTTAGCGCGGCTGTAAACCCCTCGATTCTCGCCATGCCTCGGTCCATTGGCATTCTCCATTTCCTCCTTGTCGTCGTTTCCCGGGTTTAAAGGCGACGTCGATCTCTCGTAAGGTTCGTCACCATCGCAGCCACCGTCTTCTTCATCGTCGTCGTCAGCCTCGTCGTCAACAACGAGCGATCCTTCCTTAGGACTGAGCGGTGGTGACCTGCAGTCCCGTAGCCACAACTCCGGCGTTATTAAACCACCCGAAGCACCCGCGGCTCCACCGTTAGGCGGCGGTCCACTGGCCAAACCGTGAAGCTCTAAATGAGCCTGAGTCTCTCGGCAAAAAATATTCATCTTGTACTGGTTCAGGCACTTGTCGCTGCAAAATTGTAGCTGACTCTCACCGTCCTGCAACCGTGAATACGTGGACATTTGGACATAGCTCTAAAATAATTCTGTATAAAGGGACACAAGGTTCAGTTTATACAAAAACGACGTACAGGCGCATGTAATTGTTGAAATATTCGAAAGGGAGTTAGCCACACCAAAAATTTGCCGAGTAGGTATTTATTGTGGACAGCTGCACGAGTTATACCTACCTAATCGTGTACAGAAATAGGGAAGGATGGGTTACCGTAAAGATATCGTAAATTCTCAAGAAATAACTGACGAAACTGGAGTCTGAACTATATATATGTATGACCCCATCCTCCCCTAACAATACATACATACATACATACCCGTGTATGTATAGTGTGAAAATTCATTAACGATATACGAAAAAGGTGTATTCGCACCTGAAAATCGACGTAGCTGACGGAGTGACGAACATGCCGGCACCAGTCGC
Organism: Macrophya alboannulata; assembly: GCA_949628255.1. Lineage (NCBI taxonomy): Eukaryota > Metazoa > Arthropoda > Insecta > Hymenoptera > Tenthredinidae > Macrophya > Macrophya alboannulata. Next base: position 18,501,383 of record OX451212.1, read on the forward strand.
ACGTCCTCGCTCTCTTGAATGCCGCTCTTCGACCTGCGGCGAAACAGGCCTCGCTGCAAAACTGACCGGAACCACTTCCACCGCCGGAAACAGAACCACCGCCGGGTTCCCAAGTCCCCCCGGCGCGACCGCACCAAGAACAATTTGCCGGTCCATCTAAAACCGAGATAAGATATGCCCTGTGAGCTGTGACGGTTCGAGGGATACTCGTGGAGCAGATGTATGATTTCTGTGTATTTATATAGGTAAGACCGGGGCAAAATGAGCCAAGGCAAAAGCGATTCTGAATTTTTGAAAAATATACGGGTGGTTCATTTTTGCCTCGCGTGTACATTTTCTATGTATTAGGTCTAACTGCGCGTGCTGTGCCCAGTGCAGCGTAAAATAGAGATTTACGCTAAAGAAATATCGGAGCTATAGGTTGAAATTTGGCAACGGTAGCGCGTCAATCAGTTCAAAGGCGATGGCTTGAACCCCTGTGGCAATGAGCCGCGTTTATGTATATTTATAACTTCGTATAGGAACCGAGGAGAGCCATTGTCATCCATCTATTATTATTCGTAATAGACAGCCGATTCCTTTATACCGTTCAGCTATCGCCTTATATATTATACTCGTACATACACCTATATACACGATCTATTTTATCCCTGGATGATCCCATTCCCCGAGTCCTCTTCGCTCTTCACGATCCTCAATTCAAAAAAATAATACACACACTCGACGATGGGCCAAGTCCATCCGTTCTGTTCCATTCATAAATCGTGAAAAATCTATTCGATATTATGTGTCTGTTAATTTTATAGGTATATCTATATAAAAGACAAAGTTTCAAGTCAATTCCTAGTCCCGACATATTTTAGTCCACGAGGATGATTATTTATTGTATTGCAGCCGTGGCCGTCGTTGCAGGCACCGTGAATCCCCGACGTAACAAGAACAAAAAATAAAAATAAAAAACGTATACCTAGAACGAGCAACGAGAATTAATTAACGGAAAACAATACCCTGCAGTTGGCCAATGGCTGCTATAGCCAGATACACGAGTAGTATACGCGGTGAAATAATTATTTTTATTAATTGGTAGAAACGGAATTTTCTACTTCATCAGCTCGCATTTGTCTGACTCGGTTTTAGGGGGGGTAGGGTGGATCGGGGTATAAGGATCGAATATAACCGAGCATCCGAAGTCGTACAGAATTCTGCAGCCCGCCGCCACGATCCTCTTCATGGCATCACATCACACGATGAGGTCCACCGATAGCCCGTGAATCTATCCACTTGTATATAATTTTAATGCATAGGTATAGGTATATACCATATTATCGTATTTATTGCCAATAACGGATAATATCACGGCATTAACCTAATTACTTTTACAATATACTTGCCTATGTAATAGGTGCAATAATACGCGGGGCAAGCCGAGCCAAGATTGGCTAGAGGCGTACGTATGCGTGTGATACTCATGTAGAGACTTATACACGTGTAATACAGGGTTGGCAGTTCCCAGAATCGTATCGTGCGCTGATCTACTTTCCATATCATTAATCATGACCCCCGCTCCGCGAACCAGCGGAACTTTGTGGCGTATTATCGCGTTGTCATCGACGTCGCCATCATCATCGGCATCGCCATCGCCATCGCCATTGCCACCATCAAGGGTGAAGGGGGCGACGACGACGTCGACGTCGATGGCCCGAAAAGTGGATGAAAGGCGTGAAACCACCAATACGGACCATCGCATTTTAAACTGCGCCCCGTCATCGTTATACCTGCTGGCCAATCAGACCACGATCGGAACCCCTTCGATTTAGGGTATTCGTAGACCCTCCGGGTCGTACGCATATATATATATATATATATATGTGTATATATATATATATATGTATATATATATATATATATATATATATATATATATATATATATATATATATATATATATATATATATATATATATATATATATATATATATATATATATATATATATATATATATATATATATATATATATATGCCATAGTACGCAATCTCCGCACCCCAATTCTGGAAGAGCTTTTGCGTATAGAGAGGCGGTACATCTTGAATATGAGAGATCAGCAGCTACAAGGGTGGTAATACAAATAATGCACCTATAACGCTCGTATATCTACGTACAGGCATATTAATTATTCTTCGTGTTCATCTAATAACGGAGGTTGCACTGCAGCGCATAATGTTGCAATATAGCGCCTATGACGCGGTCCACCGAGCAATTTTACATTCGCACTAACATATCTCGGTCTGTGTATAGGTACATACAGTACTACGTATGGGTACCCTGGGTCTCCGGTATACCCGGTGTATATTTACGCACGGTTAGTGCGCCGGCGGTGTTCGGTTGCGGCGAGGATCGGGTTCTTGTCCCCGCCACGTGACACCCTCGCTATAGTATTGCGTCTCCGGGTGCTGCAGGTTAGTTGAGATGATGGCGGATGGCGGATAGCCGGCAAAGTCTCGGTTTTCTTCCCTGGATAACCCGCGAGTCGCCTTCGCGAACCTGGGACTCGAGCCAACTCACGAGATAGCGAAATCAGTGAATGTAAGCAATACCCAGCAAGTATATATACCTACACACATATACCTACATACACGGCAAATTGTACTTTGCAAAATTTTCGAAACGATGTCCAATTATACCGCTGAGGTGCAGAACCGTGGGTATCAAATTATTATTCGCCAGGAGCCGCTCGAGAGTTGTTCATATATAATCTATAGGTATATTATACACGGATGCATGATACACCTGCTCGTATGACACATGATGATGACTACAATAACAATAATAATATAATATAGCCCGGGGATATATCTAAAAGTATACAATTGTTAACGGCATATCATGCTGCAGATAATGCGAATTGATACGCATCGTTTGCATAATGTACTATATACTACACTTGTAAAGTATGACTATATAATATACCTATAAGAGATTATATCGCTGCAGAGGCCGCGGCTGCACGACGGGGCAAAACGGATTTGGTGGGATGGAGCTAGGATTATTTTTAGAAAATAGCACCTTCGTTGGGGAACCAGAGCTTCTTATTACGCTTCATCTCGTTTTCAGCTTTGAAAACCAATCGTCGTTTCGTCGTATACCGTCGAAAGCATGAAATTTTTCTCAACCGTATAACCCGTATTTTTCCCTCGCTATAAGGGAAATAGAATATATGCACCCGCGTATAAACCGGGGGGGAACATCGGTTGTAACACTAGTAGCTGGTAGCTACACAATCCTGCAGTACGAGCTACTATAGCTATTCGCCGTATAGTCGAACGTTTCGGATGAGCAAAAGGCGCACCGTTGAAAGCGAGGAGTCAGACTGACACGGGAAAACGGACGAGCTTGGTACACCGGGATGCAACTGTAATCATTTGACAGTACGCGACATCCGAGACTATAACGTGCAGGCTAGTGACGACGCGCCATCGGCCGCCAATTGCAGGCTGGTATATAGGAAATTACGAACGTTGCGGAGAATTTGAACCCGGGACAAAGTTCGCTTATTCAACAATACCTTACGTACCGCATACTTGGTATATATATGTATACCTGTAATAATTAAACAAGTGTAATTGTGCGAACGTATAGCAAGTTTTATTCTATCATATGCACAGATACCTGGAATGTATCCCCATTCGCTCCTATATCGTAGTGAAAACACATCAGGAGCCGGCAGCGGTAAGATGACGACACCCGATACTTTCGGATCACGCGAAATTACCGAGTCGAGTCAAGGTGATACGACTACGACACCGCCGAACGGTCTCGTATACGCGGAGCATATACGTCTATACGAATTTGAGAAAAACGGAGAGAGAGAGAGAGAGAGAAAGAGAATGAATTCGCGAACGCCCAAAGACCGGCAATTAAAGCTCATTACGCAAAGAATATATTGACCGGTAAATCGCAAGGGATAATTAGCCTATATACTATGTATACCTATACGAGTATAACAAGTACCTGATCACCTACCCAGATTGCTTCTCGGCACGTGTGAAAATGCGCAGGTTGACGGTTATATGCGATGAACAGTCGTGTATTCAAAACTGTCGCAGCTGATTGTGTGTATTATAGCGGTCGCGGTCACTCCCGCGTGATGCGTGTATATAAATATATACGTGTATATATGTACAAATACTTATAGCCGCGCGTACCAAAGAACTGGCATTATTTCAGTGCCGGGTCTCTCGGCTTCGAAACGCCTCCGAAGAATCGTGCCCGTCTCTCGGCGCACGACGTGCACACAGAAATAGAACCGCTTTTGTAACGCGATACGCGATACGTCGCCGCGTCGCGGCCGCTCGCTCGCTCGCTCGCTCTCCGCGCCTGGACGTACGTACGCCGTACGGCTACCGAGAGCCCGCAATAAATAGGGAACGGTGAGCTGACGAGACGTATGTATGCACAGGTATGTATGTATATCTATACACTTGCCGGCACACGTATCGACAATATTCCATACATACGTATATAAATTTTCGTATATATATATATATATATATATATATATATATATATATATATATATATATATATATACGACCCTGCACACCCACGCCGGCCTACCCTACGTCAATACGATCGGACGAACATAAACTACCTCGTGCACTGCCCCATTCGCACACCTTAAACACCTATATACACCTATAATCTGACGTGTCCGCGTGTGTGCGAGTGAACACGGATTGGTACATATCTGAAAACTGCAGTGTAGATGTTATAGGTACGCTAGCTGTTCGTATCTGCATACCGAACGATGCGTCGAAGGAAGTGCAGAGAGAAGCCAAGTCGTCGAGTTGCGTCGATGATATACTCGTAGTTGAATTGAAATGGCTTTTGAAAAACAGTGATAAAATTTTATCGATCGGTGGTTAATAGTTGCATATGATAATAGCGTTTGCAGATCGAGAAAGAACAACGTTATGCACGTATATAGCGTAGATCCACGGTATGATTATAATACGGATGCTCCACCCGCTGCAAGGCCGCGTATCGAACACCCATGCACCCGGTCTGGGGAATATTAATTGAACATTTCCTGGGTTTCGTTCGTAGCTTACGCGGAGCTGATTCCTTGTGAGAAACTTGGGAAACTCCTTGAACCAGACACCAACAACAGGCGCCACGTCATCCTCGACTTTCGCGAACTATATGGGTGCACTGCTTCACTATTATATAGACGTAGGTATATGTGTACAATGTATGTATGCATCTATATGAATGTATATGACGGTATACGTTAGGCTGATTAAAAAAAATCGTCATTTTACTTTCAAGGTCACGCACATTCAATCGTTGCAGTGAGGTGAAGTAAGATGCCTGCAGTTAAAATATGAGCCCTTAATATTCATATTCAGAGGTCGCTCATCGCTAGTTTTAATTTTACAATACATGGGATATGATCTGGTGGCTTTTTTCGATATCTATACACGCGGATGATGTACACGTATTATAGGGTATGCTTTCCATTATAACGAGGTAATTAGGTATATACGGCGGTTTACCTACTTACCGGGTGTGTCGGGTGCAGTGTCGCTGCTCTCCGGGGCCCTCGGGCTTCCCGGCCCCGTCCTCAATGACAACGGCGACGAGGTCGGTGGAGGTCGGCCAGCTTCCCTGGTAGCGGCGATGGTGGTGGTCGTTATCGGCGGTGGTGACCTCGAGTGTGAGTGCTGAGATCGCGGCGATGGAACGGTCGCTAAATTCCGCGACAGTGAACGGGGCAGGTGGAGGAGATGCCTTGAGGGTGCCGGAGGTGCGAAGTGGTCCAAGTTCAATCCTCTAGTGCAACCGCTGTCCACCTTATCGTAACCGTACCACCCGAGAAGCTCGCTCATCGCCGTCGCTGCGTATTCCTAAAATTTGTAAATTATACACTGCACCTATATTACACTTTGAGAAAAATAAAAGAATTATTCGAGTACCTATACACCATACTCGCAGCTAATCGGGACAATTGTACACCAATAAATCATGTACTTCATAGATAAACCTGCAGTTATATTATTCATACATTTTTCCTGCAATAGATGCAACAACAAGATCCGTTTGTAATACCCATACATGACTATATTTTTTATTCAAAGGTTCTATCGAAAAAATTGTTGCTTATAGTGACGAAAAAAAAGTCCTCTCAGAGTATGAGCTCTTAATATTAATACTCCGAGGTGCATCGTCGCGATTTTCTATTTCCAATTTAGATAACATACAGGAAAACTTTTGCTTGCTAATTCTTCTAAATTTTATAACTCGCCAACGGTTTAATATACAGAAATGACCGAGACATATTTTGGCAGGAAATTGAATGCCCTATAAGAAAGATTTCCAGTCCTCGTATGATAAACCCACTCGTTCAAAATTTGAATTGGTAATCAGAGTTGAATTCATGGAGCAATAACTTTTGAACGAGTGGGTTTATCGTATGACGACTGGGAATCTTTTTTGTAGAGCATTCAATTCCCTGCAAGAATATGAACGGGTCATTTTTTTATGTTAATCCGTTGGCGAATTATAAATTTCAGAAGAATTACCAAGCAAAAGTTTTCTTACATAGGTATGCCTAGATATGAGTATAAGGGTAAACGCGTACTCGGGTAGATCTATTATAGAGACGTATATGCGCACAGGAGGTATGTCCGGTGAAGTGCAACTCGAGGGAGTCACGGAGCAAGAATAACACGTCGCGTCTGCAACGGATCAATCCATTAGCCCCGTGGTGGACGGACGATCGGTTACATATTCGCGATTAACCCCGTCGCCTTACCCTCCTGGGCTATACCTAGATAAAATGCATATAGATATATGTATTGATGCCTATCCATATTATACGTACACGCATATATGCACATGGGTATATGTTCGCAATTGCTCCGCTGGCTCTTTCGCCCGCAGTGACTGCACGCGTCGCAATGTTCCCTCCCCGTAGTGCAAGAAAGTTCGACTGTCTGACCGAGTTTTGTATGTAGGTATCTAAAGACGGTAATGGTAGCGGCGCACTGCAACCGCAGAAAGATGACACCGCGAAATCCCTACTGCAGCAATCGTCCGAAGTAAAATCATACGTGCGAATATTATACCTATGTGTAAAATGTGTATTATATATACCTGCAAACGATATGCATTATATAGGTATACATACGAGAAATATTGTTCTTTAATACAAACATCCTATAGGTATGTAACGCGCCCTGCAGTTTTATAGTTACGAAGGTATATAACAGGCTGATAGATAGGTATAATAACACGTGCTGCACTATAGAACGGATATAATTGCGGTTATCGTTCGTGGAAATTGAGCGTAGCGAGTGTATAAGGTGTGTAAAAAAAGATCGAGAAAGAAATGAATAGATATAAATGCACGCTGCAGGCGGTTCCGCGACTGCCGCGGGGGTCTCCCGGCGCGGTGCGGCGCGGAGTCGCGTTACCGCGGTGTGGTGTTACACCCCGGGGTGCCGCGTATACTCTTCGGCATGACCATCCCCACGTCCTGCAGGACGCACCTTTTTCGCCGACCTGCTCGGCGCCCGATATAAAATCATTCGCGCACGATCTCGATCTCTAATTGTTACATAGATATTGTTGATCGTTCAGCTCGCACTCCCCTCATAAACGCAGTCGATCCTAATTGAACAGGGCTGAATTATTGTGAGACAAGGCTGTACGATTATCCGAGTCCGAATCGTTGAAGGTTTCGAGATGATCACGAGCATCAGTACGTCCCCTCCGTTTATATCTCCAACGCCTTAGGCTACGAATCAATCGACGTGCAGCTGCAGTTAAATTTCCTGACTACATATACAGGTATAGGTATACGAATGATGATTGAAAAAAATCGAAGCGAGACGATGGTATAATTCGGCGATTCTTTACGAGCTACATAAGTTTCTGCCGGATCATATGTATCAAAATGTTACTGCCCCCAGCTGCACGCAGCCAGGATGGTACGGGTATGTATATATGGGTATAATATGTATGACTGTGTAAAGTCGTGTGCGACTGAAAACTACATATGTATGTATGTACTGTATGAGGTGGGGTATGTGGGTATAAGATATACAAATTACAAACACACAGAGCTCGTGTTGCCTTCCCGTATCGAGTTTCCTCGCATCGCCCTGACGTACGTAATACCGACGAGTTTTAGCTCACTTGCGCGATGACCGATTATACATTATATATGATACCTATATACACACATATATAACCGTTGAGAATTTTTATGAACACCCAATCCTCAATTAAGGACGGCGAATTGATTGACAATTTTATTTTAAAAGAGGAAAACTAGCAAAAATTTACTAAACTGTATACATACCCTATATACGATTCAAGGGAGTTGCATGATATATACGTTCTGACAAACCATGATGAGGAAATATAATCAACTACCCGCGTGATTGGTGAGTATTATAAGGAATGCAGAACTCGTCTCGCTCATTTAATTCCCATGAGTGTCGGGTACAAACTCGGTATAGCTGCAGTAGTATGACTATACAGAATTTCACGGTATAGTGTTTAGTTTAACAAAGGTATATATATATATATATATATATATATATATATATATATATATATATATATATATATATATATATATATATATATATATATATATATATATATATATATATATATATATATATATATATATATATATATATATATATATATATATATATATATATATATATATATATATATATATATATATATATATATATATATATATATATATATATATAATAAGGTATACACATTATATTCCTGCGTATAGCATAGTATATAGTATATATGATGTAAAAGTGCAGTGGGTATGCGAGATACGAAATGACGTGTACATATTGTATAGGTGTACGTAACAAATATATAGACGAACGCCGTGTGACGCGAAAAACGACTCGCTCCCATGTTCAACTTGTGTTTATCGCGATACCTGGAACATTATATGTCTCAATTTTGAAACGCACAGGTATAGAGGTCCTAATTTAGTACGTGGACGAATTTTTCTGCGCCCCATCGCCCCCCAAATCGTCGACAAATAATTAAAAAAAAAAAGTCCCTTGAAAATTTCAGTTTTATAGCTCAATCCTGAACCCTCCCCAAAAATAGGGAACGAATTTTACCATTCGAAAAAAAAAGATACGTTTTTGGAAGGCCTATCGGCGAATATTTTATCGCGAGGCTATTGTCGGAAATTAGCGGTCCTCGCGGGTGCTACTATTAAAAGTACCAACAAACGGACGAGTCTCTACAATCTCTGTACTATACATAGTTATATACTTGGTTAAATGCAGCTACTGTTGCAGGTGGGACAGAGAAGATTTAGGGCGTCTGCCCTTCGGTTGGCAAGTGCCAAGCGTGGAGGCACACGCCGTCGCATTTATGTACAAATATACATATATACATTATACCACGTACTAATATATGGCGTCGGCACGGCGTCGCGACGCTCGACCTCAACCCTCAATCCCATGACTGCATCTGGTTGTGACACCGACGCGTATAGGTATATAAGTTATAAGGTACATTTACCGTGCCCTGTTGAAATCTGACACCCGGCCGTCGTAAATCGGCATAGCCACGGGATATACCTGTATTATATCCTACTATATAGTAGCCATCCAGTATATAGGCATATCTATCTCATTCATTACGCACCTACTCGCGCGCGACACGTTTATAGCGTTTAGCCTGCAGCCTGCACGTCGAAGATGGGTTAAAGGATTGTTTCGGACCCGCGTGTCTCCGCGGAACGAAGCATTATCGTATATTTATAGTACCTATAATTTGTACATCGCGACGTGTTCGCGGATTATTGAGACATATTGTCGAACGAGGAAGAGAATCAGGTAAAGGGCTCCATGGAATCTGACGATGAGATGAGTCGAGTCGAGATGAGATGAGATGAGATGGTAGGAAGAGCAAGAACGGGAGAATGAGGATGGGGATGAGAACGAGGAGGAAGAAGAGGCTACCTTGCAGGCAAGACCGACAATGAGTAGAGCTCAACCTGGACTGAAGAGTGTCAGGTTCTCATTAGAGGCAGCGTTACCCGACACCTACGTGGATACAATATGACGGATACGAAATAGGACACGGAAAATGGGAATCGGAAAACGCTTCATTGGCGCCGCTTTACTTTGCGATGAAACAAATCCGTCGTATATAATATATCTATATGTTCCGTCGTGTGCATGGGATCCTTGAAAATTGATTTCAAATCAATATTAACCCCTACAGCCGAGAGCTGGGGAACTCTATTATTGCAATCGGATAAGTGTATAAATAAACGTATAAGTAAATGGTAATAATCGGACCGAGGCGTCATACTTCAGCTGCAGTAGTCCGCGTCAACCGTTGGGCCAGCCTTACACTCGGTCACGAAACGATCAGGAGCCAACCGCGGTGAAGGGGTTACCGATTTTTCCCGTGATAATGAAATTTGAAGATTTTAAAAGATCGACTAAAATTATGCGTGGTATATACATAGATATAAATAGAGGTGATATCTACTGCAGATCGTTGGATATATAGCATTCAGTCGCTAGAAATAAGAATGAGAGTTTTGTCTGGCGCACATCTGTGAATTTTCCCACATATCGCGCACGCATTTATCGTGCAGGCGTAGATAGGCGTGTATACATGTATATATGTACAGGTATATATTATACTAATTATTAATGAGGCTGAAAACGAAAATTTAAACATACATAGGTATGCACATTCACATATTTACACTTACATTTACCTGTAGATGCATATACATATATTACACTATACACATGATATAGCCGGCTGATAGGGAGCTCTTGCTACCTTCAACTGCAATCGAACGCTGCATTGCGGCAGACTTCTGTTTCGTGCAACGATCAACTTTTCCTCAGAGCCACTAAAACTATACCGCGGATTACTTATGTAGGCTTTATCCGCGCATCAAACCATCGCGTAATTAGGATAAAATTGGTAAATGACAATAAATCGAATCTGATAGTTTTTCCTCGTTCGTAAATTGGCTCAAATTTTGGATACTGCACAAAAATGTAATATACCTTAATTCACTAGTCTGCGAAGAGCTCATTAACTCTGTTAAAGACCGTTATTTTAGCTCTTAATATCAATATCAACCCGACCCCCGAAGACGACGAAAGTTTTCAAATGGAAACACAAATGTATTTTTTTTTAGATCAAACTTTGAATTTTTATAACTTCGGCAATAATGGATGAAAAAATTTGAAATTTCGCACCAATGCAGTTACTTATGCGATGTATAAAAGGGCACATTGCAAAAAATTTTAGACAGTTATTTTCTTACTTTAACATTGAAAGAAAGAAGAAGAAAAATACTTATCCATGTCTAGAAGTAAGAAAATAACTGTCTAAAAAAATTTTTCAATGTGTCCATTTATACATCACATAAGTAACTACATTGGTGCCAAATTTCAAATTTTTTTTACCAATTATTGCCTGAGGTATAAAAATTCAAAGTTTGATTTTGCAAAATATACGTGTTTTTGCATTTAAAACTTCAGTCGTTTCGGGGATTTGAAAGAGTTTTAGAAGACTCAACGATCCAAATTTAGAAATGACCTTTATAAGGATCGCTCTAATATATATGTATACCTGTAATATACCTACTGCAATCCGCTAAACTTTTACAACAATTTATTACCACCGGAGGATGGTCTTGCCCCGCGGTATTCTCCCAGACGTTGACAATTTATCGTTTGTTTGCGCTTTCAAATGATATATTATATACCTTATAGAATATTTGGGACATATATTATCCCGCAATATTCCGCGGAATCGTGTCCGTACCGTAAAATTGGCTTCTTCTTTTTCTTTTTATATCGGTATAATCGAGCAATATCGTTGGGTATACATTCCTACTATAAAAATTAAATTCGTCCTTGAAAATTGCATAAGTTTTTACCGCCCGGCACGTACGACAGTTATAAATCCAAGTTGGCCGAGACAGCTCCGAAGAGCAACCCACCTCGTCGTCGTCGTAGTTGCAGGGAGGCAAAGCAGGCGCTCGTATAAGAAATAGAATACGGTGCGGTATGCGGTGCAGATCTGGTACTTCTATATACTCGTTGGGCTGATTAATCTCACGCCAGACGGTAACCTAACACTAAAATCGTCGACGGCATTCAAGCCGATATGTTTCACTATACTTATACATATAAATGCGCCCCGATCCGATGGTTGGTAGGATACGCGGGTTGAACCCCGCGCGCTGCAGAACAGTATGCACCTTATATTATACACGGCGCAACGTCATGCAGATATTCGTGCATGTGGATGTATGGTTACCCGCACGTAAACTGGGCATATTACGCGCATGAACCCTACCATAGAACACGCCGAGTCATTAAAAGTTTCAACCTTTGCGTTTATAGCCGTGGTCCGAAACTCGCTCGTACCGAAATTTCACTATATGTATATGAATACGATAGTGGATAGTAATAGTATAATAGAAGGGGTATAATTACGGCACATGGGTTAAAACGTACATGCCTACACCAATATATATATATATATATAATGTGGAGGTATCACGTACGTACGTCAGGTATGTATGAACGTATACCTCTGTCCTACACCACCTAACAACATACAATAATGATGAGATGCGGCTCTGTAGGTATAGCTCTCGAGTTTCAGCCTATCATGATTACGAATAAATCAGGCGAAGGAGGGTAACGCGAGAGCCAACTCTCTTCGCTCTTCGCTCTTCGCTCTTCGCTCTTCCCTTGCCCCGATCCCTCTCACTCATATTTCCCCTTCCCTCCCGAACCCGTATCTCTATGCACGCGCAATTACACGTACACGCGGTTATCTTGTATACCTGTGTCATGCCACGATCGCGATTTACGATTATCACGTGCGGGTATTTTCAAAGAATGCTGCAGAGAAGATTGTTCAAATTATCGATTCGAAATGTTGCACTATCGAGGCCGAGGATAATCGCGAGGGGGTTATTGGGGCAGGGATACCCGTATAAAGACTTCATATACGGTGCAGTGGTCCAGCAGACGACGCATGGCCGCAGAATTGCACTGACAATAATTATCCTGGTCAACCGATAACGCAATATCCGGAATCCGTGTAGAACTCTGCACAGAGGCTGTGATTCCTTACTCTGACTGCCTCTGTCTGTTTGTTGATCGTACGCGTGCCTCCCGTTGTCCTCCTCCTCCACGTGTTGCACAAGGCATGCAGATTAGAAAGAAAATTAATACAAGCTGTGTATTATATACCTATATATACGTTTCAACGCTTCACGCAGGAAACGTGGTACTCAGACACGTACGTATACGTACGTCCGCCGGCGATGCACTCGAAATCGTTCCTTCCTTCGAATATATAAGTTACCTCGTATCAATTTATTATTCCCGTGCACATCTACCCACCTTTAGTCTGCTGCAATGATCGCGATTCCCCGCGGCACCTCGGGTCTTGCTTGATTTAACACAGCCCCCCCTTCTACAACTATAGGTACACACATACACGTATTTTAAGTTATTCTTTCCCGTGGCCGGGCCATATGGATTTTAACGTGCTAGTTTTTTTTTTACCACCGTCTCTTTGCAGCTCGGTCGACCGTTTGAGGGCAATAAACCGTGAAGTATAAAGAAAAGTAACTTGGGGTTCTGTTTACTTGTTCTCAGAAACTGGATCCAATAAATTACGATTTGAACCGCCGAACTGCGGGCCAAGAGTGTGGCAACATTTTTCAATTATGATAATTTGCGATCGTTAAAAGTTATGGTATATCAGCTGGAGAACAAGTTTCTCGGAAGTAATTATACGGAGAGTCGATCAATCGTATAGATGAGAGAAAAATAGTTAACGCGATATTATATTTTCCCTCGACCGAATCGTATGTTATATTCTTTTATTTCTCACACTACCTGCCACGTTTCATTCAAAATTCCTCTGTTCACCCTGCAGTGTATACCTCGACGAAAAAAAAAAGAGTGACTGAATCTAAATTATACCTTGATCTCGTCATCTGGCGCCTCCCTCTTCACCTTGGCTGCAGGGAAAGATCTAACGACTCCGGGGTGGACGGTGCAGGGTACAGTGATTGGGTTTAGCCCGGTCCTCGAGGATGCCAGAGATCCGTAAGGTGCTAATGGACCACGTGGCGGCGAAGGTGACGGTGAAGGCGAGGTGGGCGATGGCGAGGGTGAGGGTGAGGACGGGGTAGGCGACGTGATTCTCTTAACCGTTTCTTTCTCCAATGATGAAACGCCGATCACGTCGTTTCGAGCGTTCCGTGCCTCGTTGGTTATCCTTGTTTTGGTACTCTGAGGCCTGCTGCCCATCATACGCTCCCCCTCCGTTCTCGCGATTATCTTTTCGTCCCCCGATTCGACAGCTTCTGCATATATAATACACCCAGATACGTAGATACGTATAATACCTTAAATTCTTTCCGCACTCTGCTGCAGATGACTACTTATAGAAACTTATTCACCACCCGCAGTATAATGCACACCGACTATAACCGTACAGATATCATTGTACAATTACTGCAGACGAACCAGGGTATGGCCAACACCCGATTCCCTCCCATGACCATTTTTTCACTACCAATTAACTTTATAGTTAGTACTATGACCGATTAATGCCTGCAAGTGCATATCGATATATCTGCGATCAACCGATACTGCACCTGATAATGTATTTAACTGGAGTCTGTAAGAACGCGTTTTTTATTCGGTAACCTCACATGACTCTGTCTGCACCACGTGTGACGAATAATCGTTCTGCTAGTTCACTATCACGGTAATCCATTTGAAAATCGTTGCGGTCATAAAGTCTCGTATTTCACAAACTGCACTATAACTATGGTATATCGAAAACTCGAGGCTCAGCTGAGATAATGGATATATTCTAATTACTTCGTCCTAAAACCCGCACAATTCTTGACGTCTAAGACTTAACACTGCAGTATGCAATTTATAATTAAGCAGTGTGCAGTTTGGAGCGGCACTGCAGCTAGTGAAGAGATATATAATAGGCAGTCCTCGAAATACGAACACAAATCTCCACTCTGTGCATGAAGGAAAGGAGATGTACCGAAAAAGAGTGAAACAGAATTTCGATTAATTATCCTATGCACCGGCGGCGGCGGGGGAGTTTGTCGGGCCACGCGGCCAGCGCGTTATAGTCGTGACTACCGCTGCACGTATCACCGTTTGGTATATGGTATATGATAATTAATAAGTATACGATGTATATATAGGCGAGAGCGATAGGCGTGATTTCACCTCGACATCAGGACTGCCCTCTCGACCGACTAAATCACTTTCCTCGGGCCGCGGCACCGTTCGCCCGCGTGAACATAATCGGCTACCTCCGCGGCGAGAGCGAGATCGCAGACCCGCGTCGCGGCGCGCGTAAAAATAACCCCGGCGACGGGACCCGCGCCGCGCGCTACGAACGAGGGAACTCGGACGTCCTCGGCGTCGCTCGGCGTCTGACGATTATATCGGTGAGCCGGCGCGTCGCGTCGCGACGCGCCCGCGTGTTCCATAGGCGCGACGACCTCAAGAATCAAGATTCCGATTATACATAATATATATTTTCATATCATATATATTTCAAAGATGCTAAACGCAATATATATCGCATGGCGTGTATCTTTGGTAGAAAAACGATAAATCTTTCGATAAATTTTCGTTTTATGAAGCTCCAAAAAAAAAGTTCAAAAATATGTTGTAAAGTACCGCGAGTTTTCTCTGACATAAGCTCGAAAATCAAAGTTTCTTCAATTTCAAAGAAATACAAATCTCGATTATCTTTGCTGCAGATATGGCCCGTGGTAATTTGAGGAAAAACTATTATTGATACGTTTCGCGGTTGTCAATTTTCGACACGATATTTGAACAAATTAGACGAAAGAAGTCAGAATTAAATATCGTACAATTGACATCGAGAGCGAGCTGCAGATGCTAACGTTCTCTGTACATATTTCTCGCAATTACAGATTTCTTTGCAAATAATTAACCTCACGATGAAATATTGAATGGCAAGATTCGACCCCTTGGCGAAACCCTGGTTCAGGGTTAACGTAAAAAGCTGAAATTTTCGATGGAATTTTTTTTCGAATTATTTTGGAGACGATTTCGGGTCGCGTAAAAATTCGTGCCTATCCCTAAATACATACGGCACATACATACGTATAATCCACAAGTATAATCTACATAAAGCACATGCCGCAAAAGCAACAAATGTGACATATATATGTATATATACAGGGCTATATAGATATATAATATACAAACGCGCCTATATAATCGTACACACCGTTCTACTACGCACGCGCATAATACGAGTAACGTATACATGCATACCTATACGTGAATGTGCACGATAAACTCGAAGGAGAGGGATGAATCATCCCGACACGAATGGAACGCTAGTCAGTCTTTGAGTTTGGCCGCGGGTTCCGCCACCCCGCGCTAACGCAAACAAACCGATTACTAAATATAACCGCATGTTCCCGTTACCGTCACACCCTCTATATATACCCTACAGTAGGCCACTAAAATATACGCTTGTTGGCCGGTTGCGGATATATGCGTGTAGGTATATACACATAAAGTATTATACATAAACACCCAAACGTATTACATATATAAATAAATAATATTCCATCAATGATATCGAGTGCAGATAATTTCATCAGCTGACAAGATATTCGACAGGGATATATATACCCATAGATTATTATTGTCAAATATCATCCTCAACGATTCTATATACACGTATAATGTATCTGGTATAATTATATATACAAGAGTAGTTACATACCTTTTATTCTTCAAATTTTCAGCTCCCTGAAGAGGTTGAAGCGGTTCGGAGGTAGGAATTGTGGGAAGATGGGAGATGAATTTCGACAAGTCATAACTGCAGCGAATTTGGACATGAAGATGACCTCACGATTAGGCAGGAAATCGGGAATAAGTTCAGGGATTGGCTTGAGAGAATAGAGCCTGAAAAATATATATTCGCGGTGTGTCAATACATCTCATCATCATTATTATTATTATTATTATCTACATGGACAATATATATGTACGGAAATAAATATATTATTGAACAATAACGTATATATATATAAAATATGTATGCCCGCATATATATGTATATATGTATAGGTACAGACGCATACATATATATTTATATTTGTATATTTTTATTTATTTATTTATTTATAGGATAACAAATTCCGTTACGCGGACCGGACCGGACACCGCGTGTACATATAAGTAGACAATAACAAAATACACAATTGGCATGATCCATTGCAGGCAGGATAGCTGTTTTTTCGTTTTTCTTTTTTTGCTTTTTCTCTATGTAACGTATATATGTATATACGTGTGTAATGTGTATGTATATTAGAATGACGGTTATTTTCGTTTTATGTACTTTAAATATTCCGCTATCCGAGGGCACGAATCGTTTCTGAATAAATAGAAAAAAAAAAAAAAAAAAAAACTATCCCCGCGGAGCCCATGAATTTTTCATTTCCGTTTCCGTTCAAATAACATCGTGTTTTTTAGATGTTTCAATTTTTCTTTTTCTCGCGTACATAATTGTCCGTTAAAAAATCTGTATATATTTTTTTTTTGAAAAATTTTGTGCCTTTCGGAGCGAAAAATTTGAACCATATATACATATAACGAAAATGACTGTCACCCTGGTACAATATATGTTTATGTGTATACTATAGTATGTCTGTATGTATAATATTAAATAACAATAACGACAACAATCATCGTAACAGTAATAAAGATAGGTGTTAACAATAAAGTATATATATGAATAATATTTAAAGTTTTTGTTTTTTTTTTAAGTACTTTCCGGGTCACCTGAATTAAATCATCATCATTCTATATATTATCCACCGGGGTTAATAATCAGGGGAATAAGCTACGCGACCGCGAGAGTCTCGATATACTGTATAATATATTCTATATATTATATGTATATAATACGCCGTTGAAAATTTATTGTATTCATATCGTATTATGATATAATATGTATATAGTGAGATAGATATGTTATTATATGTATATGATATATGATATAATAGATATATACGTACACGTATATATAGTAATATATGTATTATGCGTATGCGGTACAGGTACTATATATATCCAAGGGCGCGTACTACTAATTGGCCAAAGATTCGAATCTCTTCTGCCTCAGAGACGTTAGACGAGTCATATCACTGCATTCATATACTAATTAAAATCCAAAAGGCTCCCCAAACCGCGTGCCAGCTAATAATTATAACTTCGTTTCTATATTTGTGCGCTTATATATATTTTACGACGCGTAAAACCGTCGTTATTAATTATTGTTCCCACGATATACATATGTATATTTTATCATCGTCATTTTTCCATATCATTATTATTATTATCGGTAATAATTGTCATTCACCACTATTATACGGCTAATACAACTATATATATCATATACCACTACCATTAATGTTATTACCGTCGTTATTACCATTCCTCACTATTGTTGTTGTTATTACTATCATCATCATCATCATCATTATTTTTTTCATTCTAATATTGTTATCATTATCATTATTATTACCACTATTGCTATTATTTGATATAAATGCACTTTGATTCAGCTACAGGCCCGCATAATTATTGTATTTTTGTCGACAAATTTGGCATATATATATAGATATATACCTATGTATACGTATATAACAATTAAACGGATTCTTATAATTTCAATATATTAACATAGATAATATATTATGTATACCTATATACATATATCCATATATTTCCAGCTAAGCCTGTACATATACATTTATACCTATTGATAATCCGTGGCGAAAGGATTGGATAAATCAAATATGTAACGGTGATAGTTTTAGGTATAGATCAGAATATATGAATTTACCTATTATGTTATATGTATATATGCCTGTAAAATTATTATACCGCGAAATTATTAGTTGCAACCAACAAATAACCATTATAATCGGGTATGCAGTACATATCATCTCGAGGAATGCATTAATATTGTTATTAAATGTATACCCTGGCGATTTATGATTCCTATGTGTACTCATGTATATATGTATTGTATTTAAATACATAACTGGGTACAAGGGGATATTAAAAATCGGTACGTTAGATCCGAACTGAAGACAGGCTGGCAAGACTGTGTGGCATAACGCGTTATAGATATAGCAGTGGAGGAGATCAAAGTCCGAATTTAATACCTACTTCATTTCATAGCTCCATATCCTCTGGCTGTATATAAAAACCTTTTCCGATATCTATATGCGATTTAATATATTCTATCATTTATAGAGAGAGAGAGAGAGGGGGGAAGGATTCGGACCGGTCGTACCAATTTTATACAAAAGTCCCATTATCGGGGCCAACCGGAAAAATCAAATCTCCTTTTCAGACCGCGGGGACTATACAATTATATATAGGTACATATTATACACTATACACGATCTGTAAATATACATGTATACGTATAGATATATAGATGTATATACCGATCACATATAAGGCAGCCGCGGGAGTTTATCTTTAATTCGGTATTCATATATCCTTATAAACGGTATACGATTAAACATAATTGACTAATTCCAAGCTAACTAAACTGACCTAATTAACGGGAGAGACATCAAACAACATTCAAGCTTTCCGACGTCTTCGTATATGATTTTACGGTGATCTCACAGCTACCCCATTTCCGCTCATGTCTTCAAGCTCCTTTCCCTCTGTAAGAAAAAAGAAAAAAAAAAAAAGAAATGGTACATATAGTATGTATATTGAATTTATTACGTTTCACCGTGAAATATATCTCAATTAAAAAAAAGAGAGGGTTTTTTTTTTTATCGAAACACCCTTATACATGTATGTGTAATACATATAATCACGTTTAGGGCGTGATACGATTTTTCCTCTACACACGTAGGTATACATATGTGTCATTCATTATCTGAAATTCATAGATTATATCGATACACTTATATGGAACTATATGCATTAATAATATAAAGTATAAGCATCTCGCCCATTCTGGACGAGTCCCAAGCATCTCCTGAAATGCGATTACGTGATACATATAATGTATGGGAAGAATAAGGTGCGGAGATAGAAAAATGAATAGTAGAATAGTTTAAAAAGTGCTGGTAAAGCAGTTTTATTAACATCAAGCAGAAACAAATAGAGAGACTTTCTACGTTTATACTACTATATGTACAGATATGGGGAGCACAGCTATATGTTTGAGCTTGGAGCGTGCGTATTTTACCCGTGCATCTTGACGACCAGGTAAAAACCCAATAACCCACTGTGCTATATAGAGAGAAACGAAAATGTTAATTGCATCGTTTAACGATATTAATGACTGCCCTGCAACGAAGATACGTTCCAACATTTTACTGCCTATATTTGTACGTTACGCCAGGTCTGCTGCACCTTCGTCGAAAAAATTCGAAAACCGAGAAAATTCGAGAGAAAAAAAAGAAAGAAAAAAAGACTATATACATAGAGGAACTTTGGGTAAAATCGTACTCGTATGTACATATAAAATGGCTGCAAAAATACTATAAGACGAACCAAAGAATTATCTTCTACCAGACGCAGCTTCGGCAGATGCCAATAAACAGTTTCCAAAGTTCCTTGATTTCAAAAAAAAAAAAAAAAAAAAAAAAAAAAACAGAATAGAAAAGACAAGTACACGGCGCGATCACACTAACTTATACTACTGTGGCTAACGAACGATAACTCACGATCACTATAAAACATACCCTATATATAATAAATTTCGTAAAAAAATTTGGAAAAAGCTATAATACATATAAAGTGAGATCTAGATACCCGGCAAAATATAATTTTACTCTCGATGAAATAAAATGAAAAATCCGGGATGTGTCTTTTCCACCGCACGTCTACGTCATAAACCTCCCTCAAATATTTCCCTGGTCGTCGTGAATCCGTCTCTCGCTGAATCTAATTCCAAGACAAGGGCGTCGTTGGTGTCTCCCGTGACTGGCACGATAAGAGCGAGACCAGGCCGCGTTCCCGGTATCGCGATATACAGATTTAGTACCGAAAAGCAAAGGTTCACTTTCCGAATATCGAGGAATATCTCGTGAGTCAAGATGACAGCCACGATGTTGGCACATCGGACTACCGCAGCTCCCCGCGTCGTAGTAGACCTTCTCACGTTCGTAATTATAGTAGAACAAGTTGTAGAAGTCATAGTGGAGGCCGCAACGACCTGCAGTACCAATTTCGGTCCGTTGACTGACCCTGCGACCCCCCCTGTACTCGCCATCACTTTTCCAAAGTTCTTCCGTCATTCTGGACGGACCCGACTTTATCCCGTTTCCTGCAAGTGATGAAGTGAACCAACGCGAAAAATTCACCCCGCGGTCTACTACCGGACACGGGTATAATATAGAAACTCGATGGAGCTATGGGTGATTCGCCGATTTAAATTATTTTATACTATACGTTTCATTCTGTGTATACTTTATTATTATTTAAAATAACTCCCAGGGTACTTTCGTTGGGCGACTTACGATGTACGCGTCATGGTTGTCCGCGGCGCAAACGCTCGCGGTAACTGCACACATTTCGTATACGTGGGGTACATAATATAATTCATGTAATATATATATATAATATTGAGAAAAGAACGCGCGGGACTTTCGAGATAATAAAGGGACCAAAGGGATAAAGAGATATGAGCATAGATGAAGAAAATAAAGCACAAAGAATAAACATACTGCAGAGTTATGTACATGTTCGTGGGGGGTGCCTCGTTGATCGTATGTAATACATACCTATATACGTATTTCCTACATGTGTATATATATATATATATGCATGTGGTAATAATGCGGTATTATAAATAAGCGGGTGAAACTTTAGCGTGCGTAACGATTTAGTGATAAAAGGGGTATACTCTTTTTTCGTAACTATATAATTACCATTCTGCCAGGCGGGCTGGGCCAGGGGCCGATGAGAGTTATTAAACGACTCCGTCCCGTCCAATTCTCCTGGTCCC
Organism: Macrophya alboannulata; assembly: GCA_949628255.1. Lineage (NCBI taxonomy): Eukaryota > Metazoa > Arthropoda > Insecta > Hymenoptera > Tenthredinidae > Macrophya > Macrophya alboannulata. Next base: position 18,523,527 of record OX451212.1, read on the forward strand.
TTCCTCTCATCCTTGACACATCTCACTAAGAACATCGCAAGCGCGCCAACGATGGGGGGTATTCCCGCGAGGAAGAACGCCACGTCGTAAGAGCCTGACAGTTAGAAAATCATATAACATATCAAAGGATATGTCAAAGGCTAGGCGGGGAGAAGTGCGGCGGACAAGGTTGACCAATTTTTCAAAGTGCAGTCAATTTATACGAACAGACTCACCCATTACATCGTACAATTTTCCGGCAATCGGTGGCCCCGATATCAGGGGTACGGCACACATCCCAAGTAGAAATCCTATCGCCTGGGTGGCGTCCTTTCGACCGCACATATCGAACGCGATCGGGCCGAGGAGGGAGATGAAACAACCGTCAAACAGTCCCATTCCAAGAGTAATTATCAGTAGAACCTCGAAGGAAGGGGTCAATGGTAACAGCATCGTTAACACGCCGATACTGATGAACGAAATCTGGAGGAACGATTATAATTTAGAAAAAAAAAAAAACCTACTCAGTCCTAAACTGCAGCGAAGATTTTTCTCTATAGTTTCGCGATAACGTATATCGCCCTTTACTCACTTCATCCGCCTGAATGTAGAAAGTAAACCGTGAAAATTTTATCACAACTATGATAGATTACCTGCTGCAATAATATACGATTGACGCCTGGCTTGTCGGCGATGTAACCGAACAGAAGACGGCCCAAACCGGACGAGATGCTGATGCATACGACCGGCCAGCTTACGCGATCGTCTCTCATCTGATTCTCAACAAACTTTCCAATGTGAACGTAGGGCACGAAGTACCTGGGGTATGAGAGAAAAATAATTCCCATTCTCGGCTGTTCAATTTATTTACGGTTAAAATTAATCGCGTGGTTTACAATGCTGCACGCTGCACATACGGCTGCATTTTATAGTGCATATTGTGTATTGCAAGAAATAATTATTATCGGTAGGTAAGTATCATCTATTCTTTGACTTCTTCATCCAGCAAAGATGCGAATGCAAATTTTCAACACGTATTATTATACCGCACTATCGACTAAACTCCGACTCACCCGAAAAGTGCCAAAGGAATTATGCTGGCCCATACGACGTAACGTTTCCGTTTCCATATCGAGACGTTGACAAGCTCCCTTAATTTCAACCGGAAATTTGATCGACGATGAGAACGATCGATCGGTGGTGTCGGCGGTCCTGCGCCAGTTAAATGCGAATGAAAGTTCATGTCAATTTATATAAGCCCGCTGATTAAACTCAGTTCTTTTTTATCCTCGGTTACTCACGTAGAATGGGCTTGAACAGTATCGCGCAGCCCATCACCGTCGCGGTAAGGACGGCCAGACAACCGAACAAACCCTGGAGGTGAATTTTCTCGATGATTTTTCCGATCACGTGCGAGATGATGACCGTAAATACGGAACTGCCCGCCGTCACAACACCATTCACCAGCCCCATGTAACGCTTGAAGTAATGGCCAAGTATGACGAGGCTGGGTGTATACGCCAGACTAGCACCTAGGCCGTACATTACACCGTACGTCCAGTACAGAACGTCGATCTATAGAGAGAAAGTGTAAGAGTAAGAGGAAAAAGATACAGATAAAAATACAGAGAGCTAAAGCGGAAATGTATTTTTTGTACGACGATAAGTATGCGGTATATATTGACCTTGTCGTGGAAAATGCAAGATAAAAGCATCCCAGACGAGGCTAGAGCACCCCCCACGAAAGTTGTCGTCCGTATGCCAATTGTATCGGTCAGGATGCCGGCGATCGGTGAAAGAAGGAAGGTCGTACCGATCGCCAGGGAGCCAACTAGCGCTGAAACGAACACATGTTTGAAGTATTTCATTCCTAGACTGAACGATTCAGGATTTGATGTAAATGATATCGTTGAGGAATAAAGGAGGAAATCGTTGAACAAATCGTGAAGAAAAAAAAAAAAAAAATAAAAATTAGCAAATTTACACCCGGCCACACGTTAATAAATCCTATACGATGTTCTTTCACCTCCCTCTTCTCTTTCAAGGGACTGAGATTTTACGAAATTTAAAGTACCTCCTCTCGTTTGTAGATAACTTTCAAAGCGACATATATATCACGTCGAGATCATTACACGCATAAATTTACGTACATACATATACCTATACGTATAATGGGTATAATATGTATACGAGGATGGTATACACATACGTATAAACTACATACAGCAGTTGTGGCGCCATCGTCGATCTACATAAATCATTATACACGCACGCGTACGAAATTAGCGCGAGTAAATATTACTAGAGTCAAGCAATCGTAGATCATTGAGCAATCGTTTCGTAGTGCACTGCACGTCGATAAAAAGTTGATCCGTTATCGAGCACGAGTATAATATATGAGTAGGGGGTAAGCATTGCCCAAGTTTCAGATATCTAGCTATCACCGAGAAGAGAAAAAAAATTATGTTGAATCAAACCTGTCGATTTATTCGAAGGAGAATTAGTGGCTTGGATCATCTTTTGATTATAATAAAAAAAAAAATAAGCGTACGTTGGTTACGATAACAAAATTTCTACAGATCGTCAGATCGAACGAACTATTTTTAGTTATAACTTGACTGTCGCATTATATTCGTCCCGAACAACAGTTAGAATTGTTTCAATTAAAATCATTCGTTTGGTAGAAATCTAAGTCACGTTTTACCGTGCAGTGCGATTGATTTGAATGTACGATATCTTCAATTCAAAAACAACAGTTTTGTTCATTGACGTTCAACTATTCAATTTTGATTTTCGAATGTAAATACAATTTGAAATTTCCAGAACTTCCAGAACTTAGGTATGATAGGTGTACTTGTAGAAATACGCCCTACTCCGTATATACCGTAAAAATTTACATTTTTATATCTTAGGCATTGAGCACGATAATCATTGTTCTCGTTACGCTCGACAAATCGCTTCACCTCATATACAATCATTCGTCACTGTTATACTGTTGCACAGCTATCGTCGTCGTACGGCCACAAGTGCAAGGACAAGTATATACGCTTCTATATACTATTCGATTAATCACATCCACTTTGTTTGGTGGACGACCAAAACTTTCTGGTCCAAGGTCTGATACAAACCGAACGAATATATACGTATTACATATTCCGCGCTGCCGACTGGTATTGCAGAGGCAATACGTTCTGCTGTACGGAGTACGATTGTGAAAAAAGACTGTACGAACAATATGATTAGCCCGAATCAACTATATGACGAATTGGTATACGTATATTCATAGAAACGAGGAAAACGCGACAATTAGGTGGGTGTATACTTGATAGCGATAATATCTCGGGGGAAATAAAAATAACTGTGCGACCGACTGTGATCCAAGCCACGTTGATTTTGGCACGCAATTTTATTCAATCCTTTTTGTTCAGGCTAATGGAGATCCGTGATAATCTCTGGTGCACCCGTGCCACGCGGCGCTTCCTTCCCTCAAATTGTCAATTCCGCGGGTATAAGGAAGCCCCTTATACATATACGAGTTATATATATCTATGTGTATAAAATATCTCACGCCTCATAAGCTGTTATACCTGTCGCGTGTTCACGCATGCACACTTATATATACACCTTAATTCTTGTAAGCGAATTAACTTTGAAATGCGGAGCAGGAATTAAGCAGGGAATATAATCGATCGTTGTGGTTACCTTGACGCGATTTAAAATCAATTCCGATAATACCATTACTATTAGAGGTAATTGCGGAATTTCACGAGATATAATATTATACCCGTTCGATTGCATTCGCGATCTAAAAAGTTATACCCTTGCACCGGGGATTTGACCGGCCTGACGCTGCACAGCAAGGCAAGTACTATACAAGAAAATGTGTTAATAAAAGAAAAAAATGCGGAATCATACCTATATTTATAAGCTAATTTTAAAACAGCCATTCAATTTTTATTAATTTTTTTCAATTTTGCTTCATAGTCCCCTGAACTACAATGCTAATTTGACTATTGAATGAGGTTGACGTGCGCGCCGCCGGGTGAATGCCTTGCACGATCCTAAATGACTATTAGCTAGACCTAAATTAATCCTAAATTAAATGGTCATTAATCGTAATAGGGGTCAAGTAATGGTCTCTACCGAATCAATCTCTTTCAGCCGCTTACTTCCAAGATAAATCGTAAGTGTACCAAGGATCACAGAAGTGAATTGAGTTTTGTATCGCATACCCGATTGTGCTCAAACGTATATATCTGCACTAGGGTGTGTCATTTTGGGGCAAAATTTTTTTTCAACTTACATACAGGTTGTATACTTGCAGGAAGGTAAAATAAGAAGCCTGTTAAAATTTGAGATCTTAATATTAATGTTGAGAGGTGCCTCATCGCGAATTTCTATTTCCCATTTAAATAACACGGGAAATGTTCTAGTGGCACACTTCAATTTTTATATCTCAAGTACTAATCTACCCAGAATGATTCTGCACAGCTACTTTTGTTCGAAATTGAACGCTCTACAAAAAAGGTCTCTTGGTATTTTTCGATAAATCTAACCGTTTCCAAGTTGGTTATTCGCTATCAATGGTAATTAACCAATAGCCAACTTGGAAATAGTTAGATTTATCGAAAAATACCAAGAGACCTTTTTTGTAGAGCGTTCAATTTCCGACGAAAGTAGTTATGCAGAATCATTCTGAGTAGATTAGTAGTTGAGATATAAAAATTGAAGTGTGCCACTAGAACATTTCCCGTGTTATTTAAATGGGAAATAGAAATTCGCGATGAGGCACCTCTTAATATTAATATTAAGATCTCAAATTTTAACAGGCTTCTTATTTTACCTTCCTGCAAGTATACAACAGCTGTATGTAAGTTGAAAAAAAATGTTGTTCCTAAATGACACACCCTAATCTGCACGTCATATGTGAACATCGTCGCACGTGCAGGGGGAAGCGTCTCTCCGTACGTTCATCCACTCATAATTCACTCACCCATCCAATTGTTCATTAATTTATTAATTCGTTAATCCGAATCTACCTAGAATCCATATATAATTGCTGTTAAACCTCGCCTGCGTAGTGCAGGTCACAATTATTTTCACCATCGTCTACTGGCATGATCGTTACCAATAAATGAACCTGATATTACTCGGCAACGTTATACCTACTGTATACTATAAGTATATAAATAAACCCACGTACACCTATAGTATCCTAGCCAACTGGTGCACAATTGGTGCTAGGAATTGCTAATCGCCCATCGCTCATAACCCGAACAGAGACGAGATTGCCTGTACTGGTTATACCGCTACTGTTGCTGCTGCTGCTACTACTACCGATGATGTTACTACCACATCGAGGGGACACAGTAAACCTATATTATGCCACCCATACGGATACAGAATCCTTGAATTTCACGGTTCGAATATATTTTTTATCGCGATTATTGTTCAAGTACCTAATAAACATACAGATGTGTGTATAAGGCGATATTATAGCTGATACATATACGTATGGATGTGGATATCGCGAAAAGGGAACTTTACTCTGTCGCGGATTCTTGTTTTTGTTTTTCTGTATCTGTGGCGTTGGTCGGTGGTCAGCGTATGGAAACTATCCGGTATCCTGGACTGTCGTTGGATCGGCACACGTCTTATATTATACAATTGTCTATGTGTGTATGCGTGTAGGAATATATCTCGGATCGGTTAACCCGCGGGTGGCATGGAAACTATATGGGTTATAATCACCAAGATATTGCCGCAAACACGAGACGCGAGGATCCTTGACGTATAGAATGACGATCGATCTATCATGCAAAGAATCAACAAGTCACCCAGATTCTATATACCTATCATATATACCTATACATATATCCATATACGCGAGTGCAAAGAAGCGGGCGGGTGGTGGACTGGGCTGGAACACGCGTGTACCATGTGTACCATAAAACAGTTGTCCACGGCTTCTATTATCCGAATCATATCCCGCTCGACGCAAGCACATTTTCCAAACAGGATCCAGGATCTAAATCCATACCGTGTGAGGACGCGTGGGCAGTTGGGAAGGTCCGTGTTACGGGATGCGTACATATAGAATTGCGCTGTCCTGCACAATGATTGATGAAACGATAGCCATTTGTTTTAACGACAACGAGACCGTCGCGGTCGTCGGGCTATCAATAAGTTGGACTCTCGGACTCTATAAGAGTCTGTATAGTGTATGTATATGTATATGGTCTAGTCTCGCCTCGTTGATATATATATACATAATCGATTATGTTTTTATCATCTCCCCGACAGCTGATATATAACAGCGGACCTATGAATTGCAGATAATTGATTCGAGAACACACCAACGTCAAAGTATAATATATACAAAGGTGATTGAATATCTTATCCGATTTATTATCTTTACCCGCACCAGATATAGATTATTACAATATGTTACAGGTACAGGTATGGGTATAATGTACACGTATTAGGGTATCGGTTATTCTGATCATTTTGGAATTTTCTACTCAATCTCACCCCAGAAATATTCTCATATTATAGAAATTGAAATTCTTGCCAAATACGAACATTTCCCAAAATACAGGGTATATTATTTTGTGCATCAATTGTATGGGAAAATTATTATCTCACGTTATACTCTGCACAGTATAATTTTTACCAACGATGAAAGGTACAAGAAGATATTTTATTTATTAATTTTTTTTTTTTCTTTCTATAATATGAACATATATTTCTGGGGTGAGATTGAAAAGATTCGAAAATGACGGAAATAACGCTATCCAAGTACGCTGGCAATGCGCTCCGATGCTCGCCGCGCCGATAAGAAAGTGAATGGGACACAAAGAGCGCGGCATCGACCGCGATAGCTGGCTGCAGGGTACGCGACCAGAGTACAATTAAAAAATTAGAATTAATAAATTTTATAAAATACGAACCGAGGCCTTTGATCCCATTATAAACGGTGAAAGTATATCAAACTTTCGATTAAATACTATAAACGGCTGCGTATACCATCCCTTTGTATTCTGAAACGTCGTCGATCGTATCTTTAAGCAGGTTCCGAATCGTAATGTTCAACTAATCTCGCGTATATACCGGAGGTCAGGTATATTCGAATCGAAACTTCAATTATATACATACCAACCCCCAAATCAACTCTAAATAAGTGAAAACTAATTGTGTAATTTTTTCAGAATTTTATTTCAACATTTAACCCTCGACCACAGAGGATGAACTTTTCCATTTAAAATGTACAGGGTTTCGCAGTCTTTCCAGTCATTATTTTATTGTAGGACTAACTATGAGCCTAAAAATTTGAAATTCTCACAAATTAGTCTACTAGAATTCTGCTGTATGCAAAAAAATTGCCATCCCCCTGACATTAAAATTTTGTATAGGTTATTCCAAGCCAATGTAATGATAAAATGCAAAATGTGAAGAAACCGAAAAACATCGGGAAACATATATTTTCAATGTTTTTGAGCAACATTCGATAAAATTGAAGAAAAAAAAAATCATGATATTGGCATGGGATAACCCATAGAAAATTTTGAGGGTAGAGAGGTGGCAATTTTTTTCCATGCAGCAGCATTCTAGTAGACTAATTTGTGAGAATTTCAAATTTTTAGACCCATAGTTAGTCCTAGAATAAAATAATAACTGGAAAGACCGCGAAACCCCGTGCATTTTAAATGGAAAAGTTCAACCTCTGTGGTCAAGGGTTAAATGTTAAAATAAAATTCTGAAAAAATTACACGATCGATTTTTATTCATTTAGAGTCGATTTGGGGGGCGGCACGGAAATTTTTATTTCTAACGACCACCCTAATACCTATAATAAACCTATACCTAGATGGATACATAAATCATATGGATATACCTATAGGTTTCACGTCACGCAACCGAGAAGTTGAATTATTGTTGTTCATTCATCGGTCAGATTATAGTCTGGTGCACTTATACATACAACGTTACACCCCGCGAGTGTTTACTTGTTGAATGCGGAAAATTGCGATTACTGGAGTTCGCGGGTCAATGACTGCATGCGAGAAGCTATAATACGCGCTGCGGAAACGTCAGGGATAAAGACGTTGATTCCGTATCGTCAATTATTGTTGTTGTTTCGATATCGATCGTAGATCACTCTCGTGCAATGATATTGTATGCGTCGCAATTAATCATGCTACCATATACGATGGTAATACGTGGGTGTCTGTATAATTTATCGCATAGCTATACACACCGACGTGCAGGGATTTTCACTATCGCAACAGACGCTGCACGAACCCGTACATATTATAACAGAGCATGATGTAACGGGCTCTAGGTTGCAAGAGTTTGGCAAAGCGCGGAGGGGAGTATGGGCGATTTTTATCCGAACGGGGGAATTTAAGATACCCTCTGGTCGCGGAATATTCTCTACCTATAATACCTGCACCTGCAGTATACGTATCGTTATACCTGTGTCAGTCAGATACGCACGGGCTGGTTGCATGCCTATAAGAGATATAATAATCGTAAGCAGGCTTACGCAGATCTGATATCCTATATAGCAGAGCACGGTCCCCGGGGTTTCACTTTCGACACTTGGAAGTTATAAGCGCGGGGCGGTTCGTAGGTATATCAAATTTCTCCGCGTAGAGTCTATGACATGGGTATAATAGTCTATATAGCCGATACTTTTGACTACCATCCACACCCGAGACCATGAGTAGGTATATAAATTTTCTCTTTCGGATATTGTACTTCTCCTGGAACGGTTCTAATATTCCCGTGCGTGAGGATTTTTTTTTAATATATTTGCTAGCCGTCTCGTGAACATATTATAACAATCTTATCATACACTGTCCAGTACAGTACGCATATATATGTGTACGTAAAAAAAGACATGTTATATAGACATATCCCGTGGAATGCGAGTACGTGCCGGTCGTGTGTGATTATGCATATACATTTAGCTTCCATAAGTAAATTTTTATCAAGTTGTATAAAACTTACAGGCCTTGGAAGATGCGTCAGTCACGTGCGCCTCGGTCAGCTTCTTTTGCAGTTCTAGGTACACGCCGGAATATGAGTTTATAATGCCAAATAGAATGCCGTTGATCAGGAAACTCGCTACCATAACCGACCAGGCTCTGACACCGCCGTCAGGTGGCTCGAACTCGGTTATAGGAACGACGAGAGTCCCGGGGGAACCGATATCGGGGTCCTCTGGGTCCTTGGCTGTCTGATCCGCCTTGTTTAACGGCGTAAGTTCTTCACCCGCACGGCTGTGGCCGTCGGTGTTGCGGTTCGACCTTAGTATCGAATGCCCGGTTAGATCCTGCCGTAGGATCCCCGCGGGACCCCGTTCATCGCTCATTCGACTTGTGTTATTGTTGTTGCCCCGTTGCGACTCTTCACTCGAGGCACGCTCCTCGCCAACGTCGGCGATCGTATCCTGCAACGGAACGTAGCTTAGGTCGGGGCTAGACGCCCGTTTCCCATCGCCTCTCTCCGTCACGGTCATCCTCGCGGTGCGGTTCTAGCCACGAGAATACCAATATCTTCCAGACTCCTGCAGCTCTCGTTACTCTCGAATACTGTACTTCGTGACACCTAATCTGTGAAAGAAACGGAACGTGATTGCCATATGCCCGTACTATACTTATGTACTTATATCTATCCTCGGATGCGCGATATTTTCATAAATGCGCAAATAAATAAAAAAACACTTTTCGCAGCTACTGTATATATAGAGGATGGTGAAACGCCCCAAAATCATATATTATATATATATTAGGGTGTGTCATTTTGGGGCAACATTTTTTTTCAACTTACATACAGGTTGTATACTTGCAGGAAGGTAAAATAAGAAGCCTGTTAAAATTTGAGATCTTAATATTAATGTTAAGAGGTGCCTCATCGCGAATTCCTATTTCCCATTTAAATAACACGGGTAATGTTCTAGTGGCACACTTCAATTTTTATATCTCAAGTACTAATCTACCCAGAATGATTCTGCACAGCTACTTTTGTTCGAAATTGAACGCTCTACAAAAAAGGTCTCTTGGTATTTTTCGATAAATCTAACCGTTTCCAAGATGGTTATTGGCTATCAATGATAATTAACCAATAGCCAACTTGGAAATAGTTAGATTTATCGAAAAATACCAAGAGACCTTTTTTGTAGAGCGTTCAATTTCGAACAAAAGTAGCTATGCACAATCATTCTGAGTAGATTAGTACTTGAGATATGTAAATTGAAGTGTGCCACTAGAACATTTCCCGTGTTATTTAAATGGGAAATAGAAATTCGCGATGAGGCACCTCTTAATATTAATATTAAGATCTCAAAATTTAACAGGCTTCTTATTTTACCTTCCTGCAAGTATACAACAGCTGTATGTAAGTTGAAAAAAAAATGTTGCTCCTAAATGACACACCCTAATATATATATATGTACGATATTATATATTAGTCGAGCGACCGCTGCGGTGTAAGTTTCACGTGCGCGAAGTGAAAATTTTATACGAACTCTATTATAAATATATTGCATATAAATGAACGGATGAAGATTTCTTAGGAATATCTTTTGAACAATTATAGAAGCTTTTGATCGCCTGGTAAAAATAAATTGCTACCAAAAATACGATGAGATTTACACGCGGCAATAGATACGTCGTTTGTCGGGATAAAGATCGCAGCTCCTATATACCATATACAGCAACGAATTTTATACACGTGAAGAAGCACCGCGTGTTCGGAATATATCTCGAATTTCTCCTACAGCTATTTCACACCATAGGTATATACAAATATCGAACCCCGAAGCCTGATAATTATCTTTCCCATATGTTAAGTCCGCACGACTGCAGTGCAGCATAGAAAATAATAGGATAAGAATTTTTATGCCTGCCAAATTAGGTACATACGTCTATAATATCTGAGTTGTTATCGCTTACTGATAAGAAAAAAAAAACTTCCCGCAACCGACTGTGACGGTAGATGAAGGTGTAAAGTGCAGAATAAGATGCAGTGATCGACGTCTGTACAATGACGCGTGTCAGTCATCAGTCCTGTGACATGAGGGGATGACTGCAAAGTACCGCGTTGACGTCGGCGTCGCGGTATCAAGTCGAGTAAATCGTAGGCAAAAATTCTAATCGTAGAGATCGCAAGAGGAGGCGTCATCAACGGGAACACCCGGAGCCCGTCGCGGTTGCGAGACGACTGCGCCGTAAGCCAACGACAATCGCACGACACGCAATATACCCGATATATATATATAATATAGGCTTCTCTAGGTTACAGCGTACAGCTTCCAGGTTCAGTAGGTTTTCCAGCTAGTTCTATAATAACAGGTCCTACACATTCTATCCGCGCAGTAGGGTATATGTACCTACAGCTCTTGATAGCACAACTGCACGCTGCAGGGTCCCGCGTAAATAACATATTATATACCTATATAGATATTACAGCATTAATCGCGCACGAGGTACTATCTTGGTACGTATACGATTCTCGTTACTATCAGCCTATATACCATGTAAATTAATAAAGCCAATGTATGTAATACATAATATGATCGAGAAGAATTTGGTGGGGGGAAAAAATTTTTTTTTTATAATTTAATACAAAATACAAAACGGGCAAATGTAGGTGAAATATGTGACCGTGGAGAACCGACGTGCGAACGACTCGTCAGCGCGGTGTCTACCCACGCGTAAACCTACAACGTCGTGAAGCCAACGAAATTTCGCCAACGTCGACGAAGAGTGACGCGGTGACACTGTCCGGGACATGTATGACTCACATCGATACCGATATACAGACATCGCTATGCCGATGACGATTTTGCCGTTTACGTTTACCGCACGTGCAATATCATAGTAAAGGGACCATGGTCCCTGACGACCAAACATTATATCGTTTATTGCGTGTAACCTCGCATCATTGAACATTACTGTACGTACGTATGTATGTACAGTCGGGCAATAAAGTTCTTGGAGGGTCGAAATTCAGACTCAAACGTTTCAGTGTCTACGCCGTTGAGCAGCCCCCTCGCTCCGCATACCCCGTTCTCTGAGAACGCGAATCGGGCGGACTACCTACTCAAAGTAAAGTAAGAAATACTCCCTAAATATACAGGGTGTCCCAGAACTAAATGTCGAAAATGAAAGGTGGCCTAGAGGAGGTCGAACTGAGTAAATTGTCCCGAAGAACATGGGGTCTGCGAAGTCGCGTTCGCGAGATATCACAAGTTAAAAAAAAAAGTATCGCTTTGCGCCGCCTCGACGCGGCGCAAAGCGATACTTTTTTTTTTAACTTGTGATATCTCGCGAACGCGACTTCGCAGACCCCATGTTCTTCGGGACAATTTACTCAGTTCGACCTCCTCTAGGCCACCTTTCATTTTCGACATTTAGTTCTGGGACACCCTGTATATAATAAACAACGCATCGATGGGCCTTCACAACAGCGTAGACACTAAAACACCTGAGCCTAAATTTCGACCCTACAAGAACTTTATTGCCTGTATGTACGTCACGTGGATGTGCGCTAATATACCTAAATTGTAATACCGGTATAATTTAACTACGTTCCGCGTATAATAATTGCGGTATGATTAATATATATTCTCGGATATTATCAGCAATATTTTGTATGCGCTATAATTATTGCAGGAAAAATCTTACAGTTTGTTCGCAAGTACTGCACATATAGCCGTTCCGTGAAAAATTGTATACATTCGTACAGCGTACGTATAGAAATAATTTTAGAAACGGTCACGAAGCATACGTATTTGTTTCGTCAAAAAAATTCGCTGACAATGGCAGGTGGAAAAAAATTTCTCTCCTCGTGAATTGGAAGAACTCGAAGCTAGCTCGAGGAAAAACGCGCGCGGCCTATATGAGCTGATAAAAATAACCACAACATTGTTCGCGGTTAATCTTCGGAATTCTTCAAACTCTCGAACAGACCGGACGGCGATAGATTATTATTCCCGTTTGCTTGTAAAAATATGTACATACAAGTAAGTATATCAGGGTTATTCTGCCTATAGGTATAGCTTTTGAAAAATATTGCGGTCCCGACGACGAGAGGGTGAAGAGGAGATGATTACTCGAACGTATCATGAGTTGCGGGCGAGTAGGCGCTGCCCGACCTTTCACCGCATTATCGGAAATACGCGGCAACGATTGACGCGCTATGGTAACTCGCCAATGTAATATTCAATTAATAATCCCGAAACTGATATTTTGGCACGTTGGACGCGGGTAAGTAGGTTCAGCTGAGTCAATAAATTAGTGTTCAAGGCCAGCCTCTTATCGGATTACACACATACATATATAGATATACGTAGACACACATTACCGAATATAAACATATTTTCTCAGTTCGCTATCTAAACGCGTGTTCATCTCTAATATACGTCTAAGTACTGTACATACGTACGTATTACATCCGCGAATGTTTGATGTTCAAACTTACCGCGTGTCGAAAAATTCGGCCATCGGTTCCCCCGAACCCAGGACCAGCTGTACGATACACAAAAATTAACTGAAATACATTAAATTCACTGTGAATCAAAAACCCGGATAAATCACTTTAAACGAGGCACGCGAAGCTAAGTTTGAACTAAAATTTTGTCACACAAAAATTGTCACATTCTCCTCGTATTTAATTCACTCTACACGGCGTCGCGGGAGCCTATGGATCTGGTCTGCATTTTAGCACGCGGCCTACCTCGTCGAATGCGTAAGTGGCGCCGTAGGCAACGATGTTGTGCAAATTGAAACCTATGCAAATAAATTGTTTCGTCCGCCGATAAGGCAGATCTTTTCGATACAATACTCTAGTACAGTCTTATTACGATATACGATACATGTTACAGGGTATATTGAAAAATATTGGACAATGATCAATGATCAATGATCGATTTAAAAATTCAATTCACGACTGAAAAATATATATTTATATTCATGTTTGATTAGGTATAATATTTTAGCCTGTTCGAACTTGGATTGTTCAATGAATCCCACGCACCACCTGTTCCATATACGATACATACATACACATACGCTATAATAAATCCTGCGAGTTATCAGATTTTAATTGCTTTTTAAAATTAATCGCAATATTTTTTATTTCATCAAGACCGTTGTCGAGAGCCGTCTGAGCTTCCTGTTTCACGTCCTCACCCGCTGAACCGAGAAGCTGCAAAACTAAATCTGAAACAGAAGTACACGGTGTCGCGTAGCCGGGCGTTAGAATATAATTTATTTATCGTTATAAAGTGTCGTTATAATCAGCGTCAACGAACCGTGATATTTTGACAGCGCAGACGCGGCGTTGGGCTGAATATGCGGCTGTAAAAATTCGAGGACTGACAAAACGTGTCTCCCGGACATGTGGAGAGCGCTCTGTGTTACGGCTGTGAATAGAACGCTCGTAGTCAGGTGAAGGACCAAGGCAGGATCCCGAGTTGTAGTCAGCTGTTCGAGGAGAGCTTCTCGGTGGCCGAGAACCGCGGGTCTTTCCTTCTTTTTGTCAAATTTACGAAAGACCATGCAACAGGCGGCCAATGCCGGCTCGGCGGCGTTCAGAAAATCTTCTATCGAAGATCCGGCCGCTGTTTTGTGCAAATTGGTGAGCGGTTCCTTGACGTCCGATGGTAGCTCGGCAATGATCTTTAGCCGCGCTTCGTTGGTCATTATATCCGGACATTGGATAACGTTTTGTTGCGCGGCCAGTTTGAATACCTCGACGACGAGATCTACGCCCAAAGTTTTTATCAGATACTTTGCAAGACCGGCTTGTACGCTTTTGTCAAGCTGTTTTATTCCTTTGTCGAATATTCGTATGTTTGTAGCCAGTACGTTCAGCCTTTCCTCGACAACGCTCAAATTGTTTGTCTTCGTAGATTGCGCTAGTCGTTCCGCCGCGGCCAAGGCTTGTTTATTCAGATTTGGTTGCAGATAGGACGCCAATTCGCTGACCAAACCCTCGATATCCGACAGATTCTCATCCTTGCCGATTTCTGCGGCAATGTCTTCGGTCGTAAACAATACGAATTCCCTCCTCGCCGAATTTTGCGACTCTTGGGCGTCGTCCGAATCGGCGTCCGCCGTGCCTTTACCGCGATAACTTTTTTTCTTCGTTGATTTTGTCCTCGTCTCACGACCTTGGCTACCGCCCCCGGCTTTACCACCGACAGCCTTTCTCCGCCGCTCCTCTCTTTTGTCCATCCTAGACTCGCCCGGGTCAACGGTTTTGGATTTTATCTTCGTTTCGGCAACGAACTGCAACCATTTACCACTGTCGACTGCCTCCTTGGCTTTTTTCTCGGCTATTCCGTCGAACGGTACGAGCAAAGTTTGTAGAAACGCGTCGGAGACAGCAACGGTATTGGCGAATATGTGAACGTTTGCCTTGATTCGTTTCGTCGCATCTCTCAGCAGAGCCTCGGCGTCCTCGGGACTAAAAACCGACGGCAGTAACGGGTAGATATCGGCGAACGAGCCGGTAGCCGCAGCTTCCTCAACATTCGCGTCTACCTGATCCATTACGGCCGAACCTACCGCGACTGAATCTAGCATAGTCAGTTTCTCATTGGCAAAATGTCGTTTGACGAAACTCTGCGGATCGGAAAAACCGAGACGTGACAGGGCGTCGTACTCTGAAAGACAAATAATTCGGAATTTTTGTTCGATCACACGACCGAGGGATTGAAATCTGACGTCATTAAAACCCTACATACCAAGGTAGCCGTTTTGTTTGTAGAAATTATCGACCCATTCGCTCTGACTCTTTGAATAAATCGAAGGCACGTAAATCCCATTTCCACCCTGTTTCCCGGTCACAACGCCCGGGACCTGCCTCATCTCTTGTAAATTGTCAAGAATTGCTGCAATAGACCAATAAATTTCGATAACTCCAGTCAAGCTAGCCAGTAGAATTTTCAAAACTAATCGAAGGGGTTACATATGCGTGTTGAGAATGTAAAGCTTGGACGAGTTTTCGGGGCATGCAGCGAATAAATTATTCGGACTAAGATTGAGCTAAAAAAATCGCGTACAATGTAGAAGATATTATATTATTTTAAAGGGTAGACCAAGATCTTTCCAACGACGTGACTCTCGTTAGAAAAAATTATTGACTTTTACATTTTGTCGAGCAATGAGAAAAAAAAACACAAAAAACGTGATTATCATCAATCGCGGTATGATTTTTTTCATTTGAAGCTCAAACTTCACGATTTCGAGAGATTGGAAATTTTATTTTCTTTTTGAAAAAATTCAAAATAACAATTCCGTTGATTCTGAAAGACTATGGTTTTACTTTGAATATAAAAATATGAAATTACTGAAATTTACGTAGTCATCAGTTACGATATCGGGACGAATAAATGCCTAAAATAACACATCTATTTAATATTTAATTTATTCGCTCCATTCCGCGGAAATTAGTCCCGATCTTTAAATCCTCAACATACATGTACCCCACTTAATCGGCCTATTTCCTTCAAAACTCCTGAAATCTACACTCACAGGGGAATATTCTTTCCGGAACTGAGCACTGGCCCAATACAGCCGAGATTGGGGTTGGTCTAGTAATGGCTGACAATGCCCCCCTAGTTTTGGCCTTGTTCCTTGCCACGTAACCCTCTGTATAAAAGACTCTAGGATCCTGAGCGTCCTGTCTACCGAATATAGTCTTCCCCAATTCCTTTTCTACGGTAGATTGTAAGAATTCAGCAGGAAGATCGTATTGCAGGGTCAGCTGAGCTATGTCTACATGTCCGTGTTGACTTAGCCTGTCGTTTATTTCCCCTGCTATTTTTGTCAAGTATGTCTTGTCAATGAGCTGACCGAGTACTAGCTTTACCGACTTTTCATGACGCTCGACGTCTGCGGCAGCCTTAGACACTTGAGATAAATCGACATTGAGTATCTTGGCTAGCTCGGTCAAGTTAATACGACCTCCGCTAACTTGAAGCTCGTCTTTGATCTCCCTGATAAGCTGCTGAGGAGTGACATACTCTTTTCCATCTGTTGTAAATACAACGTCCAATAGCTTAGTTTCCAGTAGCTTAGTTACAATTTCAACGCAGTTACGTTCGGAGAGTCTAAAAAAAAATTTCAACTTGTTATTATAGATTTGAGTTGAAGTTGGAATTTTACAGGCTTCGGGAATAACTCTCGGATAAAAACAAATCGTCGACGAAACTCGCAGTTAAGTGAGGTTATGTTTTTTTCGAGGACGAGAGCGTACGATTAGGTTATGGACAGAATACGAAATAGGTTAGGAATAAACGAGACGATAAAAGTAATGAAGAAAAAAAAGGAAAACTATCACACCGTTGCAACGTTGAACTAAGCTGTGCCTTCTGAAAGTCGGCAGCTAATCGTTTTACTTCGTCCCAGTCAACAGCTGTCATTTTTTAAAGGTCCTCAGAACGTATTTGACAGACGCCTGTCGCAGCTGCGGGTCACTAGAACAATCTCTACCCAATGGCGCTACCTCTGATTCCACGTTGCGGATCGAGATATATCGCACAACAAAGTTTCGAGATACGAGGTTAGATGGAGACAGAGAATCGGTCGTGGCTTATAGCCGATAAAATCAATAAATATGAATAAGTGTATGTATAGCCGATAAATACGCTGCTTAGTAAAAATCGGGGTAACTCGAAATGAAAATGAAAACCTAGAGGATGATCGAAATACGCACAGGGTTAATGAAAATGTGCCTTATCGAGGCATCACGCTGATTAAAAATTATTTTTCGGTCGCAATTTTTCAGTTTTGCCTATAATATATTTACTTTAGGTATTATACATATTATCTGTACTTGCAATTCCTACCAAATGACGAAACTTTCAATATTTTAACCATTTTACGTTTCATTATTTACGAGTTCATACATACCGCGGCAATGATCAAGATATAGGTAATACTTCTTATGTATAAAAAATACAACGACTCATCCCCCGGTGTTGAAGATAAATTAATGAATCGTGGACGAGCGGATGAGCCGAGGAATCTGATCGTATGCGAAACTCACCATGGTCGAATTCGGGATACACGGGAACGATGAATTATATCCAAGAATAATCCTATGGCGAGGAGCACTCACAGAACACAACACTTTTAATGATATTATATATATATATATGTATGTATGTATTACATACTGTGGTTAGATTTAAATTACACTGCACTTTCACTAAGCTGCGGGGGTATTCCACATTCGGTTTAGAATTTAGAGAACTCACGCTCGAACACTGCGATAATTATAATCCACATTGCGATCTGCACTGCCATCGTCTCTGGAAAAAAAAAAAAAAAAATAGTGCCAGAAGAATATCTATTAGCAAAAATTTTATGCAATAATATAATGAGACCATGTTCAATTACGTAAGGAATAAAATTAATTTTGAGTTAGTCGGAAAATAGTAAATCGGAAAGCAATCAAAACGAAATGACAAATCAAATGAGATTATTTATCAGACAGTAAAAAGTACGCGAAGATTTGTTGCACATCGTTATCGAATGAAAATAATACTTTCTGATTCGTGAAGTTGTAACTTTTACTTTGATATGCAGACTTATTTCGCCTGGAAATGGATTGGGCATGCGATGATTAGGCAAGAGAGAAAGATCGGTCGCGAAAAGTAACAATCCGATTCCTTTATTATGTTCGTCTGAATACACTCTACCGCGCTGAATTTTTTCAAATTTTCAACTCACGAAAAAATTGAGATTTTAAATCCCGAATTTTATCCTCAAAGTCAGATCCCACGATTTTTAAGACAGTTATAGCCGCGGAAAGATATGACCCGATACTTTCCTGTAGTTCAGAGTGTTTCATAAAAAAATAATTTGATACGTTGATAGAATTTTTTTCAAATTGAATCAATTAAATAATAAAGTAATTAAAGGTGTGATGAATTTTTTCTAAATTTTGATTCAATTATAATGGTCGAAGCCCTGCAGGTGCTCTTTTTTTTTTTTTGGAGAGGGGGGGGGGGGGGCAAAAAAAATTAGGTTATTTTAATATATTCGATATGTTGATATGCATTTCGCAAAATCTTATGATAAAATATTTGTAAAAATTTTCACAATAATCAAAATCTCTCCCAAATTTACTTAAACAAAACAAAGTTTTGTTAGCATAATAATGTAGACGTATATACTTTTAAAGAAAAGCTGTATGCAAGTTCATTTCGTGTGAGGTACTACAAATTTATTTTATCGGATGAATTAGACGCGAACAGTTGGCGCTTCCGCAGTGACTGCAGGCACGTAGTCTGTCAAATATAAACAAACTTGACCTTCAGGCAAATTCTCACTTCTCGGCATTTTTTTAGATTTTCATTTACCGACAATTTCGCGAACATTATAATGACAATAATTTTTCTTACCAAAATTATAATATCCTCTCGACGAAACTAGTATAATGCAAAAACTTATGCAAACTATTGCAGCGATTAAGTGGAATCATTTCAGTTAAATACACAAGCGCGCACAGTTCACTAACACTTCTACACAATCGACAAACTTTGAGAATTAATAAAACATGACACCGTAATATTTTCAGAGGACAAATTCACCCGACCGATCACGAGAGATAATTTACTCACTTTTAGCATTCGGAGATACATACACGTATGTTTACATATAGTAGGTAGAACACGGCAACGACCGAGAAAAAACCTTTGGCGGGAAGTAGCGGTAACGTAACCTATCGAATCGAAGCTAGCTGACAATAAGACCTGCCAGTCGATCTCACCAACTTTATTTAACACACGATTTGATTAAGCTTACGATTAGCCCAATTGCTGTGCACGAATCGCGTTGAATTAATCTATAATTCGCGTAAACAGAGTGCGAACACGAACTTGTTGCGTCGCCGGTCTCCGAGCCAAAAGCAACTGTTTGTCGACAAATGCACCGCGGGCTTCGCGGTGCATCATGGGCAAAGCCAACTTCACGCGGGAAGGTGAAAGAGGGCACTGCCGTTACCGACGAATTGTGTATTTTTAGTTTCAGGTAGTACCACCTACCGGCGTGGCGTCTGCTGTGACCCCGAGCATGTATCTCCCCCTCCCACGCGTACATGTGGAATGTCAATTTTTGTTAAAAGTATACAAGCATCTTTTGTCAGATTCAACAATCTGTTCAGATCGAGAATGGCATCGGCTGACATTTTAAAGCGCTTGGAGTCGAAAGCAACTGCCGCCGAAGAAATAATAGCCGTTTTAAAATCGGAGGTAGCACATAACCCCAACCCTAACCTAACATAACCTATACCTAACCTCGTCTCGAAGTTTTCGTTATTTTTATTAAGTCTCTGGCTGTGAGAAAAATCACTTGGATTATAGGCCATACCAAATTGCAATAAAATTGGCAATTCGTTACGTAGTTTAACCGATTTTTTCGATTTATAATTCCAGGTCGAAGAATTAAAAAAAAATAAAAACGATTTATTGTTCGTTGATCGGGCCAGCGATCTGGCACTAGAAAACCGATTGCTTCGTAGCGAGATAGAAAAACACAAGAATGAACTGGCCAGGTTGGAAATACTACGTGGCGTTACCCAGGTAAATTACTGCGCAGTTTCAGATTCCTATTTTCCGCAGCTAACGGCGAGTACAGATACCGCTTAAGCCAGAATTTTTATTTCCAGGTTCCACTAGATGACGGCAACAAAACCGAGCCAACGTCGCGTAAATTTGTAGAAACTCAACCAGACAATACTCCTGTGCAAGAACAAAAAAACTCAGAAGCAAAGGTAAAGGAGGGAAACAAGGGAGCCAAAGGTACTAAGGAAAAGGTGGCTGCAGAGAGCCAAGAGGCACCAATTGATGTTGGCAGGCTCGACTTTAGAGTGGGAAAAATCGTCAATGCTAAAAAACATCCGAACGCAGACTCCCTCTATATCGAAGAGATTGATGTTGGCGAAGAAAAAAATCGGACCGTGGTAAGCTTGATAAAGTTTGACTGCCACAATTCTACTACGAGCATTAACATGATTGGAATTATATATGTGGAATCCCGATCGATTATCTGATAACAATTAGAGATATTCATAATTTACAAATGATTTCAGGTGAGCGGATTGGTGAAATACGTGCCTCTCGAAGAAATGCAGAACAGAATGGTAGTGCTGCTGTGCAACTTGAAGCCTTCAAAGATGCGGGGAGTTACCTCAGAGGCAATGGTCATGTGTGCCTCCACTCCTGATAAAGTTGAGATTCTTGTTCCGCCTCCCGCCGCTGTACCAGGGGACTTAGTTCATGTCCGAGGCTATCCTCGCATCCCCGACAATATTTTAAACCCAAAGAAAAAAATATTCGAAACTTGCGCACCTGATCTTACGACAGATGAAAACAGACAGGCAGTCTATAAAGGTCTACCGCTCCATGTGCCTGGAAAAGGCGCGATTGTTGCTCCGACTTTGACTTTGGTACAAGTCAAGTGAATAACATTTAAAACTTCAACTTTGAAGCCATGTAGTTGCTGCGTTTCTATTCAGATACTTGTGTATCACCTATTTATCATCTGTATTGAAACTTACGCCTTATTGAAAATATTCATAATTTTTATGACTCTCATTCGGCGCATATTGTAAATAACTTTAACACCCATTCTTGAATAAACAATTTCCCTATATCAATTGATATTGCAATAATTTTCAGCCTTGAATATCCTTGAATATCCTCGATCCCCAGCAGTTAATGACGCTATGTCGGAGTTCTAACTCTATACCTATATCCAAAATATCATATAATCACCTATGTAGAGGAAAATAGCAGCATTTACAAGGCACCGAGTGACACTGATTCACGGCAATGATGCTTATCCCAAGCAAATACTGAATAGTTCAACATATACGTACACTAGCCAGTCTGTCTTCAAAAAATCATGTTGCAACATCATATATTATTCGTTTAGTAAACTCATGGAATGTCTATTATGACCTAAATCGAGTCTTGGAAGATTAAGAATTGAAAAATCACACAGCAAACAGCATTGAAGGTGTATTTCTGCAGAATCCGGTAAAATAGGGCCAGACAACTCTAGTCTTTCAGTCTCTCATAATGAAGCTTCTCAAGAGAAGAGCCAAACAGCAGACAATATCGCTAGGTCGATCCGTAACTAATTATTGGAGGCCCGTCTGGCTAACGTGGCGTAAATACTTAGGTCTTACAACTATACCTGGCTTGCAAAGTGTACACAATGCTCAGGGAAAATTTTTCACGTTTGCTTGGTCACTCCTGTTCGTGGTAAAGTAACATGATCAGAAGTATATGATTATTGTACAAACCACAGCATATTATATTATACATATTTTTTGATATCTATCGTTTAGATTGGGTTAGCGTGTACAATTCGCGACGTTTACGTAGGTTGCTTGGATTATCTTGCCTATCCAGTAACAACAGCTATGAACTTGAAACAGGCAGCTTCCCTACCCTTTCCTGCGGTCACGGTGTGCAATTTGAATCGGGTCCATTGCGGCAATCTCAGGCGACTTGTCCGACAAAATCGTGGAACTGATCTTGGGGAACAATTGAAAAGGTTCGAAGAAAATCTTCATTAAAGTACAATACATAGTTCAGGATTGCTAACGTGGGGTAATTATTAATCGAGGGCACAGGATATAGGTATTTTTTCGACAAGATCCAATTGAATTTCACAGGTTGTACAAACTGACCAGCTGCGCAGATGTACAACGAATACCGAGGAGCAACTATTTAGTATACGACAATGATGCTGCAAATTTGGATAAATATCTGAAAGGTGAAATTGCCAGGGAGCAAATTCAGGAAGAATATTTCTAAATATCGTACACATATTAATACTATACATAATATTATTTACATTCTGGTACCATAGCTACTGCAGGAATAGATGAGAAATTAAAGTGCAACTATCCGCAAAGTTACTCGCAACTGGCAGCTACCAACCGAGCTTCTACAGACGGAGACTGCGTAAAACTTGATGAGAATGCTTGCGAGACAAATTTTAACAATGGGACAAGAATTTGTCCCAAGACTTCTGGGTAGATAGTATTTCATTTATTCATCAAATTATTTTAAACTCTAAATTAAACCCTATATCCAGACATACTACTGGATGATCCTCCAGTAGTGATGGTGATTCATTATTAAAATTTTGAAACTAGCTGACTGTAAGACTAGCTATTCATTGTGTAATATGTATATAAAATCTTATTGAATCAGACACAGATGTAATTTTATTTCGCGTTGACTATCAGGTTTAGAGGTGGCAGAATATCACGCAAGATACTGAGTAAGGCAACGACAGAATCCCCTCCGGGATTAACTACATTGACCGGCATAGCGAGCGACGACGACGATGGAGACCCTCCTATCAATCAGACTCAATCTTTCAATGATTTGATGAACTTTATGGCGCTCTATGCAAATTTTTCAGAAGAGAATCGCACCGCAATGGGACATGACGTCGCGGGATTTATCAGAGCTTGTACCTTCAGTGGCAAATCATGTAGTAATGTTACCTTGTAAGTATAAGTTTTTCTCCCGTTTGCATCCGATGATTACCTGACTCACCCTGACAAAACGGTATGCTCCCTTTTCCAGATTTTTTAAGACCATTCCGACCACGAGCTATGGCAACTGTTTCACATTCGGGACTACGAGGAAGACTGTAATGCCAGGAAAGGATTATGGTAAGCGGATCGTATACTGATAATTTTAATCTCACATTATATTACTATAGTTCATTATTCAATTGTACCTGTACGTTTTTATTATGGCTGTTGATGTTCTTTTCGTTATTATCACTTTGTTTGAAACCCAGTATAATTCGTATAATTTTTTAGGACTCTCTATGGAACTATATCTGGACCAATCTAATTATATTGGCGGCGGGCTGAGTCCCAGGGCCGGAGCTCGAGTAGTTGTACATCCCCCATCCCAACTTCCACTACCCAATGAAAATGGATTGACAATACCGCCGCATACAGCAACTAGCGCTGCTCTTGTACAGGTAAGTTCATGTATTTATTCTATTACTCTATGAGATGTGATGCATGTATATACAATATACATAATAAATACATGTATACTATTCAATGAGACAGATTCAAGTCACCAGAGAGGAACTTCCATACGAGACTAATTGCACATCGGGGTGGGAAAGAACGTGGTACGAGGCAAGGGTTGGAGGAGCTTACAAATATTCAATGGAGGTACACACATACACATACACGACTTCAGTTACAGACCCTGGGTATAAATACCAATAGAAAATTTGAAGATTGATTTGTTTTTTCTTCATTGTCATACAGCGATGCCAGAGGGTATGCCTGCAGCTTGCATTTGAGGATTTCTGTTCCTGTACACATCCGAGTTACATGGATGTATCAACTGAAGCCCCTCCTTGCAATCTAACTTCTGAAAGTATGGACTCAGTTCCAATTTATACATCCTACCTCCAATCCTCGTATAGATTAAAAGTTTTGCCAATAATAATTCAATAGACCAAGATTACACCTGCGTCGGACTTGTGCTTGAAGAATTCGAAACTAGGGCTAGGGGTTGCAGCTGCAACATGGACTGCAGGTTAAAGAGACTCGAACCGATATGGTGATATGTATACTGCTCTAACTACTAACAATTACTAGAATCATAGCTAACATTAAGTCATATTAACATTGTAAAATAAATTTTATCAGAAATTTCGAATCTTGTTTTAGGGAAATTACATACGGTATGAAAATTTCACAAGCCGCATGGCCAAATGACAATAATTGGGTGAGATATAGGTAGAATTTCCTCTAGATGGTTGTGTGAATTTAATCCAAATTAAAGATTGACATTGTTCTAATAGTGCGAGGTTGCCCAACGTTTTGGTATGGCAAAGGCCTGCAGGTCCGAGAACTACCGGTCAGATTATAGAGCTCGTGAAAAGCAGCTAGTGTTACAAAATGTTTTGACAATAGACGTATTCTTTGAAAATCTACGAGTACAATCTATTGACCAGCGTCCAACATATAAGGTATTGTCTTGTAATTACATTTATATTGTTAATCATTACTATGGCTAAGCCCTGACCTCTACCACATTTTGTAAAACGAACATTTTCCCTCTCATAGCTGCAAAGTTTCGTTGGCTCTCTTGGAGGTGCCCTGAGCTTGTACTTGGGAGTGACGTTATTTATGCTCTTGGAAGTATTGGAAGTCTTC
Organism: Macrophya alboannulata; assembly: GCA_949628255.1. NCBI lineage: Eukaryota > Metazoa > Arthropoda > Insecta > Hymenoptera > Tenthredinidae > Macrophya > Macrophya alboannulata. Next base: position 18,548,742 of record OX451212.1, read on the forward strand.
GTGAGGCTGATCTTTGCATTGTTTCATCGTGGTTGTTGTTTTATCTATCAGAGAGGATTCACGGGTACACGAAATCGGAACCGAAAGCCTGCAGTCGTGGAACAGGGAATTTTTTACACAAGTGAGACACTGTCTTAAATCCCGTATACAATCCTCGTCAATTTCACCAACGCTTCTTACCTACAGATTTCAGATTTAATCGGGGAATACAGTTTCCAACCACTGACAAATTTGACAGACCTACGAAATTCGTCTGGTAACTTGAATCCAAATATTTACATTAGATCAATAAAAAATTTATAGCTGCATATGTGAGTACATTCATACAAAGAATAAATGTAATTGCCAAATTTATCAAACTGTCTCCTGTAATGCCCACTGTGAAAATTGATTAGAAAGATTTTGATTAGGCACTGAAGATTGGATGGAAAGCAGGGCCCAGAAGTTTATGTTGATCTGAGAACTTTTATATATCTAATTTTTCCGAATTATTATTCATTTTTATTGATTTATAAAGATTTCCTTATAAATAAGCGAGTGTGTGTATGAATGCGTCGGTGTTGAAAAAATAGAAAATGGTACAAGTGAAAGTTCCATTGCATGGCTTGCATTGGTACAAAAGCATAATAATTATATGTCCCATCAAAGGTGGGATGAAAAACCGAAGCTGTCCGCCTATCTTGCGATAAACACCGGGCAGAGGATAAGTACCAGCAAGGCGAATGCAACAAGTGTTTCTTTTCTCTCGAACAAGTAACGCGTATCAGGGTAATGTATTAAACGCAATACAAATATTAATAGCAAAGAATTACCCTGAATACTGTGTATTATGGGGTGATCGAAGTCTTTAGTCTTCATCATCGCTGTTGTGACCGCCTGCTCGGGGTTTAGGACCTCCAGCCCGTTTGGCCATGATGATTTGATCTACCTTTAGAATGGTACATGCGGCACCCACGGCATACTGTAGAGCCCATCTCTTTGTGACGTAAAGGTCCAAAATTCCGGCATCAACGGCGTCTATAACCACCGGCCCCTCTCCCTGTAACAAGATTATTATTTATTTTTTTTAAATTCATTTAATATCTTGGTTTGAAAAAAATACCAAGATATTATTCAATCATAGCTGGGTATTGATTGGGAGAAAATCAGGAGAAACAATAAAGTCACTGAATTGCGTATATGGTAAGCAATTCGGCAAATGAAATGCAACGCTATCAACGAATATCTAATACCTGAATAATATCAAACAAATTTTAAACCACTTACATCGATGTTAAAACCATAATTATTTTTCCCTTCCTTGTGGGCGGCGTAAAGTTTGGACAAGAGCTCAGACGCACGATTCCCGCTGTTTTCGGCAAGCGTCTTGGGGAATGTTTCTAGGGCGGATGCGAATTTTCGCACCGCGTATTGCTCTAAACCAGGAAGAGTATCGGCGTGAGCGGCAACCTGAGATGCAAGCTCGACCTCGACAGCTCCCGCACCAGCCACAAATCGGCCGTCCCGTGTCAATCCTTTGAACGTGTTTACCCCATCGTCAATCGCACGCTCAATATCATCCATATAATTGTCTGTTGATCCGCGAACGACTACCGTACTTATACGGCTCTCGTTTCCATCCAGCCTGAACACAACGACTGTAGTGTCTCCCAACTCGTCCATGTGAACTGTGTCAGCATACCCCAGTTCTTCCTTACACGGCGGAGTCTGTTGATAGGTAGAAATATCTGATTTTATTAACAAGGAATTCAAAGTTTTGCATGAAAATGTAAAAAATATGGCCCGTACCAATTTTGAGAGAGCTGTTGCCCCAACAGCCTTACACAAACGACGAATGTCAAACTTGCTCGGCAATCGTACAGCCATCAAGTTGTATTTATTTATGTAATGAAGAGCCATATCGCCGAATTTTCCACCTGAGACAACAACATCAGCCCCAGAGTCAGCTATAGCCTTGATCTGACTTTCAAGAAGCGATTCCTCTCCCCGTGAGAACTTCATCAGTTCGTCTGCAGACTTTATCAGCACTGTACCCTTTGTCTCTGTTTGAATTACGTCCACAGCGCAAGTATATATCGCAATTTTAGCACGGGGCTTTTTGGTGATATCACCCTCTACTTGACGCCTAAATACCATGCCCTGGACGACCTGGGAAGACTCTAGGCCAGCACCAAGTATCTTGCATACACGAACGTTGTCCACATTAAATGTTGTTTTTTCAGGTAGGATTGATATGCATGCCTTGCTCACAAGGGATGTGAGAAGATCTTCGTTTCCTAGCTGTTTGCTCATTATTGCCGCTTTTATGCCCCTTTCTACCTGGGCACAGTCCCTGTAGTCCTTTACCTCGTACACAACCAGAGTTGACAGGATCTCCAGAGCCTTATCCAGTGCAGCCTCGTATCCCTCGACTATCTCTGATGTGGTGACACCCTGAGAATTTTTTTTACCTCTTAGTTGATACAGTAAAACCTTGATTATCCAGATGCAAATTAACCAGAATTATCCTGAGTCGATTGTTTTTTCAATAACTGCATATTTTTTTTAAACGATTATGAGTAACTGGAGTAAAAATACTTAATAGAAAGAGATTGATGCTTTTTTTGAAGAAAGTTCAGTACAGTCAAGCCATTACAATATTTATAATTTACATCTATTGTAACTTAAAAATGATAATCTTTCAATGTATTGATTTATATGAAAATAAATTTTATACTACAAGCGGATTATCGTGCATTCTAAAAGCAGGATTTGGTTACGGAATATTATTGAATTCATTAATGCTTGTCTTACGAAAATTTACTCATTCTTAGAATTGAAAAAAGAAGTTATTTGAACTCTTACACATCAGTAATATTTATTTAATGATATTTCCATTTTTTAATAGTCTAAAATATGTCCTACTTTCCTGAATTAAAGGCATAAGTGAAAAAGGTCATTTTTACCAAACAAAAGTGTGAATATGCTCCGCTATATCATTTCCTTTACGAATTTTTTTTTCAAGGCTGTCTCACAGCGGATTGATCTTTTTTAACAGAAGAAGAATCCTAATACCGTTAGGATATCGAATTTGACTACCAATATTTATTTTCAGCGAATAAAGATATGCAGAGGACAACGTACCAGGCGAAGAAGTTCCTCAGCTGCTTCAAGCAGAGCACCAGCAAAGATGACGACAAAATTTGTCCCATCGCCAACCTCTGCCTCCTGCATTTCTGATGCCAAGACCATCAACTTTGCAGCTGGATGCTCCACTTCCAGCTCTTTGATAATAGTAGCAGCGTCGCTTGTGACGAATAATTTTTCAATGTGATTAATCACCATTTTGTTCATACCGTTTGGCCCGTAGGCAGTGCGAACTGTTTGTGAAAATGTTTTGCAGGCACTGATGTTCCGATAGACAGCCTCTTCCAGACCCGAAAAATACTGTCACAAGCGGAAACACGTGGTGAGAATTAATGTTAGGTTAGGTTACATTGTAAAAATAAAAAAGAACCTCTGGACCAAGTGATTTTTCACTCGGAAGCTAAGAAAAAGATTACAAGTGATCACATGCGAATTCTAATGATTCTTATTGTCACTCCGTACCTCGTAAATTATTGTAGAGAATTTATCACCACTTTATAGGTTGCTTGCGTATAAGTTGACGCGATTTCTATTAGTTCTACATAATATTCTAGTCGCCGGACATAGAGATGATTTTATTGCGATTTCGAATAGTGAAATGTTTTATTTTTTGAATGGATAAGTATGTATGTACGAGATAAATAAAAATTGTTTTCTTCGCACCGTAAATATACAACATAGACTTTTCCATGACAACGGAAATTAAGTGCGAGGAATTGGTTGGAAAAAAATACGCATATATCATTTTTTCTGATCCGAAATAAATTTTGCCCATAAATGGTGACGAATCTCGTATAGAACGTTCTCGGAGTCGTTCCGCGCCCACACGCGGAACGCATCACGAGGACTTGGTCGTCGCGCTACCGGTGAAGATTGGAATAATGTTGGAAATATTCAGATTCCAGTAATATTTAAGCTAAGGCTACTCACACGGGCTCCGTCTTTTAGCATTTGAGCCACACCGGGCGCCTTCGGAACGTGTAGAGCCATTTTTATAGCACAATTTTTGTATTCACGATTCTTGTTCACAAAATGACGATCTACCACAAACTCACGACTGTCTTTTGTCGCTCTTCACGTTAGGCGGAATTCTCTGAAGTCAGCTGCATCATCCGATCAGCTATCGACTCTTGAAGTTGCGACTCTTCGATTCGAGATTCTTAGCTTTCGCACACGCAACTTCAGGTGGTCTGAACTGTCAGCTGGTCGCCGCATGTTTCCGCAGGAGTGGGCATGAGCACATGGACCGCAATTTCACGGCCACGTTGTGCGTATTCAGAGGATTTATGTAATTATGTGCTGATATGTTTAGTCATTTCATTATGTCGTGGAGGGTGCATGTATAGTGACTTAAAACAAAAATATGCGGCAGTTAACGATCCACAGAGACTGTGCTAGATCCGGATGAGAAAATGTTGACACTGACGGAAGCAAAGTTTTCGTTACACGTTTTTCTACGTGAGATTTATGTGAATACTTTAAAATGTCATTCAATATTTTATCGAGGCTAAAACTTAAAATAACAAATCTTATCTTGTTCACGCACTGCGCTCCTTCGATTTTCAAGGCGATGGTATACTCGTCCTTGATCGGCCAATTTGTTTTTTTTTCTGATTTCCGCAATTCTACGTGTAATGAATGTTCGATAGTATTAATTAAGATTGATCCTGTCATTCCGTTTCTCAACCAGTAAAAAAACTATTCCCGACAACTTGGTTCATCAATGATAGCCATACTTCAAACTTTGAAGGCGTTCATCTGAAAATGACATTTTTCATATCGGTGAGCATGATATCCTAATAACCAATAATTCGATTGACTTGAATTAAGCATGCACAGGTAGAGGAAATGTCTCTCTATTGTTCGGCCTATACTCAAATAGATATTCAGCAAATCGCGATTTCTACATCAATTTTTTATAATAGAAGTTTCAAAAAAGTCGATTTTTTTTTTTGACATGCCGCCATTTAGCCAATTTTTTTTATTTTCCATTTCTTATAGGCCAAACTATAGGCGCATTTATACTGATTAAGAATCTCTATAACTTTTTTAATTCGGTTGACTAGGACGAGCTCCATCGTGTTCACTATCCACGTAAATTCTCGTAACACGTTACGCGCGATACCAGCGAATTCTTTGGAAATTTTGATTTGAAAAAAATTATGTATACCCAGAAATCATGCATAAATATACCCAGTAAATTTGAAATCGATATGTCTCATGGTTTTATTAAAAAAATTCCCAAAAATTTTTTAGCGCAGATTTAGGCGTGAGACGGATTGAGAAATGATTTTTGAAAAATTTAACTGCGATAGTAAATAAACACACTAATAAAATGCATAGATGGTCGACAACGGGTTTTATTAATGTTTTTAACAATTTACCACGTACATCATTTGTATATTAATTGTACGCCTTTTTAAATCATCAACTCCGACAATGATGATTAAAAATTTAACTACTACTATTACATACCTTATTTCTTTACAATTCTCTGTAACAAAATGAAAGATCTCACTGCAAAGGTTCGGCCAAAAGAAATCTAAAACTGTTTCGAAATTGTCTCATTTATTATTATCATTGTTATTATTATTTTTATTTTTATTAGTATCCTTTTGTCTTCTCCAGGAATAATTCAACAACTTTGCGAACTTGAATATGTATTCGCTTTCATATGTATAATATTTTATGTGTTTCAAAATTTTGAGTTGATACGGTTCGGTGTAGTTGTTTCAATTCACTATTATTCTCATAAGTTGAAACTGAAAAATTAACAAATAATCGTAGTAAACAAAAAGATTCCCGCATGTTTTTTAAAAATCTTTATCTACGTAATGTAAAATTTTTTGAACTGGACGCAGTTTTGTCGGGAGGCAGGGATCCTTGACCGTAATTTTTATTGTATTAAGATTGATCAGGTGGAAATAGTCCCGAATAATTTTATCATGAATAATCACAATATTATTTACTATACAAGAATCACGTGTGTTCAAAGCGCGTATGCAGAGGCTCTGCACAGAATAGCATGAGGATTGTATTCCACGATCCAAATTTCTTATAGGCAAGCTTGCAGTAAAATTTATGAGAAAAAAAAAAGGAAAATAAAAAAGAAAAATGAAAATAAAAAATAAAACGGCCCTAAGCTAAGAAAATAATTAAACAAGCGTCAACAGAGGCATACATTGTTTTCCTTTCCTGTATTCAACATCATTTATCAATCGATATTCTTTCATTACCTACATTTTTTTTAAAGTAACTTACTTTATACTTTTATATTACGCACTGTGTCTTTGCACCGTTCTGAGCCCAGCCCTAGGTTTACTTTACGTTTTTTAATAATATCCTATATTCTTTCCTAAGCATGCCTTATTGCCCTAACAATTTTTCGCTCGTTTGCATTCAGCTGTTGAAACTTTGTAACAGTTCGTGGTTATCAATTAACAATAGCAAGTTCACTATTATAACACGTAAAACACTGGCGGATGACAGTTTCTTAGTTAAAATTATTTTTTTCCAAGGCTACACTCCACGTCCAAATCAGATGATAATTGAACGATCTTGATGCGTGGAGCATATGACGCAATATTTTATTTTATTTTATTATTATTCTTTTAATTTTTTCTGTTTTATTGTTAGAGGGCAGTGAGTCTTTCGAATTCTCCCAATTTTTGCAGTTTTATAATTAGAAGGTCAACTCGTTTTATTCCCTACAAAACTTGAAGTATCTTATCTATCTTTCCTCTAACGTTGTTCCATCGGGTGCGCATATTGCCGCATTTATTTTGCATAGGTATTAATTTTTTCTCATTCAAATTGACTATTATAATAATAATGTTATGTTATGTACGCAGGCTAGAGATTAAAGTTCTTTTAATTTCATACAACTAACAAACTTCACAATCGAATTTCGCGTTTTCATTCAAAATTATATATAGGAAGCATATTTCGGTTGTTTCCAGTTGACAAAAAATATTCAAAAACAAAAAAATACCGGAAGCATTGTGTTGCGTAGCCAATTTTCAAGGTCTTGATTTAATCTGAGGGTTATTGAACAATCAGAGTGGCAAAGAAAGAAAAGAATTTCATGCGACGTGACATTTGATGATTGAATTTTGATACTATTATATGGATTGGGTATGCAAACACCAAAGTTTCGAAGATTAATTTAAGAGCAGAGCTGGACCTCGAAACAGAGCGAAGCAATTACATATTGATTGTGTTTTGTTTGATTGAACAAAGTACGGCGCTTTCAGCTCTGATCCTGAGACAGTGCCCCAAATTTGTTACCCAATGAAAGTTTTGGCGCTTGTGCCTGGGTCTCTTGTACGCTGTACGATCTGCTTCCACCGCGATTACGTACTTCTTCAAACGAACCCTCGTCTCGCCTCCTGAATTAAATAAAACATTATAGTTAAATTTAAAATGATTAAAAATAAACCAGAATCACATCTTTTCTCAAGATTCGGATAGAAATAGAGATAGAAAAACGTGAATACACGATACTGTTCGATCCCTTGGCCCAGATAAACGATATTATAGATGTTGTTCCTTACCGTCTGCCCCACGGGCCTATAGGTTCGCTGTTCTGTTGCTGGGCTGCACTTAAAGTTGGGAAGTATTCTTCGCTGTGAATGTCCGGGGCTGTATTTCTCGTTCTTTGCCTGGCGCTAGTTGAAGAAGATTGTGGATTTCTCTGGTGAGGGGCTCTGTAAGTACTTCCTCCTGTAGCTGGCTGAGGTGCGACCGGTGCTGGTTCAGGTTCGGGCTGCGGAGGCGGCTGTTCCGGTCGTTTCCAAGGACCACTATGCCTAGTTCCAGCTTCCCCAGACTCTCCGTCAGAGTTTACTTCCCCCTCACCTCGTTCATCGTCCGTCTCTGCTTCTTGTGACTCGTTAACAGTCAAATTACCAATCTTTAGTCCAGTGTAATCCTTTTTCTCCTCCTCAAAATCCCTCCATTCGTCTTCCTCCTATTAAAGGACAAATATTATTTTAATTTACGACGCAAACTTCGTAAGCATCGCAAAAATAATCCTCGGAAATTCTTAAATAGAATTTATTTTGCATTTAATTAGTCAAACGAATATATCGCGAAAAATTTCAGAGGGTGGATTCTCGGTAGAAATTAGTTGGTAACAGCTGCTCTGATTATGACGTATTGCACATACACACATACCTGCATACAAGTTAAGTATGTATTTCACCCGAAAAAAATGTCGTGCTGAGATATGGGGAATCGCGTTGGGCGAATCTAATCTGAGGTCAGAATTTTTTATACCGTTGACGAAAGATTCACGAGTTTTCTGAAGAGAGGGACGGAAGAGAAAGAAGAAAAAAAAATATATGTAGGTTTCGCAATAAATGGGGAGTCGGGGAGATGATTACTAATTCGGTTTGCCCGGCTCACCGAAGTGACGTTTCTGCCATTTAACATGGCCGCCGCCTATCCTCTTAGCCTACATTTTCGCAACTAGTTATTTAAATCGTATTCACTATCACGGGGTGATTATCGGTCTGTTAATGGCAGTTTTACCTCGACCGGCTGTATCTCCTCGCCCTCCTGGTTAGTCGGTTTTTCTTTTGGTTTCGGCTTTTCCACCTTTTTACCAGTTTCCTCCAATTTCTTTGCGATCTCCTCTGTAGTTGTGAACTTTTTTCCCTTCGCCTTTTTACGGTCCTTTTTGGCGAAAAAGTCGTCGAGGTCGGCCATGGCTTTTACGATATCTTTACTGTTTCACACAGAAAATATATGGAATATGGTCTAATAAATATTTTCACGGGAACTGGCCGGACAGCGGTGGATCCACATGTGTACCTCGGCGATTCACTACCGGAAATCACCTAACAAATCCGGAGTCAAATTGAACACCGTAAATATTAACCAATTTTTCGTAAACGATACCCATTTCGGTTCGAATCTCGTTGAAAAATCTGAATTCTTTTTAAATCAACGACTATCTTGAATTCCTTTACTCTGATAAATACTCTAATCGTACGCGCGGTTATACGCAATCGTGAAACTGAAACGGTGTCGCTCTGTTAGCAGAAACGTAGCGGGCTACTCGAATCGTGTAATAAAATAATAAAAATTATGGGTAAGTGCCGACATCCTTACAATGTCATCGTCCGACCCGATACCTGAAATTCTTTTTCAAGCACTCATTTATTTTTAAATAGTTGAATAAAAATTACTTCTACGCTTAATCGTATAGCAATGTCCGTCGTCGAAGCTTTTATACTTTTCAAAGGCGTGAAAATACGAATTTGATTCATATACGTAATTATAGATGGCGAACGTGTTACCCAACGAGGTCCGTACGTCATTTCCGGTTTACTTCTCGTCGTGCGGTTGAGTCGGTTGAGTTGAGTCAACTCTTGAATTGTGAAATCAATGCCGATCCCGTTCGCCAACAGATGTCAGCAGGCACTCGGCAAGGTCGACGCCTCCGGCCAGGGGTGACCATTGTTTTGTGACTGGTTATTTTTTTTTTATACAAGTCAGTCTCGTTTCGTCTCATCGGGACAACCGACAAATCGAGTCAAATAGAGTTCGGCGGTCAATCGTTCGGGCCTTGCGTCACCCTGCTTTATACCGTGCATCTAGCCATCTGAAAATCTAAAACAGTGCTGCAGTGTTACCGTGTTACTCGAGTCATCTGTAACTCGCGACAGTCGTCCTTCATGCTGGGTAATTGTTTCAACAATTGAAGTAACAAAAGTTTTTTTTCACGCGTTCATATAACGCCGATGTGTTGCGCATCGAGTAAAAACGAGTCTCTCCATTGTCAAAAAGTTTAATAAACAATACAAGTTTGATGTTAAGTAGTGATCAATAATCAAAATGAAGTTAACGCAGAAATGTTTCGGCAACATTACCAAAATGTTGGACTTTTATTCCCAATTCAATCCGTCCCCGCTTTCGATAAAACAGTTCATCGATTTTGGTAAGTCTTATAAATTCCAACCTCAATCTTTTTTATCCGTATTATGTTTTGTATACATATTTATGTCCGCCGCCTGCAGCTGACTAATATTCTCGCTATTCGAACATACCTATACGTATTTACCGGTGCTTCGGAAAGTTTTCAATACGCTTTGACGTAAAGTTAGAAAAATAACTTTGTCTACCGTCTGCCAAATTCAGAAGAGAGTGTTGTTTTTAGACAGATGATGCGTGTGTGTGTGTGTGTGTATGCATGTATATTTAGCTCCCGGCATGTATGTATTGATAATATTATTATACGTTGCTCGTTAAAGCGGTGTATGTAGCTGCAAGGAAGCCTTGTGCGGCTTGCGATGATCAAATTTTAATTTAATTTTCTATATTCGTTGATATGATCCTGATGGCCACTTGTTTTTACTCAATAATGTCCGGATAAAGATTTTATAGAATCAATTATTGTCTTTGTTATCTGATTGATTGAATACCTACTCTACCAAGATAATTAATCTCTGATCAACTGATCAATTGATCACACTTACAGCTGCGTAAAATTGTGTATATAAAAACATGTACATACGTAGTACATACACGCATACATATACAACGAACGATCGAAAAAAAATTATTCGGTAAGAGTTAGATCGCGCAGATCAATCTACATTATTCAATGAAAATTATACGGCCTGCGATTTCGTATCGTTAAAAATTTACTTGATACAGGCACGCACGTACCCACGTATTATCGTGTCATTACCCAACTGTTAGGGTTTCAAAATAAATTTTTTGAGAATAACCAGCGCAGCTTTATTACAAGGCTGAATATGATAAAATCAAACTGGTATATGTATGTATTCAATTTTGTGTGTATATTATTGAATAATAATAGATTGAAATTGGAAGGGAAACATAATATCAAAAAATACGTAGTATCGCTACGAAAATTCAATTTATTAAATAAATAGATTTTTATCGTATATAGGTTCATGTATGCCGATTAGAGTGGAAAATATTGTAAATTTGAAGTGGCTACGTGCCCACATGCCTGCCGTTTCATTCGCGGTCATTATAGCTGTTAGAAAATTGTGAGAATTTTATTGGGTAATGATCGTGAGTCTTTTCGAAAAACAGCCGGTTCATAGAAATTTATAATTTTATGTAATTGACGTAATGTTGTTTACGAATATATTCGCGGTCGTGTTATCTCGGCGTGCAGAAACCATAAAAACAAAATTATAACCGAGAAAAGTACGATTTCTATATACAGTAATAAAATAACGTCCTTTCAACGAATAATTAACAACACATTTCGTTCGTTAAGAATGAAAAGTAACCGTTATTGTACGTGCATGTATCGTTACACTATCGATCGGTATAATTAGATGAAGAAAAAAATGATAATAATTTTATTGAAACAAAAATGTGTAACATTCGTTAGAAAGGAGAACAAAGTTTCGAGCTCTAGGTATACAGGGTTGCCCATTTTAATTAAACCAGACTAATATTTTCGAAACTAAGCAAAATACTGCAGGAAAATACTTCAGACAAAATTTTCGGTGTTTTGAGGGGTCGAGCAGAGGTCATGCAGAGGTCGAATCAGTTTTTTTGTTCTTCTTAATGAAATGGTACATTTTTCTCTTCGCGGAATCTGAAAAGTCATCAAATTTTGCATGGAAAACCTTATGGCATTTGGGTAGCTAATATGTTTATCTGCTTGGCTGGTATTGTTGCGGTTCATTTTTTGTCTCAAAATAAATAAATTTTTTCCTAACAATCGACTCTCAAATGCCAGTATTTTGCAATTCTTTATTTCGTTTTTTTCTTTTCCGTTTTTTTTTTTACGTACACATATCTTTATTGGGTTATATGTATATACCTCATACACCTAAAAGCTAGGACTTTTGACTTTCGGATCCGATTAGCGGTCATTTGTTTTTATCCTCTCTCTAAATTTCTGGCATTATACGGATGACGATGATACCGAGCATTTGTTGATGCTCTCATAAATTATAGCTGTATCTGACTATAAGCATTAGCGAGAATAACATCCGCAATAAACGTCTCTATAGCTGCAAATCTTATATTCGTCGTATACTATATATATATACGATATACATATACACATACACCGCTGTTCGGGACTGTGTTTTACATTTTTATCCCACGGACTATAATAATTTGCTCCGCCTAATTTTATTTTATTCAATTTTATTCTATTCTATTACTTGACTTCAATTTTACGATCGGCTGAATTTCGATTCCTAATTTTGAGTCTTGATGATGTTTGAAAAAAAAAAAAAGAAACATACACAAAGTGGCAAGAAAAATTGACGAGAATAAATATTATCATCATCCGAGCTTATAAACTCCCGCGTTTATCAAATCAATATATATATAATATGATAACGAAATCCCGTCTTTGCAGTTTTTCTTTTTTGTCATCTGAAAATTTTTAATCTCGCCTGTAATATACAACAGCCAGCTGTCGACTCCGAGATATATTAAATCTACGGATACGAAGAGTTTATAAATTATTATGAACATTCTACTTAAATATACATCGCGATAAACACGTCGATTTGGAATATGCAATTATTGTATTATTTGCATTGCAAAGAGGGCCTAATTATGCGCGTAGGAACATACATACGTATACATACCTACTCTTTTACACATATTCGTTGCATATACATAATAACGCAAATTTATTTTCACCGAGTACGTGACGTTTCAATTTCTACGAATAGGCAAAAATTTTCGATACATACACACGCGTCATATACGCCTTCGTACATACGTGCTAAAAAAGAGTCGTACAGCAGGAGAAAATAATAATCGATTCATCAGTTCTCACTACCTACGTTTGCGCCCTATATACATAGGTATGTACATGTAGATAGTGATTCTTTCTCGGTAAACCAATTGACGTATATTTAGAAAAAGAAAAAAAAAAAATATTGGTCTATCATTAGGGATAAGTTTTTGCGCACATTCGGCTTACGTAACTCGTTTAATATACAAGATTATCGGAGAGCTATTTCTGCAACCGGGTAAATCGAGGTCTTTGCTAAAAATAAAAGGTGCAAATTTTTTTTTTTTTTTTTTTCGAACCCCTTTCTCTCAATTCGCCGTTATATATATATATATATATATATATATATATATATATATATATATATATATAAGTATTTGTTGTCAATTATTCTGAGGAAGAAGAAAGTAAGAAAAAAATTAATCAATTTCACCGCGTATGCCATTTATTACATATTCGACAACGTCTTTAATAATTATTAGCACAGCCGGCAAGAAGAGCTGGACACACTCGTACCAGTTAATTAGCAGCTTTGAATCAAACCTTTTTTTTAGATCTATTATAGTTGTAGAGTAATTACATATCCCCTTCATCGGCCCTGAAATCAAGAATAATCTCGCCACCATACGTATTCTTTAAAGGTACGCTATAAAAAGTATACGCGATATGTGTACGATATTAATTGGTATAAGGAAGGTGAGACTGGAAGCTATATTTTTATGTTGAGGATGTTTGGCTTTTTCCGCAAACGTATATAGATATAGGAGGCTGCTGTATATGTACCTGTGCACTGCTATATCCTTCCCCACCATCGCGAATCGCGAGCTCTGACCTTGTTCGAAGTTATTCCTAGCGATTTCTTAGCTCGTTACACCTCTGAGAATCCAAAATCTTGTGCTTTGCGCCTTAGTTACAAATAGTTTTTGATCATTGGAATTTTATGTACGTACGTACATACATTGCCGGTCTCTTTCATTCATCCCTCGCATATTACATATATCCTGAATTTACTCAAAATCTATAAATAAATGTTTTGTCAATTTGAGCGGCAGTTGATTCGCGTCCCTATGAAAAGTATTTTTCGTTTTTTTTTTCTTTTCATTTTCAAAAGGCCCTTCCAAAAACTTGTTCTTTATGATCAGAGAACTCCTCGAAAGATCTGAGCTCTTAATTTTAATATTTACAGATCGCTCATCGCGATTTTCTATTTCCCATTCAAATAACATAATGGAAAATGTTCTCGTGGCACACTTCGATTTTTATATCTCGAGTAATAATCTACTTAGAAAGATTCTGCGCGGCTACTTTTGTTCAAAATTAAACGCTCTACGAAAAAGGTGTCTTGGTCTTTTTCGATAAATCTAGCTGTTTCCAAGTTGGTTATTGGCTATCAACGGTAATTAACCATGACTAACTTCGGAACAGTTAGATTCATCGGAAAAGACCAAGAGACCTTTTTTGTAGAGCATTTGAGCTGCTGTCAGTTGTAGGTGTATGCGGGGCGTATGTTACAATACAACACCTATATCTTGTAACGTGATAACGAACTTGTTTACGACAAAGTTTTTAGCTACAATTATTATGTATATACGTAGGTATTATATGGCTTACCCGGTGCCGCGCCTCGGATTTATTTGGGATTACCTATATACAACGTGATAAATAGATTAAAATCTGTACTGCAGAATGCGATTAAAATTGCATTGTTTATTTGTTCACTTTTTCAACTTGTTTACCGATCGATTTTTTTTTTTTTTTTTTGTCCCTTTCTCTTCGTTTTCTGTTGACAATTATCGGTTCGAGGACAGCTGTATCGGATATCAAATACATAAAGTACCGGTGAAGTATAGGTATCTGATCATGATGCGGTATCTTGATCGATTTATGCATCGTATCTAAATAATAGTATCGCGCAATAAGGTATATTGACGTATGGTATCTATAACATGACATATATCTTCGAAAAATAAAAACGAAAAAAAAAAAACAAAAAAAAAGATATTAAAATCTAAATAACGGGATTTATGCAGTATAAATAATTTGTTATTGCGTGATAACAGAACACGACACGAGACGACACTAAATCGCACACGCGTCTATCGTCGCGGATTTTAGATACCTATACATATACATGTAATCGCGACTAAACAACAATAAAAATCGTTTGCTTGACTCACTCGTCTGCCTATATCTATATGTTGCCATTATTATGTAATTTCTAGAACCGGTAATTTCTGTTCCAGGATAAAATATACCGTAGGCGTGTTTAATTTAACTGTAGATATAATATACATATATATATATATATATATACGATAACAATTCTCGCGAATTTGTGCGCAATTTTCATGTATACCCCGCGCAGGGTTATTAACACTCGAACCTTTTCTCAAAAACAATTTTTTTTTTTTTTTTTTTTTTGCGTCACCTTATAGTCGCGGCAATCGTATACTATAATAAGATACGACGTTGTATAATATGAAACAAGAAAGATTATAAGTTCCCCGCCGCAATGTTTGTACACGTATATTAGATTGCGCGATATATATATATATATATATATATAAGTGTACATAGCTAATTAATATACTGCAGACAACCGTATCTTTTCTTCGTCATGTTTTCTCGACGGCGTCAGCCCTGATTTTGAAAAAGAAAAATTAATAATAATTTGATTAAAAATTTCTTTTTTTTTCGCTATTCTTATATCGTGTATCTAATATCCCCGAAAATTTGATGGTTTATACAATATATGTTTATGATAAAAATTCATTTGCATAATACGTAAATAAACCGATAGTTCGTCGCTGACCACGTGACCATTCGGTCAACCGTGTCCCGTCATTCAACTGGCCTTCGCTGGTGTTTTAATTGAATCGCATATATACATATGTACAGATACTTATATTCGCGATATAAATTTTATTTCTTTAATTTTTTTTTTTGTTTTTCTTCCTCTTATCTCTCGTCGGTATTACGATACCTGCTTATCACAGCGATTATCGTTGTTGTTGTTGTAATTTAATATCAGATTTGTCTTTACTAATATAATCTGTGAAACTATATCTCAATATTATACTCTCATCATTGTTCAGAGTCGCGAGATAGCTCTGCTGCATATTGCTACGAGTATATAGATACGGACGAGGCTACGCGTTCTGTAACGAGCGCATCAAACGCATTAAATTAAACGCTTCCGGCTTGTATAAATATATATACCATAGATACGGATGTATGAAAACGGTAAACAGCTGGAACGAGTACGAACAATAGAAAAACATATTTAAAGCAAATAACGTATATATATATATAGGATATTATAGCCGCGGACGTATGTACATACATACATACGTCGGTGTCCCGCGGCCTTGGCATATCACACGGGCTCCCAGACGATTTAAATTCTAAATTTTTCCGATGGGATAAACACGCGCGACGACGAATGCGCATTTTTTATGCTCATAACACTAGATATACGTACGTATTTTTTCCGGTCGTTTCAAAGTCCAACAGGTGTACGTTGCTATTTTTTTTCATTTTGTTTACCTATGCGTGTATAAATAATCTAAGTTTCGGCGATCAACGATCGTGTGCTCTATTATAATTATATACATAATACGATCATGGGTGCGGTGGTGAAAGGGGCTATACATATGTATATCTCAACGGCGTTCCTTTTAAACGCAAAGATCGTATGTTACATATACTTAATACGGGTAATAGAGCAGATTAACCCAGAAACTTAACGTGTACATACAATCGCAGTTTCATCCAACGCGTGTCTCACATACAGACCCGGCTTCTGTGCATCCTACCTATATTGACAATTGACCTAAATTTACTTTTTCTTTTTGCATGCGCATGTGCATGTGCACTGTTGAAAATATTTGATCATCGTATTTGCATATAATATACCTACGAGTCTATATGTATAGGTATAACTATAAATTGCAACAATTATTTATAACAAGGGAGATAGATTTTATTTATATTATATAATTAATAATCGTCGCCGCGTTGGCGGCGCCTGACTTCCGTTTATAGTGAATGAATGGCGTAGGGGATCCCCTGCAGGTCGATGACCCTTTTTCCTCGGAAAAAAAATATCTGACATGATAATTATCAAAGCTTAAGGTTCTCGGCTTGTATTCACATTTGTCGTTTTATTTCCTAAATCGAGCAAAGCGCGTGTTGAAGAATTAGCCAAAATGTTCGGTTTTATTTCAGAAGTAAATTCTGCAGTTTCTCAGCTTCAATACTCCGTGACCGTAATCTTGAGATCTCGGAGATATCGAACTTCGATGTTTTTCATTAAAAAAAACCAATAATCGATTTTTTGAAGGTTCAAAGAGTACAGGATTACCCCCTTGAATGAAGCTGCCGTCTCAGAACTATTTTTGAAAAACGCATTTATACGATTTATATACATATTGTACATACGTATGTATATATCTTTGTGGGAAGTACGTGACTCACTGATTATCCTTCACGCGTATCGCGTTTTTTTATTCATAATTGTTTTTACCGTGGCTTTGAGAGTGAAACAATGGGTACTTACCTATAGATGTATGTAATATATATATACCTATGTACGGGTAATATGTATACCTACTACTCCTCTCTCGTAATGATCATATGTAAGTGGTATTCATATTCATACGTATACACGTGTTACATATACGTATACCGTGCAGCTCGGGAGATCGCCCACTCTTTGCAGGATTAGCTGTATACCAATTGCAATAGTGAACAATAAGCAATCGCTGCAACTGCAGACGTATGTATGTACATGATAATAAGAATTCCTAATTGCTACCGGGACTTCTTATACAGTTTGCAATCCCAGCTGACTGTATAGCTATAACAGGCGTGGTGTCTAATATATACATACGATAAGCACATACGTCCCGGTATACATTCAAGTATACTCCATTATAGTTGTGCTTTAACGAAGAGCAGTTGAATCAACGAACGATGAAGCGCATGCCACGAGCAGTTTCGATTACTCGAACATTAAATTATACCCGTATCTGTAGATAATTGCGGTATATGTATATACAATACGGGTGATATATATTAATGTATATGAAATAAGTATTTTTTTTTGTCTTTTTTGTCTTGCCTCAGTTATTGCAATTATCACATGACGTGTATTCAGAAGGGTGAAAATATATATACGCATGATCTCGACAATAAGTGATAATATACGTACGGTACATACACATATGATGCCCGACCCTGAGCATATATATATGGTGATATGCAAATATTTGTAGAGATAAAAATATTCGTCATTGCAGATTTCGTTGTATATATAACGAAAAAAAAAAAAAAAAAAAACAGATGTTAACTCAATGCCGCGAATGTCTTCAAGCTCTGCGTTGGCCTTATCTAGCACTAAATGATAAATGAACGCGTGGTTATATATATTTTCGCGAACTACACACGCGCCGAGATATAGATATACAATATTTTCTTGAATGATTAGCCTATTCACACCGAGGCGATATACCTAGTATAGTTTCATGAATAATATACTGGTTCAACAATTTTCAATATATCAATTGCCTCTAAAAAAAATTATCGTATATATTTATTTCCCAACCGATCATGTGGACAGTTTATCATCGTTGTTGTTATTCCAGCAAGTATCTGTATAGTATACATATATATTTATCATATCTCCTCGTTATTTACAGAAGTGAATGCATTATCTGTATATTTCGTCAGACGTAGGTATATACATATGCGCGTAGGTATACCGGGTGTTCCTTATTTTTTTTTTTTTTAACTAAACAATTTTCTTTTTTAAACGACTAAGCGTTGACCCAAGATAGCGAACAATTGGAATGATAAGAACCCGCTTACAGTAACCGCGTAATGGTTGTTAATTTTTTTTTTTTTTTCTATTTTTTTCAATCTGCAGAGTTTTATAGCAAATTGACTTCAATCCCTGGACGCCCTCCCCCTCTCTCTCCCTCGATAAAGTGTCGGTTTTGTTCTGTAAATAAATTGCGACCTGGTGAGCATGCAGGAAAACAAGGTCAAATGCAGCCAGGTAGCATTAGAATTTACGTATGTATGTATATATAGGATGCAAGTAGCGTGTGCCACTGGTTTTCGGTATTGTGTGAAATTCAAGTATATCACAGCGATAACATGGGCCTCGCGTCTGGCGTCGTGTATGTATGTATACCTATCGCGCGCTATATAAGATTACGCGTCGCGTATAAATAATTGTGATGTTTATTTTGTGTGAACTTGCGGACTCTGCCAAATTCTTAGATTCGCATCACCAACTAATGCTAATCATTCAGATTTTAGCAACAGCAATTGAAAAGGTGATATTTCGTCGGAGGATACTTCCTAATTCATTATCTGCTATCGCTCGGATAAATATTATTGGTTTTTTTTTTATTGATTAAAAGATCCGCTCAACGTCACTTGTTTATTAATCATCTGTGCAGATATATCAATCTCCTATAATAATATATCTCTCTATATAATCTTCGACCATTTTTTTCTGTTACAGGTTTGAGCGCCTGCGAAAGAAAATCCTTCATTTTTCTCAGAAAGGAACTTCCTGTACGGTTAGCAAATATTATGAAGGAAATTCATTTGCTACCTGATCATTTGTTAAGGATGCCCAGCGTCGGGTTAGTCAATAATTGGTACGCTACGTCGTTTGAGGAGATTATACAGTTCGAAAAAGCCGATATAAACGAAAGCACATTGGACAAGTGAGTTTCAAGTATTAAATTAAAAACTTTACCGTAATAATAAATGATTTTTGGACTGAAATTTGGGGCGAGGGGCTAATTTTCTACGTGATTTCGAGTCGTGCCCGTTTATTCCGGCCGTTCACTTGGTTTAGAATTTTCGTAGCTTAAGTTTACAATGTGTAAAATCTTGGAAATAAATAAATGGCCAGAGAAAGAATCAAATCATGTAGTTTTGCACCGTGAAACATGACGAGAAGTCGAAATTTCTTCAGTTTTCTGGATCAGCTTACGTATAATATGTTTGAAAAGTAACGAAATACCTAGAATTCCTAGAGTCATCAAACATTTTTATTTATTTTAATTTTTTCCCCCACTAGTGCAGAAATATAATATTTCAAGATCTTTAGTTTCATTTCGTATATATAATGTAATTACTCAAGATAGAACGATTCTGTAAAAAAAAAAAAATTGGTAAAATTTAGAAGAGAGAAAAAAAAAAAAAATAAAAAAAAAAAAACAGAAGCTCTCTTCAAACTTCGAGATCATTATTTCGAAAATCCGTTATTACAGATTCTGTCAAGCGCTTGTCAAAATTCGAAACAGGCACATCGATGTGGTACAAACTATGGCTCAAGGTGTTCTAGAGCTCAAAGACTCCCACGACGTTGATAATCAAACTGAAAATAGTATTCAATATTTTTTGGACAGATTTTACATGTCGCGTATTTCGATACGTATGCTCATCAATCAACACAGTAAGTAACAATTCGATTGCTAAAAACAGACTTTTATGTTATACCTGAATGGAGATGATTGTTTATTTTCAAATATATATATTTTATCTCTACCACCTACGAATAATTACGTGAATATGCATCAAAATTTCCTTCAAACTTAAATCTCACACAGCTGTATATTTTTTTCTCGTTTTTTCGCTGCTGATATTTTAAATGATAGATTTTGAATTAAAGTAGCCGATCTCGATGCCCACTAATTGTTTTATAAATACTTCAATGATCCCGCTTCAAAATGAGCCAAAAACGAACTGGATATTTTTAGCCAAGTTATAATTTTTTTTTTTTATTGTAAAAATGTTTTTTTTTTTTTTTTTTTTCCTCCCCGTGATAATTATAGGACATATAGAAATCCCGTTTAAGCGACTATAGAAATTGATCTTTTAGAAAAAAAAGTTTCCTACAAAATGTATTTTTTATTTTTATTTTTTTCTTGTGTAGATTACGAATTTGCACTGAAAAATAGGGGTTCCTGTTTAAAAATCAAAATTTACCTCATAAAAACCCCATAAAACCCAATAAAAATCCACAACCCATAGCATCATCAAATGTCCCACTTGAAACCATACATCTTTTGTCTGAAGTATTTTCCTGTATCTTGCTTAATTTCAAAAATATTAGCCTGGATTGATTAAAATTGGCCACCCTGTATAATTACTCTCAATCGAGCAATACAATTAAATTTTTCCCACACCCTATTATCATCTGCTCAATTGCTTTATTCCCTGAATCACCAAGGTGAAACCAATTTGTCTTTTTACTTTTATGCTTTCCGAGAGTATAGTTCTTCTAATTTATTCTTTTATAATATATTTTTTTGTTTTGTTTTTCTACAGCATTATTGTTCGGCGGACAGCTAAATGGGCACAGCAGACATGTCGGATGCATAGATCCTTCGTGCGATTTGGTTGGAGTTGTACGCGACGCTTATGAAAATGCTAGATTTTTATGCGACCAATACTACCTAGCTAGTCCTGAATTAATAGTCAATCAACACAATGGTAAGCTTTACATTTTATATCAGCCAAAGATGCTATTTAACTGTTTATATTTATACAACAATTAATACTGAAACATATTTCATCAAACAATACCTAGTATAGCATTTATCTTTAAATGGGACAATGTTTTTCCCTCTCTTAGCAATTATCTTCTCATGTTTCAGAATTGGAGAGGGGAAATGAGATTCGGATAGTTTACGTGCCGAGTCATCTGTACCACATGCTTTTTGAACTGTTCAAAAACAGCATGCGCGCAGTTATGGAACATCACGGAGACCAGGCTGGTAATTGTCCTCCTGTTTTAGTGACTGTCGTCAGAGGCAAGGAGGATATTTGCGTTAAGGTCATTTTCTTCTTTGAAATTTCTATTATTGAATAAGCTATGGCCATCACCGGCTGCAATGGAATAAGGGATTTGGTTTTTTATTCATCTGCCTCTAATCCATTACAGATGTCTGACAGAGGTGGTGGCATTCCACGTTCTCAAACAGATCACCTCTTCAAATATATGTACAGCACTGCTCCACAGCCAAGCAAATCTGATGCTCACACTGTACCCTTAGCTGGCTACGGGTATGGTTTACCTCTGTCCCGACTGTACGCCAGATACTTTCATGGCGATTTGGTTTTGCTCAGTTGCGAGGGATATGGTACAGATGCCATAATATACCTCAAGGTAATATAATCATCTAATTTGTATAATAATTGTATATCCTATTATCGGATAACTCTCGTAGAGATGGAAAGACTTTGTAGGATTCTTATTAATTTCTTTCACTAATTCATAGGCAGACATGTGTCGGTTTAAACTTGAATCTTTTCGTTGTATAGGCAAAGGTTGAAGAAAATTTATAAATCTTAAGAAAATATATATACCTAGTCACTTTAATTATTTTATTTAAATATGGACCTCGCAGTAGGTATAATAAAATTGATTAAGAATAGTATGAGGGATAATATTACTGACAATGATGTATGATCATATTTGAAAGTTATTTTATTCTTAGTCAAGATTGTTTCCTTCAATAACTCGTCAAGTTACTTTCTCTTAAGGTAATAATAATCAGACAAAAATGTATTGTCAATCCTAGTGATAAATTACACCTTATCATTTTCGTAATGAGACTGGTTCCCAGAAGGCCACTGAACACTTTGTTTATCTTGTTTTCTTATTTTCACAGGCATTGTCTAATGAGGCAAACGAGCTTCTGCCTATCTTCAATAAGACCTCTTCAAAATTCTACAGAACAACGATACCCACCGGGGATTGGAGCAGTCAAAGTACTGGAGGAATGGCTACTAGACAACTTTGCGTCAGTCCTGGGCATGGGCACAGATTGCCCCATGGAATGGAAGCAAGTCAATGCTAGCAGATAACTAGCTCGGAGGATACAAGGTCGATAGAATGATTTGGTTGACATGAACGGCTGGTCCTTCTATTTCTGATAAAAAGAAATTACATGTTCTTGCTATTTGTTTCACCGCTTATGACATCCAATGTGCCCTTTTACAATCCCGGGCTAAGAGTATGCGCACAATGATAGCTAGTGACGTGAATAATTATATGTGATAACGTTAGAACCTACACCGTTCATTGTGGCTGGTTTAAAATTTAGACTTTTTTTTTTAAATAATTCCTACACATCATAGGAATGTGTTTGACTGAAAGGAGCAAATGAACCTTGTATACCGCCTATAATTATTTTATCATGCATGTATACATATTACACATAGGTACACAGACATGTGTAGAATTATAGACGGACGTTGTGATGATCGAATTTACTATTGTACTTGAAGCTTAGCAAACATTTGATTCTTTGCTGAAAGAAGATAAACTAGGACTTTACACACGTTGTGACCTTATGTAACAATTTACAATATACTATATGCGTGAGATACTTGTTTAAATTCGTATTGGGACAACTTGTTGAAAAGTCGATTCTGCCTAAGGTCGTCTATTGTCATAAAAAGGAATTTCCATTAGAAAAATAGCAAGGATAAAAAATGAAAAGATAATATCGGTAACGTAACTATAAACGAATCTTTATTAAACGTCCAAGTAATTGCTTCTGGCTTTTATTTACAGCATTTACAATGAAAAATTGACTTCTGTTAGATTTGACGACTTGATTGCCAAACTTTTTCTTCCTCTTTAAGTTTCAGCCGCCCAATGTATCTAGGCAATTATATTTTCGCATCTTGAAAAGTTAGTTAGTTTACTTCAAGAAACTGCAATCAGCTGGCTATGTATGCTGTGCCGTTAGAGGTTGATATAATAATGAGTCTGTGGTAAAATTATGTAACTATGGAATATAATGAAACGAGCATAAAATTTTAGTTCGTAAATACAAGTTCCTTTCCAATCAGTTCGGGTAAAAATCTTGAATCTAATCTGATGATTAATTCCGTTTGAATCTTTATACAGAACAAAACTCAAGCTGAGCTGGTTATCGATAATTCTCAGTCGGCCGACTTTATAGCATATTATATGTGTGACGAATGTTGAAAAGTAATTTTATTATCTACGATAAGTGAAAATCACAAACTTTTTTTTAACTTAGCATCTTCTACTCGCTCTATGTAAGGCTGGCATTATTATACCCGCCACATCACATTCGAGACATATCAGATAATAATTTCAATTTTTAACAATAACTTAAAACGAGTGTTTGTATATCAATTTACAATTCGTTGTACGTATATGGTCGTGACGCTCAATGCAATAATTCTCAAAGGGATTCAGTTGGTGTTCCAACAGTGCGGAGTAATAATAATCGTTCTCTCGTCCGTAAAAAGTCAAGTCTCGCCATATTAATTTGCTCGGATGAAAAATGTTACACTTGCTTAATGAGACGAAATATAAGAAGCGAAACAACGCCTTTGTATGTTTAAATTGTTTTCTTGAGAAATAATAATCCATCAACGGGACAAAAATTACGAGAAAAAAAAAAATACAACGCAGCACTGTGATGCAATAAATGATTATTAAAAATCATTTGTAGAAGCTATAAGTAGTAATAGATAAACTTGTTATTGTACAGCACGCTATACCTGTCTTGTTAATGTGTTAATATTATAATCATATAAGGAAAAGACTAATCTTACGGGATAGATGAGAATTCGTAATAATATATCACATTATAATAACGTTATTATACAATATATTATAATGTACTATATTATATTTATTGGTTCTTTGTTCATACATTTTTTATGTTTTTGGAACTTAAAATTACTTTCGTTTAATATCCAACTTTGGCTATAAATTTTCTATTTTTTAATAGTCTTATACTATGTCTAGTTTACATTTGTCTTAATGTACTTTATCCTTAATCTTATTCGTACTTTCATTCTTTGGTTTTCTCGTTTGCTCTTTTGTCAAATAGTCAACTGTAACAAGCTTCTATTACTAGGTCTCCTTTCAGCATTTTTCTATCTTTCTCTCGAAATCTTCCCCCACAGGCTTTCTATCCATATTTCCAATCTTTCCCCCAAGTTTGAGTCCATACTCTTGCACTCCCAATGTACTATATTATATTGTTACGAATATGTTGAGCTGACCTACAAGTTGAAACGTTTCTAATTTGTTGAAAGCAAAAAAAAAAACCTTTCAGTATCTTTCATGGAATATGAGGCAAAGTTTGGTCAATCTCTGAGGAAGATCCGACATGATTAGATGCGTGAGATTAAAATAGTTGAATTGACTATTACCATATAAAATATTTACAATACCTAATAGATATGTAGATAACAGCGCGTAACATACCTATTTATCATTCTTACACATACATATATATTTATATACGTGTACAGATACATATAGATACATATAGTAATATCTAACTCCGTGCAACTGTTCGCAATGGATAGAGCATAGTAATTGAAAAGGATCCCTGAATTCGAGAGCATAATTAAAATAGGTATTTTAGAAGCGATTATCTATAGCATAATGTATTATTTTAAAATTCGTGCGACGACATTGCATTGTTAGCTGTGAATAGCGCTGTTAGTAATGGACTATTATTGTTAGACGAAAACCATGATGAAAATAATGATTTTATTAGAGCACCACCGTTATCTCGAGTATCCTGAGGTTCATATTGTGGTGTGAAATAATATAAGATGAACAGTTCGCTGTTTCTAACAAGACCAATATGCAAAGGAAGTGCTTTGAACATAGTACTTAACATTCTATAATATATGTATATGTATGTATTATCGCGGCAAGGATTAGTTTAAAGTATAATTATTGTTTTAGTATAGTAGCAGTATAATTATTTAGTTTTAGCCGATCTACGAAATTGTAGAATGTAATTATGCAATACGCTGTTGAAAAATAGGTGTGCGCTGTGTATATTATAAAAATGTAATATATGTAATTATAAATGACACACATAATATAGAAGTCCGATTACACGTGTAACTATTTAAATGAAATAATCATGTAATAAAATTGTTGATATAATGAACATGCATTATTATAGTGAACTGTCGTATCCTTCATTAGATTTCTCATAAGATCACGAACAAGACTCCATGAAATGAGATGCGTATACATAGGAAATTATAGGAAAATGATTACAAATGATTAAATTGTATGTATGTATGTATGTATGTTTGTATGTATGTATGTTGTACATAACGTTGACAATGAGAAACATTGTATTGATGCTGCAGCAATAAATTCCCAGATATACCTATAAATAATTGTTTCGTTATTTTCCATTCTCCTCTTCCTGCGACTCTTTATTTCAGATATTAAATAAGGTAAGTGAATTTTACTAATCGTAAGAATACACGGCGCACTCCTTGGACTGACAGAAATTTGAATTCGAAAAATTTGGTGCGCCCAATGATATGCAACAAAAATCTTATCCTACACGGTGAGACGGTTGGCATATAACAAGGATAAGGGTAAGATTTTTGTTGCATATCATTAGGGGCATCAAATTTTCCGAATTAAAATGTCTAATTCGAAAAATACGGTGCGCCTAATGATATGCAACAAAAATCTTACCATTATCCTTGTTATATGCCGTGATTCGTATAGATGTCACTCTCTCTCTCTCTCTCTCTCTCTCTCTCTCTCTCTCTCTCTCTCTCTCTCTCTCTCTCTCTCTCTCTCTCTGCATGTCTCATTCGCTTACAAAATTGAGAATTTTAAAAATTTTAAGACGAAAAATTGCTCCTGGTATCAGGAGAACATCTGACCCGAGGAGGCGTGCTGAAATTTTTGGCGGGAAAATACCCTGAGTGTATGTCTAAGCAAGCAAGCATTCGTATAGATGTGTCTCTCGCTCTCTCTCTGTGCATGTCTCTCTCGCTTACAAAATAAGGAATTTCTGAAATTTTTAAGTCGAAAAATTGCTCCTGGTATCAGGAGAACATCTGACCCGAGGAGGCGTGCTGAAATTTTTGGCGGGAAAATACCCTGAGTGTATGTCTAAGCAAGCAAGCATTCGTATAGATGTGTCTCTCGCTCTCTCTCTGTGCATGTCTCTCTCGCTTACAAAATAAGGAATTTCTGAAATTTTTAAGTCGAAAAATTGCTCCTGGTATCAGGAGAACATCTGACCCGAGGAGGCGTGCTGAAATTTTTGGCGGGAAAATACCCTGAGTGTATGTCTAAGCAAGCAAGCATTCGTATAGATGTGTCTCTCGCTCTCTCTCTGTGCATGTCTCTCTCGCTTACAAAATAAGGAATTTCTGAAATTTTTAAGTCGAAAAATTGCTCCTGGTATCAGGAGAACATCTGACCCGAGGAGGCGTGCTGAAATTTTTGGCGGGAAAATACCCTGAGTGTATGTCTAAGCAAGCAAGCATTCGTATAGATGTGTCTCTCGCTCTCTCTCTGTGCATGTCTCTCTCGCTTACAAAATAAGGAATTTCTCAAATTTTTAAGTCGAAAAATTGCTCCTGGTATCAGGAGAACATCTGACCCGAGGAGGCGTGCTGAAATTTTTGGCGGGAAAATACCCTGAGTGTATGTCTAAGCAAGCAAGCATTCGTATAGATGTGTCTCTCGCTCTCTCTCTGTGCATGTCTCTCTCGCTTACAAAATAAGGAATTTCTGAAATTTTTAAGTCGAAAAATTGCTCCTGGTATCAGGAGAACATCTGACCCGAGGAGGCGTGCTGAAATTTTTGGCGGGAAAATACCCTGAGTGTATGTCTAAGCAAGCAAGCATTCGTATAGATGTGTCTCTCGCTCTCTCTCTGTGCATGTCTCTCTCGCTTACAAAATAAGGAATTTCTGAAATTTTTAAGTCGAAAAATTGCTCCTGGTATCAGGAGAACATCTGACCCGAGGAGGCGTGCTGAAATTTTTGGCGGGAAAGTACCCTGAGTGTATGTCTAAGCAAGCAAGCATTCGTATAGATGTGTCTCTCGCTCTCTCTCTGTGCATGTCTCTCTCGCTTACAAAATAAGGAATTTCTGAAATTTTTAAGTCGAAAAATTGCTCCTGGTATCAGGAGAACATCTGACCCGAGGAGGCGTGCTGAAATTTTTGGCGGGAAAATACCCTGAGTGTATGTCTAAGCAAGCAAGCATTCGTATAGATGTGTCTCTCGCTCTCTCTCTGTGCATGTCTCTCTCGCTTACAAAATAAGGAATTTCTGAAATTTTTAAGTCGAAAAATTGCTCCTGGTATCAGGAGAACATCTGACCCGAGGAGGCGTGCTGAAATTTTTGGCGGGAAAGTACCCTGAGTGTATGTCTAAGCAAGCAAGCATTCGTATAGATGTGTCTCTCTCGCTTACAAAATAAGGAATTTCTGAAATTTTTAAGTCGAAAAATTGCTCCTGGTATCAGGAGAACATCTGACCCGAGGAGGTGTGCTGAAATTTTTGGCGGGAAAATACCCTGAGTGTATGTCTAAGCAAGCAAGCATTCGTATAGATGTGTCTCTCGCTCTCTCTCTGTGCATGTCTCTCTCGCTTACAAAATAAGGAATTTCTGAAATTTTTAAGTCGAAAAATTGCTCCTGGTATCAGGAGAACATCTGACCCGAGGAGGCGTGCTGAAATTTTTGGCGGGAAAGTACCCTGAGTGTATGTCTAAGCAAGCAAGCATTCGTATAGATGTGTCTCTCTCGCTTACAAAATAAGGAATTTCTGAAATTTTTAAGTCGAAAAATTGCTCCTGGTATCAGGAGAACATCTGACCCGAGGAGGTGTGCTGAAATTTTTGGCGGGAAAATACCCTGAGTGTATGTCTAAGCAAGCAAGCATTCGTATAGATGTGTCTCTCGCTCTCTCTCTGTGCATGTCTCTCTCGCTTACAAAATAAGGAATTTCTGAAATTTTTAAGTCGAAAAATTGCTCCTGGTATCAGGAGAACATCTGACCCGAGGAGGCGTGCTGAAATTTTTGGCGGGAAAGTACCCTGAGTGTATGTCTAAGCAAGCAAGCATTCGTATAGATGTGTCTCTCGCTCTCTCTCTGTGCATGTCTCTCTCGCTTACAAAATAAGGAATTTCTGAAATTTTTAAGTCGAAAAATTGCTCCTGGTATCAGGAGAACATCTGACCCGAGGAGGCGTGCTGAAATTTTTGGCGGGAAAATACCCTGAGTGTATGTCTAAGCAAGCAAGCATTCGTATAGATGTGTCTCTCGCTCTCTCTCTGTGCATGTCTCTCTCGCTTACAAAATAAGGAATTTCTGAAATTTTTAAGTCGAAAAATTGCTCCTGGTATCAGGAGAACATCTGACCCGAGGAGGCGTGCTGAAATTTTTGGCGGGAAAGTACCCTGAGTGTATGTCTAAGCAAGCAAGCATTCGTATAGATGTGTCTCTCTCGCTTACAAAATAAGGAATTTCTGAAATTTTTAAGTCGAAAAATTGCTCCTGGTATCAGGAGAACATCTGACCCGAGGAGGTGTGCTGAAATTTTTGGCGGGAAAATACCCTGAGTGTATGTCTAAGCAAGCAAGCATTCGTATAGATGTGTCTCTCGCTCTCTCTCTGTGCATGTCTCTCTCGCTTACAAAATAAGGAATTTCTGAAATTTTTAAGTCGAAAAATTGCTCCTGGTATCAGGAGAACATCTGACCCGAGGAGGCGTGCTGAAATTTTTGGCGGGAAAGTACCCTGAGTGTATGTCTAAGCAAGCAAGCATTCGTATAGATGTGTCTCTCTCGCTTACAAAATAAGGAATTTCTGAAATTTTTAAGTCGAAAAATTGCTCCTGGTATCAGGAGAACATCTGACCCGAGGAGGTGTGCTGAAATTTTTGGCGGGAAAATACCCTGAGTGTATGTCTAAGCAAGCAAGCATTCGTATAGATGTGTCTCTCGCTCTCTCTCTGTGCATGTCTCTCTCGCTTACAAAATAAGGAATTTCTGAAATTTTTAAGTCGAAAAATTGCTCCTGGTATCAGGAGAACATCTGACCCGAGGAGGCGTGCTGAAATTTTTGGCGGGAAAGTACCCTGAGTGTATGTCTAAGCAAGCAAGCATTCGTATAGATGTGTCTCTCGCTCTCTCTCTGTGCATGTCTCTCTCGCTTACAAAATAAGGAATTTCTGAAATTTTTAAGTCGAAAAATTGCTCCTGGTATCAGGAGAACATCTGACCCGAGGAGGCGTGCTGAAATTTTTGGCGGGAAAATACCCTGAGTGTATGTCTAAGCAAGCAAGCATTCGTATAGATGTGTCTCTCGCTCTCTCTCTGTGCATGTCTCTCTCGCTTACAAAATAAGGAATTTCTGAAATTTTTAAGTCGAAAAATTGCTCCTGGTATCAGGAGAACATCTGACCCGAGGAGGCGTGCTGAAATTTTTGGCGGGAAAGTACCCTGAGTGTATGTCTAAGCAAGCAAGCATTCGTATAGATGTGTCTCTCTCGCTTACAAAATAAGGAATTTCTGAAATTTTTAAGTCGAAAAATTGCTCCTGGTATCAGGAGAACATCTGACCCGAGGAGGTGTGCTGAAATTTTTGGCGGGAAAATCCCCTGAGTGTATGTCTAAGCAAGCATGCATTCGTATAGATGTGACTCTACCTATACATGTCTTATTCGCCCAGCCTTAATTGACCACGATTTCTAACTCGCGCAGTCCTGATCGACCCTACTTTCTTACAATTATTCGAATTTGCTTACCCGATTCAACATCTGAAATAAAGAGTTGGGGGAAGGGGAGAATGGAAAATAACTAAGTAATTATTTATAGGCATATTTATTTATTTATTTTCATTCCAATAATACATGCAGTAAGCTAGTAATAAATAAAGAGGTCTGCAAGCCTACAGAAGAGGATCAACCTCTTGTTCGTAGGATTGGAGTAATACAAAAAGACTTATACTGAAAACTTAATAACTATTTCTCATTGTCAACGTTATGTACAATTTGTAATTATTTCTTATGAATAAACAGACATGGTATGTATACGCATTTAAATTGTAGAGTATATTTTTATTTGCTCAAAGCTACGAAAATTCTCAGAATATAAACTACATTTTGTCGGACAGAGATTTTTCGATTGATTTTTGTCTGGCAGTCGCACCAGTGGTTTGATTGAAAGACAAAAATAACCCAATTTTGAAAATTCAGGTACTCCTCATTACCCAATTTGTGCACATTCTATTTTCATGATATTTACTTCTACGCAAGGAAAGGACAGGTACAAGTAATACAATTTATTATTCGTATGTCTGTTTATTGTTAACATTCCAAAGCATCGATACAATCAATATTACTTATGTAATAAGGGTTACGTACAATTTGTAATTGGTTCTTGAAAATCAAAGCATCTGTCACAGTTTGCCGAGCCTCTTTATTCGCTATCCGGTCTTCCCGATATCAATATATGTATAAACTATATTCGCATTATAAGAGTATGCTAACTAGCACGATTAATTTCACTATACAAACTTCATTTCTCGATAACAGAAGGGCGAATGCTTAGATATGATTGCAAAACTGAATTACGACCCGCCGATGTCGACTGCCCGATGACTCGGCGCAAACTAACCATGTCATTGACCTCCTTCGAACGCGAGCCCATACTATTGTTCACACAGCTGATCTGTAAGATACGGACGGTGCGCCGCGAAGTGTAGAACTCTGGAACTAGCAAGAGCGCAAGTTCAAAAATCCAGACGCACCATACGTATTCGGGTGCAAAACCCGAATGCGTATGTTGATTATTTAAATGAAATAAAATCCAAGAGTCTTATACATTTTATGTATGTATGTATGATACATACCTACATGGAACTACGAGTACTCCGTCGTAATACATGTTTTGTTTCAGCGGTTTTACATCTTTCAATTTCTACAGATGACCTGATCTGATAGATTGAAACCAAGGGAAATGAAGCTATGCTCGAATATCAAAATACAAAGACGATGTTATTTGTTACTAGAAATCAGATTAATAATCGTATTCTCACATATCGTCAATGAATAGAAGCTGGTATTGATATAGAGCTATGCACGAGTATAAGTGATCTTTAGTATTTTATTATTGGGATAGGCTACGCGTACCACATGATTTCCAATTCCCAATCTTCAAATCGAGAAAAAATATAGTATGATGTCAACAATGGATTTTTTTTTTTTTTTTTTTATTATTATAAAATAACTCTGTTTTATTTACAAGCCTGGCCTCCGTCGCGTTGCTCTATACAGACTTGGCAGAAAAATAAGAATAATACAGTTAGTATTTGCGGCGGTTGTAGGGGAGTTATACCCTCCACCTCCCTTTTTTTCCGAGAATAATACAGATTACAAAGATGTGATAATAATAACAGCTAAACTAATACAAGGATACAACAAGGCTATTGCTCGTTATATTAAAACTAAATGAAGGCTAGTCAATAAATTCTCACCCGAGCCAGATCTACATATAAGTTCTACATAAAAAATAAGGAAAAGCCTAGATCGAGTATCATGTTATTTAGGCGAGATATGTGAGCAATAGGTATTAAAATTCTCAATTTCTTAATGGATGACCCGAATGGAACAAAATTGTATGGTGCACAAAACATGGAATTTACATTGCGATTTTAAACGTATTATAACTGAATGGAAAATGTTGTAATTAATCAAATTTATAGTAGAAATACCAGGAACCATTGATTTTTTTTTTTTTTTTTGATTTTTTATTATGCATTGTAATAATCCATGTAGAGAAACAGCTTAAGCATTCCGATGTACGCACTGGACTTAGGTACTTAATATTTCTCACGTCTTGCACCATATTTCGCCTTGGCAATTTTCCGGCTTGACCAATATATCTAACAGAATCTCGAGCCAAATGGTTGATTAAATTACGATTTATGTAACACACGATAACCAAAACAGAAAAAATCCGATGGCTCTGAAAAACAAATTAAAATAAATTAAATAATTTATAAAGAAAGAAAAAGCAAAAATAATTCCGATCAAAAAATAATGAATACCCAACTGAATAAAACCGGGGATGATTTACGAGACATTTACAGTTTTGTAATCATTTTCAAAAGGAGCAAATAATTTTACTCAAAATAGCAATGTCCACGATATTTTACCTCCTCGTATTATAGATAGTTATAAGAACTAATAATCAAAATTGAGAAATCAAAAACGAGTGCAGTATAATATATGCACGGTCATCCAAGAAAGTGCTAGCCGAAATTCTTTTACATACATATGTACGGCAGTGTTGGCGTATTCTACATTTAATAATTACGGGATATACTTTATATTACCGAATTACTTTAGCGATGTTCGAGATCACAATTTTATATTTAATACAAGGTCTGCCGATGAACCGAATAATTATTGCCTTGCTTAAGAATAGCACATTTTAATCTATCGATTATTATTATGACAAGAGCAAGGAGCTTGAAATCTCTCTCCTGATTTATCCTTTCCTAACAAGTAATCTAATTCTGAAGATTTATATATCCATTAAGTGGTAGCTCTGATAATTAAAACATTCAAACGATTAGAAATGGAAAGCGGTTCAAGTTGAGCGCACACATCGCGTTATAATTCAATAAAAAAATATCTTATCTTTAGTTTGACACCAAGTCATTTCAACTACCTTGTCGATATATTCTTTGATCCTCGATGTCACCGCGTATAAAAACGTGAAATTTCATTTGGCTGCCACTCAATGGTTGAAACTTATCCTCCCAGTTGTGATTGAGTTATATTATCACATAAGTATATAATATATATAAGACATTTCGTAGCATATTTGCAAGAGATCGCCTGTGTTTCATCTATTTATTGAGCTCTCTTATTTGAACCTTGGTAAAAACTAGAATATGTGTATCTATCAATTCGAAATAATGTACTTTCTAATAAGAACAACAGCGAGCTCTTGCTTTTATGATGAAATTTGTCAACGACTACCGTTTATGATTATTATTACGCTTATTTACGTGTCCATTGCGTTCGTACAGAGTTATGTATGTAGAACGTATCGTTATAATATGTGTGTACGCATTTCTATACACGTTTTCCTCGAGGTGTTCAAGATATACTATAGATTTATCCTTATTCAAAATATTAGTATATTATTAAACTAGAAGTTACTATGCAAATATTTATTCATTATACCTGTATACTCTACAATATATTCATCACAGTGCTAAAGACACAAAATTGTGTACTGTTAACATATACATATAATTATGTGTATATTAATCATAAGGTGGATGGAGAGTAAAGTAAAAAGGAACCAGTCATCGATTATCAGATGATGAGTATCAGAATTCGTACCGCCAAGAATAACTGAATAATTACACCGAATAATTGTATTATGTGAATAAATCTGTCCTCGGAAGATCATTAAATTTTTAAAACTAATAATTGTGTGAATCATTTCCCATTCCTATTACCAACATAATATCCGACAATATTTTAAGTCTATGAGTTAGTTTTGCTTTGAGGAAAATAATTCCAAAGTGAATTTAGCAGGTCAAACGAAATCCCGAGTAGGTATTCGATAACGTTCAAAGACTCAAATTTCCGAGATAGCTCCCCCTCCCTCCCATCACATCGATGAACGGTTCTTTTCCCATGTCTCACCACCGCTATATCACTTCTTTTATCATAGAGCAGGGCACTACGTATGGCAGTATCGTCCCACTACAAAATTTACATTATTTTACATGACTACATATTTACAACAAACATCCATACAAATGGGTTTTTGAATGGGGTTCTACCTTGCGGGTACAGCTGCCCATAGCAAGGCACTTAACAAACGAGTATAACGACTGATCGCGGTAATTTCTTTTTTTTTTTTACACAATTATACATATCTGATCATAATTTAAAAACTATTCTAGAAAATAGTTTATTTTTCAATCGTTATTTAACGTTGATCAATTCTCAAGTTATATCTCATCTGTTTACCGAAATAAAAGCATACTTGTATGTACAGGCGATAAAATAAAATCAAAGTTGAAAGAAAAAGGAAAATCAAGTATGCGTTTGTGTACAGAACGGTTACGTTTTATGATTTTGCTGATAAGGTTCGAAGTGAAAGAAGTTGAAAAGTTAAAATTCAATCTACATGAAACTTTGCATCAGTTTATCCAATCTAATATTATTATTTCTATTATTATCTCGTTTGTTAAACCCTGACGCTAATAAAACTAAATGGCTGAAGCAGCTGGCAACATCTCCACGCAGTCCACGTGGTTCAGCATCTTGGGGAAAATTTTGGATTTGTTGGACCATGGACAAAGCTTCTCAGCTCTTTCGGTGGCTCAGCACCCAAGTCTGACGCAGTGTCGACGTCAGATTTACGACAGATGATCATGCGGATGTCCGTGTGTAAATAAATCCGTCCCGATTTGCCAGACATGAACCTGTGGACAATTTTCATAATTTCTTTCACATCTGGTTTGGAAAAGAAAACTATAAATACTAAAGATCAAGGATCTATGATCAATAATCAATATTAAAATTGTTGCATTGATAAATTGTTGATTGGAATGATTAGAACACTCCTTACCTCAGGTGAATTAGGTAACGGAGTGTTTTGTCCCTCAATGTTCTCTGGCGGAGAAACGTATGAGATCGAGAGGGCATATCCGACAGATCATACATAACAACAAACATTTTTACAACAGTACCCAACGGGTTCAAGAGAGTTACTTGAATCGTTCCGCTGCGTGGCACTTGGTAGCCTTTTTTCCCGAGATTAATATGAGCCTGAAAAAAAGATTAAAAGTTTGATTACATGTCTATGTCAATTGAAAAAAGGGTTTATAGTTATTTTTAATAAAAAGTCAAATCAGAGGAGTAAAATAACCTTGATAGTTATTTGTTCAAAAGTGAATTTATCATTTTAAATAATTAAATAGTAATGAATAAGGCTCACAAGATATGGCGTTGAAACTTTATCGTTGTCTCCCAAAGTGTAAAAGAAGACTGTGACCGGAAGTTTTCTGTGCTTCGGACAAAACGAGCCGCTTGCACCTAATTCGGCAGTGAATCCATGTACAGTAGAAACTGGCTCAAGCCTTCCATTCAATGCAGATTCTTCGAAACTACCCAAGAGAGCATGACTGTGCGGCAATCCCCGCGATGGTGTACGACGTTTTGTCCTCTCCTCGCCTTCGCAGGTGTTTTCAGTCTCTCTATCCCCTTCCTCCAAGGATACTGCACCCGGGCTAGGCGGTGTGTTCAGCTCAAAAAGCGCGCTAAATTATATGATAATCAATATTAATTTACGGAACCTTTGGCAATATGTCTGAGATATCTAAACTTGATTGATTAAAATAAAAGTTTTATCTTTATCGTGTTTCAAACGCTATGAGAAAGACAACATTTGAACATAATTCTTATGTGACAAAAAAGATTATCATTTATCCTTAAACATTAGTCATCTTACCTTCGTTTGGATGAGACAGAGTTTAAGCTACTGTCATAGTCAAAGCAGCAGCTGCCTCTTCGAAGCGGTGCCGGACTGGAAGTGAGCGGTAGACCAGTTCGACTGTGGAAAACCATTGAGGCAGCATTTCCAAGAGATCTTCTAAATCGTTCTTGTTCAATAGCTGATGGTACACCTCGGTCCGGAGCATCGTTATTTTCCAAGTCTGAATAGTTTTCATGCTCTTGCGGAGTGGGTAAAACATAATTCTGCTTTTCGTCGTCGTGAATCGGCTTTGAAAAGGCTGAATCGGAGTTGTTGTAGTGCTGCTTGTGATTAATGCAGCCGTTTTCCGTTCCTCTGTGCCCAATTTGCAACCGTAAATTTGTACTACGCTTGATCGGATTCCTAGAAGCATATTGATCTTCTCCCCCCACGGTTTTTCCATTGTGAATCGGCAAACTTTGCTCCCTTAATTTTGTAAGTGGACTATTTTGCGAGCTACAATTTATGCCACGAAACAATGGATTTTGATATACGCTATTTGTACTAAGATGTGTCTCGTCATTGGCCGCAAGAGATTGGTACTGATCCCCGGACCAGTGGGCAGGTTCGTTCAAGTTTGAGAAATCAATCTTTCGCTTGACTCTGCTCTCTTTGGAATTTTTTAGCAACAACTTGGTTTCAGGAGAAGCCCCAAGCTTGGAGACGTTCAGTGATTGGACAGAACTGGTGACACATTCTTTGCAGTATTCCTCTAGCGTTGACGTTTCCGAATCAGTTTTGTCCTGCTCCTTTTTGAACAGCTGTTTAAGTTGGCTGATGCGTTTGTTCAATGATGAAGGAAGCAGTCTGTCATCCTCGAAAGGCTTCACGCCGCCACTTTTCTGCTTGCCCTTCTCTGGCTCTCTTATATACACAAAACTTTTGTTATCAAAATTTTCACCCGACAAAACCGTTCTTGGCCGAGCTCCGTTTGATATATCAGACAGACCTTTTCGGGGATCCTTGCTAGTTCGCAATATGGCTCCTAATAAAATATCAGCTTTGTTTGTCACATTATAAAAACATTCGGCTGGCTTAGCTCCAGGTTTTTCAAGCTTTTCTACGCGATAGTTTCTTTCATCCATGACTCTACCTACAGATTTTCCTTCGCAAACCTGCGACGAACCTTCTATAGATTGATACTCAATCGTTTTAGAGCGACGGACGATTTTCCTCACATTTTTGCAGAGATTTTCCATCGCTTCACATTTTTCCGGACGAGTTAAACTTTGGTCGTTGCCGTTACCGTTTCCGTGAAATTTCGCGAGACCTAATCTGTCCGCTATTACAGCCCTGTTTTGTACGTTGTTATGCATCGTACAATCGGCCGCATTCATATTTGAAGTTGTCCTGACCTTATGTTCGGAGATCCATTCGTCAGTTTGCTTTTCGACTTTATCGCGCCTTTTAATAGTTCTCAACGGAGTGCGGCGTCGCCCTGCGGGAGTTCGGGCGCGTAGAACGGCCAACACTTCGTCAAATTCTCGTTGACTGAGCTCTAAATTGCAATTCTGTTTGGATTCAACTGTATTGACACCATTACGTTCCTCTGTTTCACCGTCATTATTCTTCGACTTGCAATCTGTAAAACTATTACTAGTTGCGACGTTAAATACGCGACTAGGTACTTTGCTTATCCAATCCAGTATCCCCCTATCGTCTTTCGTCTTGTCAGTTTCTTCTGGGAATTTCAATTTCGACATTAACTGGCTCAAATCATTGGATTCCGTTTGATCATTCGTATCAATAATTGACGGAT
Source organism: Macrophya alboannulata (assembly GCA_949628255.1). Classification (NCBI taxonomy): domain Eukaryota; kingdom Metazoa; phylum Arthropoda; class Insecta; order Hymenoptera; family Tenthredinidae; genus Macrophya; species Macrophya alboannulata. Next base: position 18,586,757 of record OX451212.1, read on the forward strand.
CTTTAATTCCCTTGTGAACTGATGATTCGTTGGCTAAATTTTGATGTGCAGGTAACGAGGCAAAAGATGTTTGAAAATTTGTTGGGTCGCTGTAGATATACGTAGACGGGCCTGGATTTGATTCGTGAAATGGGCTACTCTCGCCAAACGGATTAACGACAAAGTTCACCTTGCTATGTAAAATTGGCAGTGTATCCAATGGGACATTGAGTGGAAATTTATCTTCTCTCTTATTGTAACCAAACTCGGTTTCTTTTCCGCTGATTGTGCTCGTTGTCCAATTAATATTTGCCATTGAATTGTGACCTAATAGGCTTGCTGTAGTAAATGATGTTGATTGTTCAGACGTCGTTTGCTGATTGTTCCCAAAGAGTATCGGTCTGTTCTCCGCGATTGCTATAGTTTTATCCCAGCGAATTAGACAGTCCTTCTTGTTAAATTTTGGAGATTTTTCTCGCCGACACCTGTAAGGCTTATTATTATCACATGATGATTTACCGCTATTCGTAACGGAAGGTGGTTCAAAGCTGCATTTATAACGTTTTTCGACGTTGCTTTCTTGCTCCTGCATGCTCAACTGTGAGCCAAATGTTCTTTCCAAGCTGGCCTCAACGATGTCACAGCGATTTTTATTTAACTGAGTATCAAAATGAAGGCTTTCGGTATTTGATTGTTCGTCGCTGAAGAATGGAAGAGCTAAACATCGCACTTGGTGGACCCCACAGTTCGTGTCGGTGTCTGGATTTAGAAAGTTTGATCCACTCGCAGAATATCTCGTTTCGTTGTAATTCGGGCTAGTGCATTCCAGGCCTCCATTGAGATAAATTTTGTTTTCATGCTCTCTTGCAGCCAGTTCGCAAACTGAAGGTAAAACAGAGGCAGCAGCTGTCGAGGTGTGAGGGGTTACGCTTGGGATGAAGTCTGGACCTCTCGGCAATGATCTTCGCCGTTTACGTTCACCGGTTGTTCTCATCGATGGCGAAGGTGGGCCGCCGTCTTCCTCCTCACAGCAGCAATGATGTTTCCCTGGCTCATTGCAGGGAGTCTGAAGTCTGTCGTCCACTAAAGCTGTAAAATATTTTTAAATAAAGCAAATTACATTCAAGTGAAAGATTAAGGGCACACTCGGTACTTCACGAAAAAATGCTCATCTTCAATATGCTGTAACTCGATGGAAAAAAGTTGAAAAAAATAATTCCAGAAAGCATTTTGAAGATTGAAATTTCATATTTAAGATGGTTTTTTTAAATCTTTCACTACTGTGAAAAAAAGTTTCAAAAAACCATTTTAAAAAGGAGATTTCAGGCTACAAAACGATTATCTCGAAAATTCTCGGTGATTTTTTTCACGCTCTACAGAGAACAAACATCTATAAATTTTCCCTTGTCACAGAGCTCGAGAGGATTTTCTAAACACGGTGATTATGTTATGAAGAACATTGGATTGAGCCAAGTCAATTTAAATTTAGATACACAATCATAGGTGAAAGTAAAAAACATTTCAAGATAGAAAGAAATCCCCATATTTCTGGACATTTTTTTCGTACCCACTATAAATACGTTTAATAGTCAGAAGACTCGGAATAAAAACTTTGCTCTTTTTTCTGGAGAGACTCTGTGTCGAGGCAGTACAAGCAGAATTATATATAATTTAATTACTCGGAAGGACTAGAGTCTCAGGATTGGTACTCGTTCCTGGGACCGGAATATTTTTAGTCGGTGTTAAAGCTCTTGCTGCTCCTTCCTCCTCCTTCTCAGACACCGGATGTATCGGACAATTCAAGATTGGAACATCTTCCACCCGCGGTAGGGCCCAGACTGTGACCTGAAATTTATAAGAGAAATCCTCTTAATCTCCGTTTGTAAATCTCTATGGTAACAGTAAAATAGTATCTGATTCAAAAATTGTTTCTAGAAGTATCTTTGACTTTGGGAATTTAGTATCAAGTATAGGTAAGTATATATAGGTAAGTATATATATAAAAAATTAAGTGAATTCAAAATAACGAAATACAACGTTTTACTTCTTGGACATATTATTTTAAACCCCATCATTTTCGAGTTGCGTCACGATTTTCGAAATCTGTTTTTATTTTTGTTACAAAAAAACCTAATATCTCTGCGGATAAAAAATCGCAGAATTCTTTTCCCCAAAAACCAAATTAAAGCTCGAGATCTCCGTTTCGACATTGATTTATTTTTTTTTTTTTTTTTACCAGAAAGTCATTTTACCATTTTTCGAAAAACCCGGCACCCAATTTTACGGAGTGAGAAAATCACGAGAAAACTCTTCTCTCCTCGTCAACAATTTAGATGACAAAATTTTATAATTGATATAAAATAATTATTCAGGATACTACCGATATGTACCTTGATGGAATTCCCATCGCCGCAAGCAGCCAATGGAAAGGTATGCTCCGACGGAGTCTCCCGAAATCTTCTAAGATTATCTTCGCTGAACGACACCACTCTTGTTGTAATGTAGCTAGGAGCAGCGCCCTTGCTACGCGACCACCAAGCTGCTACCTGACTGAAGTGCAACCGTGAACGAACCGCCTGGTACAAGCTTTGATTGTTCATCATTTCCGGCCCCCTGAAAAACGTTGTGTGAAATTTATCACAGGGTATATGGGTATCATTGTCGATTCCATCGGAAAAATGCCAAGAGCGTGTCCCGAAATGTTCGTATACTTTTCAAATGTTCACCTACTTGCTGGGTACGACGCTGATGCACCAATATTCTAGCAGCATTTCGGATGACTGCTGCCAGTGGCCGATGGACATGGACGGTATCGGTAAGACTGGATCCTTGCAGGTAGCCTTGGCCAGGCCGCAGGGGCAATCGGCGCACAACAATACTTCGACACATAAGTATGAACAGGTGGTGACTCTATCCGCAATTTCACGGACCAGTATCACGTACCGATCGCACTGAGTAAGATAAGAAAGATTCTTTCAGTTTCCTTTCAGGGTTCTTTCTTTTTTACTGCTAGCTAGGCTGGGCATGACACAAAAACATACGTTTTGTTGGAGAGTTTAGTGATTAACGATTAACGAATAAAGACGAATGACGATAATACGCTGCTAGCTAGATTTCGGCAATAAAGGACCACCTTAAATTTCATATTCCGATCTTAGCGTGTCCTGGTCTGATCAGCTACACCATAGCTCGACGAGATTATAAGAAAACTCTGTTTGAAATGGGCAAAATCTAAGAATTACGAACAGTCGTCGTACGTACTCGATTATTATACATGAATGACAATTTCCTTACCAGATAATTGTCCTTTTCGCACACATGATTGTTCGGCACCGGTTGCAGCGGAGCAGCACAGTGAGGACCTTCCTTGTAGCCTCTGGGAGGACCTTGGACTCTTCCTTCGCTTACGAGGACTCCTAGGGCTCGGACAACCCCCAACACACTACCGCAATTGCCAGCCCGTTGAGGGCTGGCAGAACCACTCGATACCGCACCTAGGCAGTGCATTTCTGAAACAATATCGGAGTATGTGAAAGTTTATTGGCATTTGGAAAATTCGGTTTACCCGAACACTATTCAAATACTTATTAGAGAGCAACGAAATTGGGGTATAGCTGCAGGGAATCGTTTAAAGTTATCATTTTCAAATGATTTACGAAATATCGGTGGTATTGCGATCATCACACACACGCACACACATCATTTCGCCATTTGAACAACAAATCAACTGCAGAGTGCGGAATGGAGATGATGTAGTAAAACGGTTAAAAAATTACCATCGAGACTGTAACCGGATTATTTTTACAAACTCTATTTACGGAATGACTTGCACGCTTTCGGTTATTTCAAGCCAAGGAATTCTTACCAAGGATTGATACTTCTATCGATAGATTCCGCAACGTATGACACATGACGTGACGTGACGTGAAATTTTTCTTTTCAATTGAATATAATAATACGTGTATATAATCGAGTATCAGAAACGAGACGCACCTTTGCACATCCCCCTCATCATGAAACAGCCGCCAAGCCATTGTAATAATTGCACGGACATTTTCACTACGTAGAATTATATAAGCGTACGCATTTCACTACTTGAATACAATTGCCACTGACGATGATATTAGGTACGTTAACTATAATAATCAGTTTCAGCGATTGGATAAAGAAATTTCGAACACTCGTTTCACTGTGATCTACTCGACCCTGTGCGTATAATATAAAGATATCCATAACAATTCGCCTGATTATTTCCATTCACTGCAGATCGCAAAAAAAGTTTCGCTAATATAACTTCAAGAGTGAACTGCATTACGAAGAAGTGTGAAAGTGTAAAAAGTGTTGATAAAAATTCGAATCTTTGTTCGAACTTGCCGAAGTGTATATACGTATTCTCGTCTGTCGAAACACTATGATTTTATCCAAGAATAAGTTTTCCCGATTTGTTGTCAAGTTGTTAATGCCGAGTTCTTCACTCTCGGGCATGTGGATAAAATTTGAATAAAGAACCGCTCGACTCCAACAGTTTATATATAGCGAGAGAGAGAGTTAAGGGTGACTGGACGACGCGTGTCATGCGCACGAGCTCTCCTACAGCCTATGACCTCAGTACCGCGGAGGGTTTCGTACGTTTCCAAAACTGCAAGAGCATATTGCCAAATTTCATACTGTTCGATATTCACGTTAGCATAATTACCTCGTATAATCTGTCACCCTGCAATAACGATAATTAATCCCAAGTCGTTCATTATTACCGTAAAGACGAAATAAATCAGTTTTTTATTTTTACTCTGGCTGGTTCAATTCTCCCCCTTCACCGCACAATTTTTTTTGTTTTTTTTTTCTTCGTTTCGTCTGATCCTCGCACTCAGCACATACCTTTTTCTTATTTCGGTTCATCTCATAGCCGTGACGCACTGCACAGATTGAGTTAAGATTTTATACGGATCGTTCTCTGCGTCAATCGCATAAGTCTGACGGACGATTTGGAGCCCCACGCGTTCGCCACGTGGTCTTGGTGTTTTTTTTTTCTAATCAAATATTAACGTACACAACGAGCAGTGTTTCATTCGAGATAATTTCAAAACCTCGGCGTATTACAACGCGGTTATCAGATTATTACACAAACGTTTCCACGACTAGTTTGTCAGTGACGTATATACATAATCACTCGCTAGCTAGAAAAAACTGTCTACAAAAAATTGTCTAAATTACCGACGTTTTACGTAGATGCATACATAATGATTAATCGAAATAATTATCCCATATAAAAGGTTTAAAAACGTATTTTCTTAGTCAGCGTTGTGAGCGTGCCGTTATCGCTGCACCTAGTTGTATAGAATTCTTTGGCATAACCGAAAGTTGTTGAACTCGTATCTTCGTGTCTGGTAGAGAAGACCGTGGTTCGGGGTTCGGTAGCCCCGCGCGAGGTGAACGAAACGTCGAGCCCCCTCTCGAAGTATAAGGCGAACCTCCGAACCGCCGAATGTATACATATACGTATATAATGTATATATAGGATAGATATAACATGTATACAGACACGGGCTGGTGCTGCGTCTCGGGTCCAGACTCCGACTGACTAAGCATATTCTGCATTGGTATCATATTTGCGCGCCGATTTAACGGTCGTCTGATTGTCGAACATCTGATTATACCTGAATTTTCGTTTTTTTTTTTTTTTAAATAATTTCAACACGATAGGAGTGATTCCGGACGTATAATACCTGCAGCATGCGGGGCAAACGTCCGACGCAGTCGATTCTACGTACATACATCTATTTTTATGCTGTACCTACGGATACTTGTAGCGCATGAAATCTTAAATATTTAGTGTAGAATCGTCGACTTCGAGGAAAGGGTCGGCCCTCAAATCCCGAATTCCGAATCCCGGTGCGTCGCCATCCCCAAGTGAATCTACGACGCGGCGCGGCGGTCCGTGAGGGCAACGGCGACCCGGGGTCGTTGCTTCTGGAGTTCGAGCGTCTGCCTCCTCATCCTCCGCCACCGCCACCGCCGCCGCTCGAGGTAGGATCATCGTGACGCGGTCGTCACCCCGGGGTTTAACCTACCCGACGCCGAACTTGCGAGCGCATATCGGACAAAGAAGAGTCGTTCGAGGGAAACCGACGTTTGAAAAATTTCATTATCACATTAACGTTGATATTAGTCGCGCGAATAATCCTGATAATTTATATGTATGATAAAATTCATGAAGTCGCGGTGCGAAATGTGTCATATTTTGTACGGAAACGGTATAATAATTGTCGCAACGGCTATACACGTACGCTTATACCCGAAAAGTTTGATGACGAGGAGCAGCTCAGCTGACGGATTTCGCCCCGAGTATAGAACCGAATCTGCGTCATTTTCTAGTTTCTTTGTTCGTTGGATTCTTTGTCGTATCTCCGTGCCAAGTAAAGCTCCGTCGAAAAGCTTGAAAAACCGAGAATCTATATATATTTTGTAGAATGAAAGTTGTACAAGGTGGCGAGAGGGGCCCCGGGTTTCCGTTGAATTCATAAATAATGATCGTTTACGAAAGTGATCACCTATATCGTATAATCGAGTCACCGAAACGCAGCTATACATATAATCATAAACCATGTGAAACCCGTTTCCACTACGAGGCGCCTTATGTTTTGTTTCTTTTCGTCACGTGCTCTTGCACACATACCTACCTATCGTATACATGAATCTACCCGAATAACTAATAACCGTTCCGCAAACGTAGCGCAACAACAAATTTAAAGGGATTTTTAAAACTCCGTGTTCTGTACTACACGACCGAGAAATATCAAGCTATGCCTTTATAACCATTTCGTCGTTTCCACTCTTTCGTACGATTACGCCTACTGCCGGATATATCTAGGTATATTTAAAGTACGGCTGGGGTCCAGGTATACAGATCGAAATTGTCATCGAAGTCATTACTGCTCACGTTTCTCGGTAATTTCTGGTTTAATCTTCGTAACGCCATCCGCGACCCCGTCGAAGAGTAAGAGAGAGAGAGAGACAGGGCATAGTACAGGGAAGACCTCCCGGGATTCTATTTCCAGAAATATGACAAATATTAGTTTTCAGCGCACATCGTTAAAGACTGGTTATAAGTTTACCCCGCGGGATGTTCTCTGTCCAATACGACGTAGAATATCTAACGTTGAAAATTCTTACCGTATTACAGACTTGGATTTTATTTCGAAAATCAAAATAATTAGTACCATTAGCAATTATCGCGATTATATAATCAGGTCCACCGGCGACGGGTAGGTCCGGTAAATTGAAGAGGGTCACCTACTTACCAGTATCTCAATAAAGTTTTGCATGTTTAGCGATATATTTTAATTGGGGACAACGACGATTACCTCGAGAGACTATAACGTCACGCGCGTCTTGTCTGGTATCCGTCATGATAATTAATCATCGTATATGCAAGCTGGGAATCCGAAGCGTAAATATATAAGTTCTTCTTGCCAAAAGGCGACCCTGTATATACCCTGTACCAATGAATAGATACAATTATTTAATATCTAAAAAACTGAATCGTTCGAGGTGAAATTAGATCGCGGCCAAGCCTGCAGGTGATCGCTATTTCGCCGCGAAAAGCAATCCGAATTTCATTGTATGCCTATGCACAGTCGGACATCGAAGCAATCGCGGAGTGGGAGTATGTATACATATAGATATATATACCCTGGTTAGAAAAATTCAAAATAAAAAAAGAGCCCTCGATATCTGTACAACTCCGACAGTGAGAGGGATAGCGTGTCAAGGCTGATGTTTATTGATCGGGCAGTACTCCGCAAGCTCCTATATACCGTGCAGGGTATTGTGTATGTATGTACGTACACTTTTACAAACAGTAAAACCAGCCAAAGGGCCCCCGCAAGCATCGCGCAACCGAACTTGATTCAATAAGTTGAAACAATAATTGGATTAGCTGGTAAAATTAAAAGGAAGATAATGGAAGATAGTTTTACTGTATATATATACATATACGAAACCGCAAACCAAAAAAAAAAAAAATGAAACATGTAAAACATAAGAAAATATTTTTTTTTTTCAAACCGAACTACATATAAAAGATTTTTAACTTTATCACACGACATATACGGGAGCTTATCTATCAAAAACGATAATTTGCGTCAAAAGTCTATCTCTTTCTCTCTCTGTGTTACTCAGTCGTATAATTATTTTACTTTTACAAAGGGGAAAAAAATTGTTGGGTATTGAAAAACTGAAACTCTTGGCTCCTCGGTATTACGCCACTAACTCGCTGCACCCTCTATACATATATACATACTTATATACAGATACTGTATAAGTATGGAGACGTGCACACTACGCAAGTAGATATAGGTATGTATAGCATGTATATACTATACATACGGGTAATTCCACGTGTACATGTACATTGACCGTGGTCTTGCAATCGTAATCGGTGAGGAGCTATGCCTATACCTATATCTGTATCACCTATACCCTACGTGCATGCAAACACATGCATATATAAATGCACGTGCACATATATGTATGAATATATACGGTATACATATATACGGCGTACGTTCAGTATCCGAGTGTCGCGTTTCGTGCGACGGTAGGATTTTCGCCAGGAGTCTTCGCCGAGCACATCGTGCAGCGGCGAGGTCAGCTGAGCGCCGACTGCTACACAGCTGGGCGAGGAACAAGATGGCCGCGGTGAACAGCTGATCGGAGGCCGCGCGGCGCTGCCGGCAGGTCAGATGCTCATCTGTCAAAACGCTGCAGCGAGTCAGCTAGAGAGCGAGTGAGACGGAGAACGATCAGACGGTGTTGGCCGATGGCAGGCAACCAGACATACACACGCGCAAGCTACGCGTATACACACACCACGCACACGAGCCAGCTCGTTCACGCGTGAGCTGCTCGAAGGGACTCTTGTTAATTCTATTTCAGGTCAGCCGGACCTAAAGTGGAACCCCAAGCGTTGCGATATTGACTATAATATCAAACTATGGCCGCGGGGTTTCGGATTTGCTCCGCGGTGCAGGGTACATACATTCAAAACTACGTGCATAATTTTTTGATCCAAAGACACGAAAAATAGGAGCAGGAGACGAGATGGGGGGACAAATAAACGGACAATAATTAACAAGTAAATAAATAAAAAATTACCCTATGCTAATTCTTCGCGTGTATAATACGTAACAAAATATTATATAGGTATACGATTGTATGCTAATTAACATATACGTGTATGTATAGGTATACATACTATACATGCAGAATAACTTGGAAGGTAAAAATACTAGATAATTATATTTACAGGTGTATATCGCGAGCTGTACTTTGGAACGCGGTTAGCTATTACATTGATCTATTTTTTTTTTTTTTTCATTTGCTTTCTCGCTGATAAGACCTTCTATGATATGAGAATGAAAGACTACGTTCAAACCTTGCGATAATACCGAAAAACCTGCACTCGTAATTCTGACTGTAGAAAATATGATCGATCCGACATTTTCACTGCAGGAATCGAGTCAATCGCCAGGCTCGCGGCGATCAATCGTTATCAAATCGTTAATGGATCATTGATAATCATTCGATTGCTACTTGAAACGGAGGTTTAAAAAAAAAAAAAACAGAAAAATTACCTTTTTCCACGCATACTATTTTACTTAAGATATCACGAGTCGCGCATATCACCGCTATATAGGTATATATTTTATATCTAAAGCTGTTTTCACGAAGGTATATCCGAATTGGGATAAGCTAGGGCCCTGACAAAACGCTGGAAATTTTCAAATCCAATTCTAAACTATATAAAATCGTAACCGTACCACGGTCTGCGTTTCCGTTCACCTTTTAATCGCAGCCGCGTCAGCTGTACAGTTACAATTTAAATTAGACATATACATACGTATATATCGGTATATATGGCTGTATACTCTCAAGTCCGTAAAAAATATTTGTATTAGAGAACGAAATTTCGTTTCGGCAAACGGTGTATACGAGCAAATAATTATTGACGCGGAAGCTGTATAGGACACCCTGCGTGGGAAACTCACGAGATAATATTATTATAATGAAAAAACGATCTTTCAATTGGTTTCAATAAAGAAAAACAACCCGGGGCGCTCCTCCGGATCCGGCAGATTCACAAACACCGTCCAACTCAATCTATCTCGCGTGTAATTGACGACGGGATATATAGTCACTGTCGTATGTTACACTATACAGTATAACACGCACAAAGAGCACGGTATATATTCATGGCTTTCGAGTAGTGCCTGAATTTCAAACCGATCAATTGTGCAGCCAGCTGCGCTGTACATTTTTTTTTTTTTTTTTTTTTTCATTTTATTTTACAGCTAACCGATCCCGCATTGAATCGAAGGGGTCAGGGGTGCATTACACACTCTGCACAGACGATTAGACAAGAAAATCTCTGTACACTTTTAAGTTATAAAAAAATTTAAAAAAAAGATTTAATAATTTAAATTATATAGGCAAACGCGAAATCGCGGACTCTTGAGGGAGAATTCCTTGCGACGCGGTGTATAAAAAATTTAACCAAGTCGAAAAGATGTACTGTGTATATATATACATGCATATTATATACCGTACGAACAATTGAGCTGAAATAATCAACCGGAATTTCGAAAATTCATGCGGTCAGAGGGCAGTTGGGGGGGGCTATAATTTTAAACAAGCCATCAAGAACGACGAACAACCGCACACGAGTTATAAAGTCTGCTCTTTATGATCATTGGCTATATACTTATTCAGAATTTTACAAGTTGGACGGTCGCTGACCTCCGTTCGTATTCGAGAAATAATTCGCCGAGTTCTAAACAACGTAGTGAAGATCGCTAACAGCGAAAACCTTTACCGAATGGTTTGTACATACATACCTATACCTAAATACACGGTTATGCGATTTTATAATTATGCCTAACCGCGAACCCAGGTTTATTGATCTATATATGATGCCTACAGCATTATCGTAATTATTATACCGAGCTGGGGATCCGCTGTAATTACCCGCTAATTAGCCGGGGGGGGGGGGGGGGGGGGGGGGGGGGGGGTCGTTAATATCTGCGCGGCGGTGACAGTTTCGGGTTAATATAATGATCATTGATACCTAAGTATACAATTATTATACATATTAATTAAACGAGACTCTTATCGTAATCCAATGGTCACATACTCGTAAAATGTGTCAGCTGCAGTGTCACATATCGGTAGAACTTACTCAGCCCTGTCGGATCCCAATTGCGAGTGATATATCCATCGCCAGCGAATGTGTAAGGTTTAGATATATATATGTATAGATCGATAGATAGATAGATAGAATTTCAGAGAAAGAAAAGTATATACCTGCAGGTATATGTAAAAGGAGGGGAAACGCAAGACCCCGAGAGACTAATTTTAGGTATAATGTTACCGCTATAATATAGTAATATATATGTACAGTTAGTTCCACGTCTAGTCGATCTACTGCACTTTTCCATTTGCCTATATAGTATAATGGGAATAAATTAAACTACAGTGTGACAACTCGCGGTGCGGTCGTATACGTTTGAACAGGATATCAAAATACACGTTATACCTATATCGAAGAAAATTTGCCGAGAAAATTGTAATAGTATGTATATATAAGGATATATAACAGCGTAAGAATAAAAATAAGAGTGTATATTATAACGGTGCAGCAGGTTGCAGGTTGTTCAGTTCGAAAGCAAATAAATTTATTGTTAACCGCGGCGCAAAGTTCGCGGTTGGCTGTGCAGGACCAGATTATAACCTAGCTAATAGGCAAGCAGGAACGATTAACTAACAACGGTGAAATTAAAGCTGGGCGTTGCGCGTTAACTAGTTTTCGAACGACCTGAATGTCGGGGCAAGCATACTTTCATTTCACCGCAATCCCTACTGTACTTATACATATATGTATATCTACCTGTACGTATATAACGAAACTTGGTGCGAGGAACACCGAGTCATTAGTCGTTACTCTCATTAAGTAGTCTTCTGAAGGGAAACTAAAATAACGGCATTGATATATCTGCATGATAATTATAACGGAGATGACACGTTCATTTTCTCTACATATAGACCGCGCGACTCCTGGTTATCAAAATATTGAAATAAAATATTGGGGGAATGATACATGGACGCGCGTCGGAGATTTTACTTTCTTCACTTTTTAATTTGTTCTCGTTTCTCACAATCCTGCAGCACGATGATTCGCTGCGTGTCAATTAGAAATGATCTTGCGAGAGGAACTTCGAAATGAACATATTGTATATACATATATATATATATACTCTCGCTGATCGCGGCGTACTAAATTACTTGAAGGTGAAGAAATATTATTGTCCGTACGAAAACTAAACTGTTCGCGGCTATACCTACCGCGCACATAATTCTCCACACCTTGGCTGCTATATAGGAAAACCTTTTAGAAAGTGTTACGAACTCGGCTCACAGACGTTACACCATATAATACAAATTTCCGTTTCTCCTTCAACCGACGAATGCAGTACTAGGATTATCAACGTTTACATTTCCCTATATAATACGCGATTTATACTGAGATATAATATACCTCGAACAGTGTCATACTGATATGTAACATTGAATATAGATATAGCCGCGTAGTGTAGCTACGCATAACGTTTACAAGGTTAATCGTTAATTAAAAAAAATTTTCCAGATATATTATCGCGATCAGAGGCCTTATACATTAATATAAGAGTAATCGATTGTCAGAGATGAAAAAATGACCACGGAAGAATAACCTGAAGAGACATAACAAATACACTCAGTGGCCGTGGGTCTCTAGGCGTATTATAATATCGTATAATGAATATATTATAATATAAACGTATGCTGCTGAGAGTTGAGCAAAAACAAATCGCCAGTGGCTGTACGGACCGATATGTGAGCCGCGGTGAAGGCCGCGACCGCCTCTTCGGGCCAAAAGTGTTAGGAACAGCTACAGGCTAAGAAGTTTGGCATACGCGTGTAGATATTACAACGAGTACGTAATTGATCGCGATAATCAAGAGCGTCTATAAATTTCAAGGGTCGGATAAATAGGGAACAGTATAATTAAGGTAATATATTAATTAATCGTAAATATACCGTCCGGGAAACAGGTGTAAACGCGAGACAAATCGTATTATGTACGATTATTATAAACGGTGGCTTCGGATTCTGATTTCCCCGGTATTTTTCCACCGTTACATGTACATACGTACCTATATAGCACGTACAGGTGTAAAATACGCGTCTTTCACTCGCCTATAACGATTCGTCGCGGTATATTTGATACACAGGTACTCCCAAGTTTCGTATAAGAGATATTAAAAATCAATTATACTTTATCGAATGTAGTAGCTGTGTATGTCTATTCCATTTAATATCAAAGAGCGAAGTTAACTTTCGACTTTCAGCCGACTCCGCTGCTGCAGCAAGTATATAGCTACGAATATAAAACGCATATATATATATAATATTGTCCGACGCGTATCTGCAGTAATTTATTTCAACCATATAGTATATGAATAAAATTTCATTAAAACGATTGATAGATGAAATGCGACGCGAACATTTATAAATGTTACATATCTCCTCAGCGATTAATTTTTACATATTTATATAGATATATATACTTCGTTGTAACGACAGAGTGCAGCAATTACGAGTTTACTGGTCTCGATTTCCACCGTGGTATATAAGTTAAACGACAACCAGATGCGTAGGTATATTATCCGTTGTGACGATGAGTAACGTTCGAAATTAGATTTAAAACCGTATGAGTATAAAACGACTATATAATAAATCGTCTAAATTTTACTTTTCCAGTCCAAATGTCGATATAAGGGTTTTCGGTACGAGGATTATGCAGTTATGCTAATATATCTTATAGGTTACCTATATCTTACGCCTATTTGACATTATGCAACTCACGTCCGTAGGTAAAGTATAATATACCTATACTAGTATATATATATATATATATATATATATGTTATACACGGTATATCTCGCGAGAAACTCGCCGACCGTACGTAAGGCTAGGCTATCCTGCAACTTTATACTATTACTATTACTACCTGCGCGTATATCGTCATGTTCATTATTATTTACGTAATATACGTAATATAGGTACAGACACTCGTTTATGTAAAGTCGGACAGACACGTGACTCGACCACAATCGATGATATATACATTTATAGGGTAGTCCTTATTTTAAATATTTTCGAATTTTGACGCTCCCTGCAGAGGCTAAAACGGTTCTAAATAAATAGAAATATAAAAATATTCCCAAATTTTCAGGTCTCTATATCAATTTTAACCCGTGCCTCCCTGCGGCGATGTATAAGTTTATCCATATCTAAATAGCATATATGCGATTTTTGGCATTGAATAATCAATTTTTGATTTTTGATAAAGTAATGGTTCAAAAAATTTGAAACTCTGTAGACCTTGTCCTTATAGTAGCAGCTATCCCCCAGAATTTTTATAGATTTTTAGAAAAAAAAAAAATCAGACATAAAAACGAATCAGAAAAAAGAACAAAAAAATTATATTTCATCAGGCTACAACTCCGAAATTTTAATAGCTAAAAATCTGTAAAAATTCTAGGGGATAGATACTATCATAGGGATAAAGTCTACGGAGTTTCAAAGTTTTTTGAACTATTACTTTAGTTGAAGAAAAAAATAATAATAATAATAACGCCAAATCACCAAGCCTAGACCGACTCTGAACATACTAGATTCTGCTGATTTTAATAATGTATATTTGGTATAGTCCTAACCCCAAAAACGAGAAAAATTAATGTAATTTTTTTTTCTTCTCCTTTTTACCGTCATTTTTTTATTATTATTAATTATTTACCCTGCCTGAAAAACTACGTGATACTGAATTTTGAAAAAATTCACACAAATTCTATACGAGGAAATACGATTGATTTAAGTAATACCTTAACGAGAGTGGTATCGCGTTTTCATTCATGTTTTCCAAACGTATTTAAATAATATTCAATATCGTTAATTTCAAATATATATATAAGTATTATAAATCTTGTTTCGCGGCCATTTTTTTTTTTTTTTTTTTTTTTTTTTTTTTTTTACTGGAGATTTCATAAAAATAGAACGTGACCCAATTCTTTTTGGGGTTAACGAGGAATAACATATTTATTTGCCGTTACAAAGTTATTTTAATCTCCGGATTAAATTATGACGTTATAAATATGTATATACTATATTATATACTCGTATGGCGCGGTGCAGGTTATCGTTTGATTTTGACCGAGCGTAAAAAATTTTTGCCAACTAAAGTTCGCGAGTTTAAAAATTAACACGCGCCGTGCAGCATCGTATCGTAGCTTTGCCAAAAATTGTAGCTGCGGGCTATTTAATCGGACCAACAGTAACGGAAACGCTTGCGCGTATGTGTATACAGTCACATGTGCTCAGTCGGAATGTTGATAATATGAACGGACCTATATATCATGTATATATAATATGTATGTAAAATCGCATCGAAGACAGGCGAGAGCCAGTGCGTTTCTCGCGTGACAAATTGGCAAGGAAACTGCACAATGGTCGCGAGGTACCCGGGAGCAGGTAGGGGAGAGGGACCGATGCGTCACGTGACTTCTGAGGGCCGATGACGTAACGAGCTAATAACTATCGTACAATTAGCGGAACGGCAAAATAACACACACATGCTCATTTCAGACACAATTATACATAATATGATATTATTGTTACATCGTTGAGTATATATATATCATAGTTACATAGCCGAACAGCGGCGTGGAAATTTCCCTCTCGTATCGTGTTAGAGTATCGCGGATCTCAAAGACTTTACACAGAACGGCAAAAATAACTTGTTGCCTTCGATTGATCCATCACTCGTCATTTTTTTTTTAAATGTATCATCAAACCGTGGCCGTTCGTTGTTCATCCATTGTTGTTAGATTTTATAGGAATTTGCTAATTGGGAGAACGTAACTAAACTGCAAAATTTTTCGAGAAATTACATACATATATAAGTATAGTTATAATGTGTATAGTGTATAATATAATCCCTATAGGAGAGGAATACAATTTCAAAGATTATTATACGTGTCTCGGCGGGCCTGACATGACTGACTGACTAACTGCGGCGAAGATCATCGACCCCTGCAGCAGCCCCAGGCGTGTAACAAAGATAACAGTGAGAAAGAGTGCGAAAACAAAAAAATAATAAAGGACTATCCACGCGGCTGACCCGGCTGACGTATGTACATACGTTACGCGTAGGTGTATTTTGCAAGTCCGAAAAATATGACCTATAATTATTTTTCATACATGTTATTCGAGCCAGAGATATATGCTTCGAGATGTAGGAATTAATTGACGAAATATTCAATCACGTGTATACGAAAGAAACGAAAAAAAACTCATAAGCAGTCGCGATTAGGCGAGTAAAAAAACAAGAATGATATACGTGTGTATATACCAATTCGCTGAAATCTGCCTGCAGACTGCCCCGTGGTCGAATGAAATACGTATAATACGTTATTAAGGTGCAATGTGTAGATGCAACGAATGGTCAGAAAAGCAATACCATTGCAATCGAATTATAGTTGTCATACCGAAATACCTGTGACTATTCGGGCATGCATATGATGCATTCGCTGCAGTGCGTGGCATACCGGATTACGCGGATAGTAGATATAATGCGGTCTTTTTGAATACGCGAGATTAACACCAACCCTCTGCTAATTCGTGCACACTGCAAGGGTCAGCCTCCAAAGTTCGGTATTTTATAGAAATAAATAAATGACCAGTCTGCACAGTTCGTTGCCTGAAAAATTCTGCTGAGCGATATCTTTATATGTGTCTGCAATGTTCGAGTTATCCGCTGCAGTTATCTATACCTATATAGTAAACATTTCTCGCGAAATGAAAATTAAAACCTTAATTTTATCTTCCTTTTTTGTTTCGTTTTTCATTTTAAGCTCATTTTCGCGAAGCTATTATATTGCGTGGTTTTTTTTTTCGTGTCATATAATAGGTGTATTACGGGAAGTTGAAATCGTCGCGAATCAATCGTGAGAGAATGATCGGAGCCTGCTAGTATCAGCCATATATTTCCGGTAAAATAACACGCCAAGTCTCACGTGTAGACGTATATACTATATACGTATATTTGAATTACGCATAGCGTCAGCACATACGCGTATATAGATATATACAGCTATATATGAATAGGTATAGTATACCTACATGTACATACATACTCCGCGGTTTCCAATGACTCTGTACTCTACACCTGACTAATCGCGAGCTCAAGTTTTGATACAATCGTTATTGTATAAAATGTGTGCGTGTCTGTATGCGCGTAGATAACGAGTATATAGAGATATATATTATACACCTATGTATAGTGCATAAAATAGCGCAGCGGTGCAATTCTCGCACTTTTGGTTCACCCTAGCTGCAGTTGGTATATATATCAGCTCTTACGTGTGCAGAGCGACCTAAATAAAAACGCGATTTATAAACTAGGTTGGCTAATCAGACGAATTTAGAACGTACATCACTACATCAGCGATATACGTTGTCGAGTAATTCTTTTTTTTTTTTTTTTTATTTTTTATTACGTTATGTAAACACAGTATTACACGCGCGACGCGATGTCTCCGCGGTTTCTGTACATTCTTATAAAGACTCTCGCGAGTCGAGTCGAGTCGAGTCGAGTCTCTCGTGCAGCGGGGTAAAAAAATGTTTACCAACAGTTGACGATATGCTGCTTATTATACTCAAGCCACCAGATTATTACAAACCCCCAATCAATGCTAGACGCTATTATAGATGCTATGAATGCTAGATGCTAGATGTTTTTAGATAATAAACATCGGGTGATTATTTTTGCGGTTTAGCGTTATAGAGCGCGGAGTCGTGTGCATGCGTTAGCTGCGATGGTCGTCCGAAGGTTTCGCGTCTGCGCGCGCACGTGTACCGAGAGTGTATGTATGCATACATACATAAATACATATGGTATGTATATAAGTATCAACGTACGTAACCGTGCAATAGCCCGTTTCAGCCTTATATATACACCAAGACTCGTGTGTTTCACGTGCATGACCACATTAAGGCATACGAACAGCTCCGTTGTTTGATATAGGGGAATGATTTTCGCCCGAGCTTTGTCACCGTCGAGACGAAAAAAAATCGCCCCTTGCAATCGACAAATTCAGACTCGTTCAATGACAATTTCTATATCCGATAGAATTTGCTTATCCGATTTATCCTTGAGCTAGCAGGTTTTTAATTTATTCATTTTATCGTATTTTTGTTTTCTAATTATTCAATTTACTCCCACAACTGATTCGTGATTCGTGCGTGGACAAGGGGAAGAGTGCAATTAGGAGTCTCACGACAATGCAAATAAGGTTTTCTTATAATCTCGATTGTGAAATGGTATATATAATTTCTGCACTATTCTTTGGTAATGATTGTGGAAAATTTTTGCCCACAATGTCGCGCAGGCTTAAAATTTCCTTCTTACGATGCGTCACAAAACCCAAGTGAATAAGTCATCAGAGTAATAAAGTATGTCTCATAATCAGCCCCTGCAGCCACGAAGGCGGCATCGCGTGGCATGGCATGACATGGCATAGCACTTGACAATTGTTCATACAGAGATATGTACGTATATATGTATATATATCTATGTAAATACATACCATTGGGATTAGTCAAAGTTCCAAGTTCGAAATATAACCTTCCGTAATTAGTACATATACCCAATACATACAAACGGTCACGATTTTAAACTCGAGTACGGATTTTCTCATATATACGTTCGATAAACCGAAATCTGTAATAATTCGTATGGAAACGAAAAATTTATACTTGAGAGTAATTCTAACGATAGAATTTGAAAAGCATTTGAAAAGCTAATTGAACAGCTGATCGTGGCTTTATACATTGACTAACAATAATAATTATAAAAGAATTAAATAAATAAATCTGCCTTCGTCCCGGCGTGTGTATTCAACAGACGTAAGTGTAACGTTGAACAGAGATATCAAACTTTGGTATGAGATCGAAAATATTTGCACGAATTAATAGCTACATATATCTTTTTGTATATATACACGCGATACACGTAAGTATACGTAATACCTACGTCGGTTGACAGACATTGTATATAACGGACCTAAGAACATTGTGAAAGAAATAAAAATGAGATAAAGAATAAGAAGAAGGAACTGATCGCTGTTTAAATTATGATCGTGTGATTGCTTAAAACGCGACGTTTATGTTATGTAACAGCGTTAATACCTTGGCCAGACCGTGTAGGATATAAACGATTAAGATTTCCATGTTACATACCTATGTGGCACGCCGCGACATGTCTAAATACGTAACAATATGGTGCAACATGGAATCAACTTCTGTTAAATGTAAATTATACCGTGCACAGATTGTTAACGCGAACGTTATTAAAGGGAAGATCGTATTGAGCACGATCGCTGTCGAGATATACGATATACGAGCTGTACGTGTACTTGCACTTACAAATATTATACATAAACGCATACAGTATGATGAAACTAGCGATAAAGATAAGTCGAAACGAAACAAAACAAAAATGGAAAGAAAGAGAAGAATAAAAAAGAATAGAAAAAAAAAAAAAAAAGAAAGAGGAAAAAAAGTAGTCCAAAAAGAAGAGAAGAGAAAAACAAATAACCAAAAAAGACGGGCGCCTGGCAACGCAGAGGGCGGCGATAAATACGATCGAGAGGATCCAAGGGGGGAGATATAAGAAGAAAAATAAAAGTACTCACCAAATACGTTCCGATCACGACAGCACGAAACACCCGAGCCTGGAGCTGATCTCGTGTGGTCAAATGTTCGCCATTTTAAACCCCATTGGGTTACACAGCCGTAAGAGAATGGTGGCGGGTTTTCGTTCACGATAAATGCACCACTTTGCTATTGGCAATAGTTAAACTATCGCCACGGAAAACAATCAAATGAACAAATCCAGGCGAAACGGTATTGGGAACACACGCAACCTGACGCAACCTCGCGATCAGACCGAAGGTCTGTTGCCAACTGAGCTGCGGAGTGACAGCTCGGGTCTCGCCCCAGGGCTACCAACACGGGAGGCGCTCGGCACGAAAATAACACGGGGGCTGCAAGCAGACTAGATTCAACATTGATTGCCGTCACACTATGCTCTGTCGAACGTATGCGTCGATGTTCGGTAATTGTGTGATTTAAATGGCAAATTCTTACGAGTTTTTTTTTTCGCACTCGATTCACATGTCACTAACTTTGACCTTTGGTCTTAAAACTGTTCTCGTATCATCGAATTATAAAATTGCAGCTTTACTTCTTGATTTTCGTACTAAAAAGTCGCGTCGACCGCAGCAGTTTTACTTTTTTACTCGTTGTATGTACTTACTGAGAGATAGGAAAATTGTATTTTATTTACGTGGTATATAGAGAACGGACAGGCATGAACAAAGTTTCATAACCAAAGACGCAATAATAATATGGTATAATAAAGTGGCTAATTTTAGTCATTTTATACGTACACACGACGACACGTGCATTGAAACGTTTGATGCAATCGTAATGAAATTTATTCCTGTACACACATATGTATGTGGTTACAGGTACTGCGTCGCGGATTATACGTTAATAAATAGTTGGAATATATAAACGTATGTACATACGTCGTCGATAAACTGCATACTGTCGACTTACAAAACCGGCAATCGTAAGATATTCGAAATTCACTTCCCGTATACATAATAGACTTGCCAATTTTTCTCGACAGTCATATATGTATAGTTAAATCTCTAGCTTCTTTCTGTCGGATAAAAATAAATACGTATGTAATACGAACGTGTACGACACGTGCTTCCGCTCAACCATGATATCTATCTTACTCCCAGGCTATGAATATTTAACGGAAATAAATCGAATCGGTTCACGGGTCGTTCGATTTTGTAAATATTATTATATTTGTTCGTATAACAAACGACATTTATAGCAAAGGTACTATGTTTTTTTTTACTGATAACACAAAAATGATAGAACCTTGACAGTGGCAAGAAGTCGTCTACCATACGCCGTTCACGAGGGCGATTTAACGCCGTCAGGTTTGCAGCAGTGGCGATCATATGGTAGTCAGCTGTGTTTCCTTGTTCTGAATTTCCGATGCTATTGCCAGGCGATATCCCCCACCCCACCCCCTGCCCCGTCGAAGCGCTCTTTCTCGTTCAAGCAATGAATTTCCGTATTTTCAGATCGAGCAGAGATTAGCGCGGAGTAAAATACTGAATAAATAAATAATTCATCGAGCGAAGATTATCGCGTCTACATGGTTTGGTAGTATAATGCGTAGGATAAGATTCTCGAATCCATACCATACGCCAACGAATAACGATAGAATATTCAATAATTAATGCATACATTGCGTAAGATTAATGATGGCGATTTATTTTTCACGCATCAATGACTCCGTGTGCGTGCGTGTGACTGTGTAACACGTTACATACATGCATACGTAACTAAGATTTCAGGTTGAAATATCCAGAAAACTAAAAACAATCGTGGGAAGATTGAATGAATAAAAAATGAAAAGAAGAGAGTACCTATCAAGGTCATTTTCAGCACAATCTGAAATCATTATTTCCCACACGCCTCACACTGTACAATGACAATACGCGATATTAATTTAGAAATCGTTTGCTAAGATATTTCTACACAAATACTGTTTGGATTTAGAAAATTAATTAATTTTATTTAATTTAAGATTGATATTCGGCTTCAATAATAAATGGGAAAAAATTATTAACTGATCGAGAGAATTTTAAATGCTGTGATAATCACTTAATCGGTAGTGCTCAAACTCACCTGCAAATTAAATTAGATGTCTCGCACAGATTTACAGACGATATTATTTACAGATGAGCTTGCTGCCTGCTCGTTGGTTCAAATGATGTGAATTATCCAGCTCTGTGTATATACAACTGGTTGAGGCAAAAAAAAAATGAAATAAATAGGAATGAAAATACATAGGGATGACTCAACAATAGATCTTTGGTTGATTTCGGACGGGTATGGATATGATTGCTAATTTAGCTCGGAGAAATAATATGTTTATAATTAAAACTATCGATAATACGATATTATAGGTAAAAGTTCAAACGTTGGAAAGAATTTTGTCCGTTAAAAAAAAAAACTGATAGATAATTCTATGTCACGTTTTTTTTTTTATTTACAAAGGTCGAAGATCCATACAAATAATCGCGGGTGAAGATAAACGGACAATAAAAAAACGTACTGGCAAATTCCATTATTGTAGATTTGTAATTATTGTATCATCCAGGCAGTTGTTGGAACTTTTGTATATTATATTGGTGCTTGATAAATATGCGGGTCACTTTTTTCCAGACTTCTTAATCCCGCCACTAACGAGCGGCCCCTTTTGACCTGCTTTTTTCGCAGCTTCTGCCATCGCCTTTTGTTGTTCCTTTTGCTTTTGCTTAAACGCCATATCCTCGTCGTCCAAGTCTTTAGATTCCTTCTTCGGCGCCTTCAGCGGTTTTTTCTTGCCTCCTTCGCGGCCAGACATTCTATAATGTGAAGAAAAAATAATTACGAATAATCGACAGATGGAAATAAATTGACGGAGAAAACGAACATAACCCTATTTTACAGACAGAGCGAAGCTCGAACCAGATATCCCCGCATTATCAAATCATAAAACAATCAAGACATTCCCTTCCGGATTTCAAGATATGCAAATTTTTCTATTCAACGAATACAAAATCGAGCTAAATATTTATCGTTAACCGCGTAAATTAAATTCTCGAGCGTTGAAGCTTCGTATGACATTGGCATTAGCCGCCCATCGTGATACCTCACGGGTAAAAATTAAGAACAATAATCCACGCAACATTACGTGGAACAAAAAAATCTTTCACCGCGTATAAACGTGACAATATTATAAGTTTTAAATCATTTCCAGCTCACCTTAGATGTTTTAGGAGATTTGTGAGAAAGTTTGTGGTACGAAGAAAAAAACGTGTAACGTTCAACGATCGTGATGTTGCTCGCGGAAGTTATTGGATTTCTACGCGTTCAGCTTTTATCTCGGTGCGCAGGCGCGTGAATTTTCTTAGCGTATTCAACGACGTCTTTTATCGTTCGGAATTATCGGGATTTGAAAGGATAAAAATTACAAAATTATTTCGACAAAATTAACGATCGAATTTCAATGAGAATGAGAATAACCATTTATTGACGCGTCATTTGAAACTTGGGCGCGCGTGATTTATAAAAAATATAATTAAGATTCAATCACATGACTCGGGGTTCTCGAATCCCTGCATCCGTCAGTGGGACTCGACTTTCGAGTTTCGATATTCCGGAATCCATCTTGTGACGATACTGTAACCTAAGAGTTCCAATTCACACTGTAACACCGTCATGTTACAGTGTTAATCGGATATCAATCGGATAGCTCTAACCTATTTCCGAGAATAACGAAAGGGGGACGGTGGCCAATGGCACTGTGTTTAAACGTTGCTCAACAGGTTATCTCCGGGTTTGAAAGCCGACCTCGAAAAAAATGGGGATGGAGCATGGTGAGCGTGACACGTGAGACTCGCCGGTGAAAGGGGAAGTTCCGAGTCTGCGAGAAACTGAGGTTAAGTCAAAATGCCTTTAAGACTTTATCTAATTGCTGCAGCTTCGGAAAACATGGGGATAGGAATCAACGGACGACTGCCATGGCGTTTGAAGTGAGTATAAGAAAGGGCTGTGATAACTTTGACGCGATCTCCAACAATATTGATAACGAAATTAGGTTATGCTATACGTCGCCGAAGAAATCTGTAATGAGGTTTTTCTTATATCGTATAGAAATGAGATGGCGTATTTTACGCGGCTGACTACGAAAACCGAAGATCCAGCCAAGAGGAACGTAGTGCTTATGGGAAGAAAGACATGGGAAGTAATGCCGAAGAAGTACAGACCCTTGAGCAACAGAATCAATGTTGTACTCACCAGCCAAGATTTGTAATTATTCTCTATACTCCTGAAACGTTGCCAATTATCGTATTTTTTTAATAATTCTAAAATAAAACATTACACTTTGTTCGATAATTAAAAATCGTATTTGTTATTCTTCTATTTTACAGGGATCTGGGCAATGAGGCTATCGTGTGCAAAAGCTTACCCGAAGCTTTAGACAAATTTTCTCAACTCCCGCTCAAGGATGAAATCGAAAGGATTTGGATTATCGGCGGTAGTTCAGTTTATGAAGTAGGTAACCGTAAACGCTCTCTAAAGCCAATGAAATTAATTATTCAATAACACGAGTCAACTAGCCCTTGTTTTTTACTTAATTTTCGTATTGATTTCCAAAATTGTAAGGTTCAAAAATATTTGGCTAGCTTCCCCTAACTTCTTGGATAATTTCGCCGTGATTTTCGACCCTTGAGTTGATTTGAATTGTTTGGGTGAAAAACTGACCCACGAAATTTACACTGACCATATGATTTCTCTTGTGTTTCAGGAGGCTATGAAATCTCCAAGTTTTCATAGATTGTATTTAACCGAAGTGAAGAAATACTTCGAATGTGATACCTTCTTTCCATCAATTAGTAAAGATTTTAAGTTGGTTAAGTAAGTGCATAAATTGAATATTATTACATAACTGAGGGAATAAAATTCCCCATATTTTCAACCAAAAGAATTAAATTATCGATATTTTTAACCGAGAGAATTTAATTTTTATTAAAACAGAGATCCCGAGGTGCCCGAAGGAATTCAAGAGGAAGGAGAGCTACAGTACGAGTTCAAAGTGTATGAGAAACATTAACAAAATATATATATTATTATTTTTACCCAAAAAAACCCAATAAATTGAGAAACATTATCGTTTATTTTTATAAAACTTAAAACCGTGCATTGTTTTCTCACTTATAATGAACTATAGTTTAAGAAATCTATAATCTGGTAGAAGAAGACTACTCCGACGCGAATTATCATCGAAAATTGCCTATAATCTAGTTGTTTAGGATCGTATAATTGTCAATTCGGAAGGGTAAACCTTTAGTGAAACTGATATTAGGGATTATTTAGTTTATTTATCGGTGCCATAATGAATGGCCATTTTTGCGTACAGATTTAGTTAGCTTATAATAGGCAATGGATAATGAACAAAATAATTAGCCTGGTGGCCATTGAAGTTGTCTACCGCCGAGAACGTGGATATGTAAATGATATACAGACTGAGCACCGTCTTTTCCGTTGTTTACAACCAGGCGAAAACCATTTGTCAAACCCTGTTCCTTGGCGACCCTCTGCGCAACGAACATCAAATGTCCGAGTATCGGTTCGTCGATCTCCTCAGCCAGGGACAATTGCGAAATTGGTTTTCGCGGTATTACCAAGAAATGGACTGGCGCTTGCGGGCTGAGGTCGTGAAAGGCTACGCACTAAATCGTAAGAAAAAAAAAAAAATTTTTAGGTTATGGGATGCCTCGCTTTTTCGTATCAATTTATTGGGGTTTTTCTATGATATAAAATATGAAATAGATCAAAGATTAGTATGGATTTTATTCAGGAGTCCTTACACGGATCGAAAATTAAAAACGAGAGAGAAAGAAAGAATTTTTGATAGAAAATCGTATGTCGTACAGCTGACACGTCAGAGTACGACCGGGCCTTTATAGTTGCAGCTGATAAATTTAGCGAAAAATATATTTCATGATTAAATTATTATTACCCGGTCATCTTCGTAAATGAACTTGCACGGTATCTCTTTTCGTAATATTTTACCAAATATTGTATCACCGCCGGGAGCGGCAGCTTGAGACTTTTCAACCTCGGTCGCCATCTTTCTGACTGTCAACGAGGGAACAGCTGATATCCCTGGATTGAGATTCGCGAACAGTTTCGATGTATTTGCCGCAAAGTTCCAAATTAAACGCATCGCAATGAGAAACACGTGGCGAACGATTAGTCCATTTACGATTCCAGCTGAATAATTATTATCGTTAATATAATTTTCTCACTTATCTCTCACCCCCGGAGGAGAATCTCTCGAGAATTTATATCGTCGATAAGCTGCAGGCAACGCGATCGTACGCGGTCAACACGAGCGCGAAATATTCAATCGCATTTATTTCAGCTGCGTAGATAATTTTTGAAAATTCTAACGATTGATTAAAAATTCGAATAAAATTTGATCTATGGATTTAGGCGTGTGACTGCATGCAGTTTTACAGTTGCCTGTAAAGAAGTCTCGTGAAATTATTTTCATAAAATATATTCGCTGCTGATCCACGAAAATTATCTATACGAGCAAAGTGTACTCGTCGCGCAATCGTATATTCGTATCATAACTATTGCGGATATTAATTTATACTTACTTAGCGGAGAGGCGGTCTTTATATTTAGGGTGGGTCAAAAAAATTGATTATTTTTTTTTCCAGTTCTGACATAGAAAAATTTGTTTCTAGGCACCTTTAGAAAGTACTCACCAAATATGAGCTCTTAATATTGATAGGAAGATCCTCCGCATCAGAGTTTTCCATTTTTACTTCAGTCTCATATAAAAAAAAAAATAAATCTCATTATTTATCAATTGTTCAGCATATGTCTATACATATGTTTAATTTTTTGTTCGAGAATATATTTTTTTTTTAATCAATTTTTTTACGCATTTGAATTCGGATACGAATATCTTCTAAACGGTTAGAGCAATCGATTAAACACAAGAGACCTTTTTTGTAGAGCGTTCAATTTCCTACAAAAATATGTCATGTTCATTTGACAATGATTACTTTTCAGGAAGTTACAAAATTAATAAAAAAAAAAATCTTTGAAAATTCTTCAAATTTTGACCTTGAATATCTTTTGAATGGTCAGATTTATGAAAAAAGTATAAGAGAGCTTTTTCGTAGGGCGTTCAATTTCCTACGAAAATATGTATAGACATATGCTGAACAATTGATAAATAATGAGATTTGGTTTTTTTTATATGAGATTGAAGTAAAAATGGAAAACTCTGATGCGGAGGATCTTCCTATCAATATTAAGAGCTCATATTTGGTGAGTACTTTCTAAAGGTGCCTAGCAGCCAATTTTTCTGTGTCAGAACTAAGAAAAAAAATAATCAATTTTTTTTACCCACCCTATTATATATACCTAAAAAAAAAGGTGATGCGGGATACAGAAGCGATTAAAAAAGCAACACACATCTCTATTAAATACAAAAGTATAAAATCTATTTCATTATTTCTATACTTGAACATATTTCTGTATATTTTATTCGCGACCTTCGATTTTGTGCGATTGTTATTTACGGTAAAAAAAAATATATATATAGGTATATATAATATGTATATCTATATCTGTAAAGTGCTGCAGTTTGTTGCGCGTAAACGTTGAAAATTTACCGTTTAAACGCGCGATGATCATGAATTGTATATTGTGTACGACGATGCGTATACATACATACACATACATAAGTATAATGTACGTATGTATAACAAGATATGGACCCAAGTCCAGTTCTTACCCTATCAACTTAATATAATATTTATCAATATAATATGTATGCATACTATATTAGTTGTTATCTTAAATTCTTAATGTTATGGCAGTAGTTTTATTTTATTTTAATTTTTTTTTTTTATTTTTATTTTTATTTTTTTTTTTTTGTTACGGAAGATCCCTAAGTCACTCCGATATATTTCTAATACGAGTCATAAAAAAAAGACTCCAGTCTCAAAGAATACGTATATCTCAAGTACATTCGTATACAAAGTGCACGCGTCCAAGTATAGGCTATATACCTATGCATAGTATACGCGCATCATTCACGCTGCACTCGTGCACTCGCATACGTATACATTATATACATGTTAATTATTCGGGTTATTATACCTGCATACATACTTAATAATAGGTATCGTACTTATACTTAACGAGGGTAATAAATTTAACTTGAGGAATATTTTACGAATTGTACTTTGCGGACGCGACGATACGTCGCGGGGCGTCATTTCGCCCTGTTTATCCGTCTCCTGCGCTATCGCTATCTCTCTCTATTTATCCAACTCTTTCTCTCTCTATCTCTTTGATGGATTAAGCGCCGGAAGTCGATAGTAATTCGGATATTTCAACGACGTAACCGGCGACGATGAGCTGGGTGCTTGAGACGCCGACCTTAATAACAGAACTATACTTTCTTTCGCACGGATAAACAAGTGTTTTTTTTTTTCCTTTGAGCGTATATATATTAACAAGCGCCAGCCGCGATGAACAAATATTTAAGTGGTATCTACAACGTTATTCTTCTCTTACGTGTACCTACGGTCTAGTTCATTCTCTAAATTAAAGAGGTAAATAGTTAGGAAAGCGGAAGAAAACGTTAAACTGTGAATAGAAAAGATGAGGAAATATGTATATATGTGTATATAGATAAAGAAAATAGAACGTTACAGAAGAAAAAATTGACTCGAGACTCCGCGGGGCACTGAGTCTTTCCCCTCTGAAAGAAACGCTAATGTTAAACTATAAGCAAATAACTAGTATATATAGAGGCTAACAGTAAGATCTATCCTATTATTGAAGGGTTGAAAGTAGAAAGAGAGAAAAAAAAATATATATATATGTATGTATTAGGGTGTATCATTCAGGAGCAACATTTTTTTTTCAACTTACATACAGGTTGTATACTTGCAGGAAGGTAAAATAAGAAGCCTGTTAAAATTTGAGATCTTAATATTAATATTAAGAGGTGCCTCATCGCGAATTTCTATTTCCCATTTAAATGACACGGAAAATGTTCCAGTGGCACACTTCAATTTTCATATCTCAAGTACTAATCTACTCAGAATGATTGTGCATAGCTACTTTTGTTCGAAATTGAACGCTCTACAAAAAAGGTCTCTTGGTATTTTTCGATAAATCTAACTATTTCCAAGTTGGCTATTGGTTAATTACCATTGATAGCCAATAACCAACTTGGAAACGGTTAGATTTATCGAAAAATACCAAGAGACCTTTTTTGTAGAGCGTTCAATTTCGAACAAAAGTAGCTGTGCAGAATCATTCTGGGTAGATTAGTACTTGAGATATGAAAATTGAAGTGTGCCACTAGAACATTTCCCGTGTTATTTAAATGGGAAATAGAAATTCGCGACGAGGCACCTCTCAATATTAATATTGAGATCTCAAATTTTAACAGGCTTCTTATTTTACCTTCCTGCAAGTATACAACCTGTATGTAAGTTGAAAAAAAATGTTGCCCCAAAATGACACACCCTAGTATTTATATACCTATAGGTATATTGAGCATCGTAGAACGCGCGCGAGAGTTTGAATAAAACTTGATCAAATTGTAAGTAGATCGTTGCAGTTTCTCGGAATCGGATTCTATCCGTGATAAATATTGATAATTATGGCTCGTTTTCCCCGGCTATTATTATTGCTATATATGATCCCTCTATGGAATGATTTCTTGATTTCTATATACGTGTATGAAAATATACAATACCGTTGTACTATACCTATCGCAATCTACGACCCCATAATTTTCCTCGGGTGCTAATATACATTAATTCATTTATATAAAATTGGTAAATTATTGTAGACTGATCTATACGCGTTGAATAATAATTGACCCTTGTATTCGTCTCGATTCATCAGAAACTTCAGTCGGCCGTGAAGTATCGATGGGCTAGAGCCTGGGCAGCCGTCAAACGGCTGTGCGGGTTGAAGGTGAGCATACTTTGTATCAAATCCAGTCCTGAATCGGGCAGATTCGGGATTATTGATCCCATTGGCGTCGGCAGTCGATTGGGAAATGCTGACCAGCTCAAAGACACGTCCGGCCATTCTTGCTCCAACGGAGTCCCGATTACCCTGCAAAAATAAGACGTTCCCCTCAATTTAAGACGCAATAAAGACAATGGTTTCGGCTCATCGTCGATATTTAGTAAGGCAATTAAATGGTACATCAAGTTCCCGAGATTGACGAGGGAAAAAAAAAACGAAATAGAAAATTGCAATCACAAAAATCGGGCCAGTCTGTACTTACCGAAATATTCTGTCCAGCTGATCTCCTTCGCTGGTTCCCGGAAAGAGCGGTTTTAGTCTATACAACTCGGCCAATATGCATCCGACCGACCAAATGTCAACCGGAGTGGCGTAAGTGCATCCCAAAAGAATCTCTGGCGGTCTGTACCACAGCGTGACGACCTGGTACCGAGAATAAAATAATCTTATATTAATTTCTGTATCTGAAAACAGGCGTATAGTGCATGACGTGGTAGGATTGACGGTCTGTTTTCATAACTCACCACGGAGGTAAGCCGCATTTCAAAGTCGTAAGTCTTTGCGAGGCCAAAGTCCGCTATTTTTATTCGTCCTTGGCTCGTGACGAGCAAATTCTGTGGCTTTAAATCGCGATGAACGATCCTATGGGTGTGGAGAAAGTCGACGCCGAGAAGTATCTCCCTCGACATTTGCCTTATCGTCTCGCCGGGTATACCTGGCGGTGGACAGGAGTCCATAAACGAGGCCAAGTCTCGTTCAACGTGCTCGAACACCAGCCACAACAGCATCCCTCGAGATGTTCCCGATGGCGCGACTCCCGGTGGTAGGGTCAAGTACTGACCCTGGCATACGTCCAATAGTTTTACCTTCAGGAAATAATCCGTCAGAGTATAAACATTATCGTACTAGAATCGGGTATACCCTGCAGTGCATTACTGCAAGTAAATATATTCGATATACCCGACGACTAATTAACGTTACTTACAATTTGCGGGTGTTCGAAGCGTTCGAGTTCCTTCAGCGTAGCGATTTCTCTGACCGTCGACTGCGGCAGTCCTTCGTCAGTTATCGGTACGCGGACTTTCTTCAGGGCTACCACCGGGCCACTAACGCCTTCCCTTGCCCTGTACACTGTCCCGTAGGCGCCGCCGCCGATCTCACGCAAATCCTGGTACTTGTCCTGCAACACCGAGGTCTGGATCGTAAGGGCTCCACTGCCGACTACCTCCATAGTCTCCGTGCTCGTTCCCGCGGTGCTCGTAGGTGGCAAAATAGGCTGAGGATCGACTGAGTCACCCTCGGTTTTCCGCGATGTCGAAGGGACGGGCGATTCGGCGGTTGACGTCGCTGGTGGTGATGATGCAGATGATTTAAGTCTTTTCGCAGATGAGGAACTCGGCTCTTCGTAAGGACGCTTCGACGATAGCCCTGGTTCCGCTTCGGTCTCAAGACTCTCAGAACTGATGGCGGTGGTTGTTGGTGTGGTTAGTTCGGTTTCTTCTACTACCTCCGGCTCCGTGGACGATGCCTCTTCGGTTTCCTTAGACTTCCTGCGTTTTTTCGATGGCGTCGGTGAAGACGGTTCTGATCCGAGCTCGGAGCTCGGCCTCCGGGGCCGCTCTGCCATCACGACATCACCAGCTCAGTTCTACCTTGAGACCGGATAAACGATACAGATCAAGCGTTGCGAAGAATAAGAGGGCCGGGAACTGGGGTCGCGTTATAGTTATGACTTCGTTTAATCTGTTCAGGTTTGAGCGTGGACTGGCAATTAGCCTGTGGGCCGGGTTTCGAGCTGAACTGAAAACCTGTGAAACGACGTGTGTATGAAGCCTTGGCTCAAAAGACGGACGGATAATATCCGAAAAAATTCATTCTCCGTACCGTTGGAAAGGTTCCCCTTGCCTGACGATTCTATATCTCTATATTATCTGAAAACCACTCGAAATCGACCGTCATCAGCTACACTTACGATTAGACAGGTTACTGATCGGGCATTTCCGATTGCCGTATAAATATAATATATAAAATTACTGCACTTATATGACGTTCACGACGGTGTTCCGACACAGGTATACGCGTAACGATATAAACGACGAGACAAATTTCTGTCTCGAGCAGCTGTATGTAAGGTATGATGTGCGTGCACGCGTGAACGTGAACGTGAACGTGAACGTGTGTATATCCCCCAGGTGGTTATAGGTATGTGATAATGGAGTAAGTTTGAAGTTTGTATATAGGTATGTATATAGTGTATGTACCCTATACGTCTTTGTGTGTATGAATGTATGGCTATATGGAGGAATTGAGGACATGGGAGGACCCAGGTGACAGGACCAGACCATACCAGACAAGACAAGAAAAGACACGACATTACATTACATTGGAATTATTTTCCAACTAAAATACTACGAATAAAGGCTTCGGCTCGGTGCAGGCTCTGCGGCCCTGCGACATCTGCATTGCCGCCATAAACACCTGCCCATAATAAGTGAGTTTTCGTACAGCCATATAGCCGTACTTCCTCACTTTCGGGAACATATTGAAGACGAGCACACCGCGCTGCAGCCCCATAGAAGCTATAACACACAATATCGCGTCGAGGCAATTGGACGTCGGTCTGAACACATGTTCATCAAGTTCAACACTCCTTTTCTCATTTTTTTTTCTCCCTACAATAAGACATGGGGCGAAGTGAAGCTACTAAAATATGTACCGAAACGTAGAATTACACCTGTACGGTTGTACGGCTGCATAGCTCGTATATAGGTAAGGAGTATGGTAAACGGGTAATTTGAAAAATCATCCTCTGATCATAGCAGCGCAAGTTATGTTTCGAATAATGTATAACGGTAATGATTCACTATAATAGTCGTCAATTATTGGCACTGCAGTTTCTGCACGGGGAAAATTAATCTCGCATTCAAAATGAAGAAAAGATGAAATCGAAACTATAATTGCAACTTGTCGAATGGAAGGCAACGTGTATAATTCTAGTCCACGTACGATTATAATATACGATGATATTATTTTAGTTCGCTTACGAGATGATCGTCTCTTTTCTCTTTCAATATCACTTGTCCTTTCCGTTCTTAGCCGGGAATTAGTTTCACCCGGAAAAATTGTACGAAGGTTCGTGTGCAGCGTGGTACGGTATACCTACCTATACATAATTATATATACTTGTATGAGTTATACGCTGCAGCATTCCTTTACAACGAAGAAGAATTTCTTTGGTCACGCGCGCGTTGATGACTCGCGATGTTATAAAGTTGACGGTCTCGAAATTTCCCATACCTATATACACGCCGGTATACCATACCCGGGATGTGGAGACACGCACACACGCATATGCGCCTCGGAGATGAGAAATGAAAGAAAAAAGATGAAAAGAAATGAACAGAAAAATAAGTCGGATGAAGGAAATGGCGAGACGAGAAAAGAAACGTTGAATGATGGGAAATTCAATTATTACTAAGAACGAGAAAGAGAAATTTAGATTTGGATGGGGAATTGGAGGGTGAGGGTTGTTGATATATACTTAGAGAGAAGAGAGGCCCTGGCTGTTTAAGAGATAGCGAGGTATGTACACGTGTATCCATATTTATACATATAAAAATATATATATTTATACATATGTATATGTATACGTATGCACACCTACTCGAAAGCTGATGAATGAAAAGAGTGAGAGACAGACACGTGCGTTTGAGAGAGCAAGATGTATAACGCAACTACTAGACATATACTATAGGTACGCATACATACATATGTATAATAGCTTTGTGTACTCGTGATAGCGCGTCTTTGACAGTACTCTCAAGAATGGGACGATACTAAACGGAACTTCGAACCGACGAACGGTGGAATGGAGGGAAGAACGTACTCTTTACATACTTTCTCTCTCTCTCTCTCTTTTTCTATCTCGACTCTCTTTCCCTCTCGGAGAGTGTCGATAAAACCATGCGGCACCAACAGACCGTAGCCAACGCACATATTACACGATCTTGTCTACCACGGGAATTTGAGCAACGCAAGCAACACAAACCAACGCCGCGGTTCGGTTGAGAACCCGTTGACGACAACGACAAACGATAAACGACATTACATTCGTATATGTATATACAAATATATACTTGTAACCCACGAGAATGTATACGAGTTTCTGTGTGTTCTATGTATATATAGGAGCGAGGAGGAAACCAACATTTTTCCATGCATACCCAACAGTTACGCAGCTCAGGCTTTTACTGGCGGTGACGGCGAGGAGTAAGGAAATCTGATGATGAGTAAACAAGAAGAAGAAGAAGAAGAAGAAGAAGAAGAAGAAGAAGAAGAGGAAAAAGAAGGAAAAAATTCGGAGGGGAAGGAAATGGGAAAGAATGTCTCGAAGCCTCGTAATCAGAAGGAAATAATAAACTAAACATCGTTATCGGTGAATCCACTTTTTTTTCTCACCCTCTTTCTCCCCGTTCGGGAGGGACGAGAAACCCAAAAAAAAAAAAAAAAAAAAAAAAAAAAGGAGGAAAGTAAATGAAGTAAAAGAGGAGAAAAAAAAAGGAGTGCTGGTGTAGGTATGTACTGCGATGTGTTATATACGGCTGTATACGTTTTGTGAATGTGAGCTATGCGGTCGTCTCGTATCATTCACTTTCACGATGAAAATAAATTAATTATTATCACGTATGTATGTATCGTATCGTATATATACATATATACCTACGTCGAGACGTCGAGTTGCCCGGTATACGTATAATATATACTATATACACTGGCGCTACTGATATTTTTACCGTCCATAACGAGAGAGAGAGTTCTTCGGGACTTTTATAAGTGACGAAAAATTGACCACTGCCGAGACATTCAATGAAATAAAAATGCACCACCATTAATCGTGGAAGGCGTTTGAAATTTTTTTCATCTACTAACAACTTCTTCCGATATATATCACGACCCGGACCTTTTCTAAACGGTAGCCCCCGGGGCAGTTTTTATCCCTGAAACTTACGCCGGGTAGAATTTCCGGCTGATAAAGCGTAATTTAAAACCCTCCGCGTTACGTACGACGACGGTATATAATTATTATCGAGATTAGTGGTACCGTTGCTGGCGACATGTTTCAAACAATCCAGTAGAATTGGTATAGAGAATATTTTATTTGGGATCTAGAATTCATAAATTATTATCGTATTCGTTACTCTTTTTTACCTACTATCAAACTTCCTACTCGCACGATACGCGGACGCGATACGAGGACTCAACAGCTAACGGCCGGTCAGCAGCTATTTTTTTTTTTTCTCAACCGAAACGTTCGTTTCGCCGCAAAGTTCTCGAGCCTCGATAAAGCTTCGTTATAGTTCCTGCCTCATCCCTCGATTTTTGAATTTTTTTGTACACTGCTTATAGATGCACCTCCGCGGATTTTGATTTTTCGAATCGTGATGCGTTTGCCCGTTCGAACCGTAACTCTTATTTTTTGCAACCGCATGCGGTAGGGTGCAATCTATCGCGATTCTCATAATATGGTATTATAGTTATATAGTATATGTTACAATTGTGCCATTGTACGAATACGATTACGTATGCAGAACGGTATATTATACGGCATATTATAATTGCGTCGTGATCAAGTGACGCAAACCAATTTCGGTGGGGTCCAATTCGAGGAATGCCTGCCTTGCCTGAACAGCCTTTATTATATACTCGGTGGTATATCAGACCGGAGAGAACAGTAACAAAATACAATCAAGCTTAATAATTTGAAATACACTGCAGTGTATAGGCTCTGACCATGCGGATCACGAGACGCGCTTTTAATACTGACGATTTTGTTCTGCGTCAATATACATGCATACTTATGTATATATTATATACATTAGATATTATACATATACACATTATAACACATACACATAATACGACATGCCTACAAACGCGGAGAATTATCGAGTCGGTGAGTAATCCTTCGATTAAATTAAACACATATCGTCATTTGAAATGAATGATTGGCCAATTATTTATCCTATAGTACTTCTACGATTCCTCTCTAAATTTTATTTCATTTTTTGTTTGTCGCTCGTTCCTTGTAGTAAACTGAGTAACAGCATCGTAGCTTGTAGTACGATTAACGGTGAATGGCATTGTTCCCAGTTAAGCTCAATTTCTCTATATACAGTATTGGACAGTTGGATACTCGCCGCGTCTAGTTTATGTATTTGAATATGTAACCAGGCCCGGTATATACCGCTAATATTTAACGAAGCATTAGCTCGGGAAAAGAAGAGAAAAAAAATTCAATGAAAAAGGAATGCAAACGACGAAACCACGCCGGAATGGGCATGGGCATGGGCATGGGCATGGGCATTTCCGCAGTGAGCGTTATCTCGAGTCTTGCCACCTACTTCTCAGAAGGAGCAGCTGTTCTTACCACTCCAGGTAAAAAGAACGTGTGGGAAAAATATCCGGGGAGTAAAAAGAAAAAAAAAAACTGAAAAAAAACGACGCCTTGAAAACTAACACTGCGACGCTAAAACGTCCTGCGGAGAAATGAAAATTCTTGACTTTTATCACGATATACCTAAGAACAAATCTTATGTACCTATATATATCCGATTATCTTCAACGTCGTAACGCAATCATCGTTTCAAGAGCTTTTGCAACACGAACAACAAAAAAAAATCCACAACCACTGTAGGCACGACAATTATATATAATAACTGTATATAGCCAAAGCGCGATGCCAGAGAATATACACGAGCTAAGTAAGAATGAAGTACGGTAAAATGATAATAAGAAGAAAATTAATGCAGACGTTTTATGATATAGTAATAATTGTTTCGTATATATCTGGCATACGTGTATGTATGTATGTATGTATGTACCTATCGTATATGTCTTGAAGGTAGATTTACGTTCGAGCGACGTAACGTACCGTGCCGTACCGTACCCACTGTTTACACACAACTATTTAGAATCGGTACGAGAACTCGAGTACATCTCCACACATGTATGATGATACTACGGTATAGGTAACGTACCGCGGTAGCCGTTCATAAACCTGCGCGTAATGCTATTTTTAGGCAATTTGGACCCCCTTCCCCAGTCCCCGGAGGATAAAATTAAAAAAAAAAAAAAATCTTATTATACATTTCAATCCAATCTTAAACGGAAATCGCTGTGTTTGGGTAAATACAACACGACTATAACGTTCATGGACGGCTCCTAGGTGTAATGTGTAACGGCTGGCAGCCGCGGTTCGGAGCATAACATAGCATAGGTAGGTAGGTAGGTATTTCTTTTTCAAATAATATTACGGTGTATCGAGCCGGGTTAGGTAGGTAGGTAGGTAGTTGGGTGGTTGGATGAGTAGGTAGGAAAACGTCCCTACGCGAGGCAACGTGGCCTGCAATTGTCTCCATTCAATACACCTTGCAATTATTATCGCGTGTGCATACAGAGGTGCCCTAAATATACTTTCTTAAATGTGATTTCCGTCAAAGTTTCCCAGCTCAAGATACGATCTAAAGTTTCCTAACTCATATACGCGCGAAAACGAAGGTTAACATGTTGCAAGTATTCGCCCAAGAGAAAATATCGGCATGAAGATATAGGAGCAATGCAGTCGTGCAGTACATTATACATAATTGCACGTGGGTGTTAATGAATACGTTTCTCGCCTCGTAGCGACCGTTAATGAACACTCCTGTAAACATAGTAATAGTACCTAGCGTGTTATACATATTTCTTTATTTTATCGCGGTACGGATCGCTAACGCGCGAGCGGTTCGAGCCATGGCGCCTTCCCCGTTCGAAAAACTGAAAACATTATCAATTCGTTACGATAATACGTATACACGAATGTAATTACGGTTATAGGCTCGGTTTCATTTAAAATCGTTAATACACGTGTGCGGGTATGATATATTGGGTCTGCTTCAGACGGCGAGTACTCTGCAGGGCTAACCGGCAACGCGTTGGGTCTATAGTTCTCACGGCGCGGGCTGTTAGGGAACGAAACGGTACGCAACCCCGAGGTCCAGAATCCTCGAACTGAGTGTGTTCGGGACTATGCGAGTGACGACGAGCAACGATGCAACGACTGACGAGGATATACCTACTAGTGCAAGCTGCAGGCTGCCCCGACGACTGCGCGAGGCAATCACCGGGATCGGAGCCGCTGGTTCACACACGCGCACGCACACGGAGGCAGAGGCGCGTACAGAGTTAGAGACGCACACACGAGGTACCACGTATGCTCTGGAATCGCGCGATCGGCGATTCCTCATCCCATCTTATCTCGTATCATACCGTACCACAGCATCACATACGATCGCATCGAATCCGCGCTCCCTCCCCCAAACCTCGCGTCGAGGGTAGAGTAATAATCATTCTACTTACCTACGATAAGTCGGTGAATCCCCCGCGAGCACGTGCGGCAACGAGTGAAAGAAAGAGAAGCCCGGCCGAGACCGGCGATCGAACGGCTCCTCGCTTCTTAGCTCTTCAAGACTATCACCGGTCCTTGTTTTCCGCTCGTTGACTCACAGCTATAATACGGGAATCGTCAGAAATTTTAACCGGGGAAATGAGGAAAAGTTCGTTTAATTTTTCCCACCCAAACTTCGCGCAGCACAACCACCACCCGTGATGAACACTCCGTCGCGTATTGTATAGGTATATATAAATATATGCGTGTGTGTGTGTGTATGTATGTGTGAGTGCGTATAGGTACACGTATGGGTATATATTGTATGGAATAATAACTGCAGGCCCAGGATCGAGCGGAATCCCTTTAGGCCCCTGCCTCCTGAGATACGGGAACGGACTGTAGACCGTAGACCGTAGAGTGTAGAGTGTACAGCGTGGCTCACCCGGCTCACCCGGCTCACCCGACAACAACCGGGGGTCTCGGGCCGAAGCTAACAGAAGGCTGAAGAAGGCTGAGGCTGAAAGCGGGCGGCGGGCCGAGTGTGCCTCAAACATGAATGGAATGCTTCTCGATGCACGCGGGTCCCGGACTCCCGACTCCCGACTCCCAGGCAAGGAGGCGCTTGCTGCTTTGCCCAGGAGTGCACTTTCTCGGGGCCCTTTAGGGTACCTCGCTGCTCTGTAACGAGGAGAGGGGGATAAGCCGAGATATTTCAGTCGCCCGCGATACCCGAGAGTAGTAACCAACAACCAACAAGGTCACAGCCCTCTGAAAGACTTTGAACCGCTCGCGCGGCCACATTTTGTCCTTTCCCCTCGTCCTCCCTCCTTCTCCTTCTCCTCCTCCTCCTCCTCCTCCTCCTCGACCTCCTTCTCCTTCTTGTCCTCCTTGTCCTCTCCTTGTTCCTCTTCAACTCGAGAGTATTTCCGAGTTATGTATAATACGCGTTGAGGACGGCGAAAATTTATTATAAATCGTTTAATGGACGTTTCGTTGGAACGCGCCAACTCCGCGGCTTCAGCTTTATAAGGTACAGCTTCAGCTCCGGCTTGGCGATCATGCGGCAGCTGCGGATGCTGACGAGTTCACGATCATCCGCGAACAATACTTTCGCATGATCTCGAGGTCCCCCCGGTAGGGCAGCCGGTCCTGAATACCCTAATGAGCTTCGGACTCGCAATTCGGAGTTCCAAGCACCTGGATCGTTGCTCGCTAAATATTCAACTGCGAATACATACAGACAGGGCGAGACTCCCCGGAGGAATGAAAGACCGATTTATTTTCAATCGTAGAATCGTAGGTTGGCAATTTATTCGATTTGTAAAATAATCAAGCGGAGCAGTCTTGTTCGCCCCAGTCGCTGACAGTTTCGGGCAATCGTTTTCACCTAAGGTATAAAATGACAGATTCTCGCGAAAGGTAGATAGACAGATGGACAGTTTACATATTTATTTATTTACCCGTAAAAATGTTGTTGGGCGTACGTAGGTTCGAGGGACACGAAATTGAGAGGAGAGTAAAAATAGTGCGAATGAAAACGAATGAAAATCAAAGTAGAGTTGAGGAAAGAACGAGAGCCAAGACATAGAACAAGGTGAAAGATTAGAGTAAAGATGAAATTTCGAGTGAGTAGTAAGAGGTAGGTGAAACACAAACAAGATACGTGTCCGAGGAAAAGCAGAAATAAAAATGAGGTAAAGGCGGTAAAGATAAAAAACGTCCCGCACCGTTCCTCGTGGCGATTAGCTAGATCGATAACGCACACCACATACTTTGTGGCGTAGGGTGTACCATGGAGCATTTCATGGGAATTCACACGTTATGAAACCCGACGGACTTCCATCGTCCGATAATTTTTATACGTCATTGGTATATCATTGAATAGAGCATCTGTGAATTTTTATCAAATCTTTTATTCTAAAATGTTTCCGATTTATAAAATGAGAAGGAAAAAAAGATTGAAAAAATGCGAAGAAATTCCAACTTCAAGTAGAAACGTTATGTGGAAAAAAATAACCCGACCAAATTTTTGTAATTTTAGGAGGCCTTTCTAGTGTCACAGATGTAAAAAATCGATTTCTTGTTTTTACCAAAATCTTGAAGCTGCAAATCTTGCGAATATTTCAAACCCTGCGTGATGCAAAAATTCTCGGAACTGCTGATATGTGGTATGTGAGTGAAGCAGCGCGCCACCGCTGATAGCCATACCTACTTCAACCTTCAAAGCCGTTTATCTGAAAACGACATTTTTAATATCAGTGAGCATGATATCTTAATAATTAAAAGTCCAATTGGCTTGAATCGGGTATGGACAGGGAAAGAAGATATCCCTATATTGTTCGACCTTAATAATTATTCCTCACAAGTGGACCAACTGAAACATCACTTCTCTCAAAGTCTTTTATTTTTTTTCTCGCATAAGTTTATAGATCCTTGAAGGGATTATATCACATTGAGATAATACGGGTTGGTATTGGATTAACGTCCAGAACTAGACTGTATTCTAAACTACTTTGATGTTATAACATTTTGTTGAAAATGAAAAAGTAAACACTAGTCGATTATCATTAAAGATGTCGGTAGTTACATATTGATAGAACATTTAAAAATGTTTATTGGAATTCGCATCTGCATAATATATAATATACAATATATAATATACATATAATAGAGTATAATAGGGTCAATGCTTTGAATAGATGTTTTATTTGGGAGCAGTAGGATAATGTATTTT
This sequence comes from Macrophya alboannulata, assembly GCA_949628255.1. NCBI lineage: Eukaryota > Metazoa > Arthropoda > Insecta > Hymenoptera > Tenthredinidae > Macrophya > Macrophya alboannulata. The sequence continues at coordinate 18,627,773 of OX451212.1, forward strand.
TATTGTTATTTCATATCTCCATATACTGATACAAATAGATTTACACTATTCAATGTGATCTGTATCTGTAAGTATATGTATAGGTATACGTATCGTTGCGAAATTCACAAGTACAGCAGATTGGTATAATTGCTTAGCAATGCATTGCCGATCCTCGGCCCATTTTTTGCATCTGTATATTTGCTTTTCCTGTGACGAGATGAACTTGGCATTAACCGCTCACAATCTCTTGGGACGATCGGGGCTGGGGACAGTTTGGAAAAAGGCGTGTTATTGTATGTGTCGTTAATATGTTATTATATGTATTCAATATGGTGAATATAATATCCATTAATATTATTATTCATAAATTATACATTAATAGACGGATCGATTGCCAGAATAAATTAACCGGTACGCCTCACCTTACGCAACCTGTGGAGCAATTTGCGCTCTTTATAGTTGTGTAGTTATACGTCCGATGGCGCCACCAGCGTGAACTGACCTACGATACCGGTACCCCACGCCCCGCTCGGCGAGACGTCGAGCCGCGGTGCTTAGAAGGTTCTGCTTCGCAGCACCTGCGGCACTACGTTCCGTCGGCTGCGAGGGGCGGGGGGGTCGTTGTCGTAGGTCAGTTCACGCTGGTGGCGCCATCGACGTATAACTACACAACTATAAAGAGCGCAAAATGATCCGCGGGATGTATGAATGTAATACATCTTAAAGCGTTTAAATGCGATATGCGCAGAGTTGATGAAACGAAAAACTGAAACAAGCTGAGGCAATGAATAAATGTGTATTCATTGAACTACGCTAAAAAATCCTAGCAACAGTTGAATATACTCATTCTCTTGTAGGCACTTTACCTACCTCGAGGTTGTCTTGAACGTCATTTAATTAACGAATCACACATTGTTACTTTTCAAAAAATCGATTACCTACTCAGGATTGGAATTCAAAGAGACAAGAATGCTTGGAATGTATTTTTTATTTCTGTATTCACTGCAACATAAAATTAAGTAGACGGTCAGAATTGACGATTTAATACGGACCCTGTTAGGCCACGAAGTGCGTTTTGCGAAAATGGATATTAAAGTTTTTGATAATACCTTTCATACCTAACTTATTTTTTAGTAATACGCAGCAAAATAATCGACTGAAAATAGATATTCATAATTGTTTATAGAAAAATATCATGAATCTGAAAAATAAATAAAAATAATATGAAAAATTATTATTGCGAAATTTTGTAAGTCAAGCATTTTTTGTAAAAATGCATCAAAGTCTCTTGATACATGATTGCAAATAAATCTATAGATCATTTATAGTATACATATATATGATTTCAGGCCAATTCTATTGAAGATTTTTTTTGTTACATTATTATATAATTTAAATCTGAAATTGTATTCATTGAAAGGATTGAAAAAATAATAAAAATAGTTGTGCAAGATAACAATTCTCCGATAAAAAATGATTAAAAATAATTTTAGGCCTTTATATCGAACATAAATTTTGTTATAACATTTTTCATAAAAAAATATCATTAATTATGGAATTTCAAATAATATTACATGCTTAACTCTATTTTTCAATTTTTTGGTGCTTGACACACAAATGCTTAACAGGGTCCATATATGTGGGTATACACATCGAGTGTAATAGGAATATGATTATCGTCAATAAGCAATCAATTTGGAATACACAATCAATATCACGTCAAGACGATAAGGGCCAAGACGTGTTTCCGTCATATACGTAACAATTTTATGAATAAATATTAAAACTAGGAAATCGTAAAGTACACCTTCTTGAACCGAACTTGTATTTAAGCAGACCTAAGTACAGCTGGTTCAAATTGATTATTGGTATTCTTTGACTAGCACAATATGCAAGTTAAGTATCATAGATGAGCAACTTTGACCTCGACCACAGTTCGACCCTATAGGTCGTCATTTAATTATACGTCAACGATTTCAAATTCAAACGGCAGGGAACACTGCGTTGCACTTCATTTTCCGATTGAATGTATCGTGAAAGACGACGCGTATTCGGTATAAGGGTCTTCTGAATTACATAGTGTTTTATATAATGGATTGATGCACAAATACCTATACCCGACCCTACCCGACTAACAAATATCAAGTCAGTAATCGAGATGTATAATTTTCTTCACTTAATGTCGCCACCTATTTGTATTCATATCCAATAGATCAGCCTGGTTCAGCGAAAGTAGAAATTAATTGTTGACATTTGCTCCTTTTATTGAGTGAACGTGATGATAAGTAAATATAATTTATTCCAATGTGATAATTCCCAGTTGATTCATTGGGTATGAAATCGTACATCGAAATGAATTCACACTGCATACTTTACGACTGCATTTCGTGAAAATGCATCAAAAATATTTCTACCTATTCAAATGAATAATCCTAATTAACGACTATAAGATTGTGAGCGGTTAATGCCAAGTTCATCTCGACATCTCATCACAAATGCGAATAGACAGATGAAAAAATGGGCCGAGAATCGGCAATGCATTGCTAAGCAATTATACCAATCTGCTGTACTTGTGAATTTTGCAACGATACGTATATATACTTACAGATACAGAACAGATTGAATAGTGTAAATCTATTTGTATCAGTATATGAGATATAAAATAACAATAAAAATACATCATCCTACTGCTCCCAAATAAAACATGTATTCAAAGCATTGACCCTATTATACTATATTATATATTATATATTGTATATTATATATTATGCAGATGCGAATTCCAATAAACATTTTTAAATATTCTATCAATATGTAATTACCTACATCTCTAATGATAATCGACTAGTGTTTACTTTTTCATTTTCAACAAAATGTTATAACATCAAAGTAGTTTAGAATACAGTCTAGTTCTGGACATTAATCTAATACCAAACCGTATTATCTCAATGTGATATAGTCCCTTCAAGGATCTATAAATTTATGCGAGAAAAAAAAATAAAAGACTTTGAGAGAAGTGATGTTTCAGTTGGTCCACTTGTGAGGAATAATTATTAGCTTCAGAAGCAAATTAATAAGATAGCAAATCCACAATAAGGAGACCGAAATCATCACGAATTTTTTTTTGTGATGCATAGAAATACCCAAATCATCTGCGCCTGCAGGCCGTACGTAACATACATACCTATGTTACGTTTTACCATTTCAACTTACGTCAGCTTACATTATTGTAAGAATGGTTTTTTGTTTATTTTTGAAGACTTCTAATTGCATCTTCGTGCCAATTCTTCTCTGTCAATTTATGATTTCTCCTTCGTATTAGAGGTGAGTCTGAAAGGGTTGAAATAAAAACGGGTGAGAATTTTGTGATAAGGACAAAAAGTAAAATTGCGAATAAAATGATTTTCCGAATTGGCAGGCAGGTGAAACTATACATCTTGGCTAATCTGATACAATCATCGTTTCAAAAGAGTCATGAGACAGTCTGTATTACATTTTGTTATTGCAAGGGAATTTATTAATTAAAAAAAAAAAAAGTAGATAAATGCGATATGCAAACAGTCTCAATATTCTAGGCTCATTTGTGATATCTCAAGACACTTTGGCTTCCTCTATTACTATGGATCCGAATTTCAAGTAAATTTCTATATTTCAAAGTTATTTTATTTTTTCATTATAATTGAAACGAATCAAAGAAACTCGGCTGATAGAATGATCTGTCATTCTTCTGAAAACATGGATCAAGTATAAAAGATGATTTAGAGAATTGTAATCAATCGAAAACTAATTAAAGTAAAACTACATAAAATTGTAGTAAAAAGCTGTTTCCTATCTCCCCGCAAATATTGGAAATTAAAATAAGATTAAAAATGAAGATAAAAAAAAAATTGGTAAATTGCAATAAACCCACATCTGCAAATTATTTATCAGCAGCCATGAAAGAACTTTTATACAGAGGTATTTTTAGAAGATTTTATTCCACTTGTTGGAGATGTTATTTGCTTGTGTTATGGTTGCCCACAGTTTGACAACTGGCAAGCATAACAAATAAAACTATAAGAACGAAAATTATTCTTCAATTTTTCTAATTTAATGCCCACTATCAATAGAATGGGATTCAGGAATTATTTATCTCACAATGATATTTACTACGGCAATGTAAATGTTACAACAAATTACTATAACAGAGTTATAAAAAAAACCACCAGTAATAATAAGTGTATAATAATCACCTAAAAGTTATCTTGTAAGTCTAACTACACGTAGTAAATGTTATTCGATTCGGCTATTTATTTATTTACCACAATTCGCCTGGCGGTCAAATAGGCATGGAAATTATACTTTCTTACGCAACTGACCAAGTTTATTGGCCTAAATAGAAGAACAACAAGCCTGGTCCAATAGTAGAGATTTGTATGAAAATCTACAGATTATCAGTTATTTAAAAATAAGAAATTGGCACTCTCCATCAGTTCGAGTTCAAAGAATCATCGCTTTAATTTTCAAACGTATACCATTGATCTTTAGATTTGGGAATGCCGCATTTTGGTAAGCCACCAGATCCCAGCTGATTGTAAATCAGCAACAGCTTTGGCTCAACTACTGGTAAGAGTAAGTATTAAGTTTAAATATCAATACTTTTATGGTTTTCGAATAAATTTTCATAGACCAAGTTAATAACACAACAATAATTCTAGCCTTGAATGTGACTAGTTGCGGGTAAGACAAGAAAAACTGTGTTGGCCTTACGGTGATCTTCTAACGCGAAGACCCAGAGCCTTCTGCATGGTTGTGACGAGGGCAATGCGGCTCAGACTAACTCTGTTTCCTGTTCTTGACTCCCGAAACATGGTCACTGTGCTACGCTCGTATCGAGTTTGACTTCCGTTACCATTGATAATCTGTTTCCGGATCACCCAGACAATTGTTACTTCAAAGAATTAACAGATTTCCTACCGACCGGACTCTGCCGAATGGACAACTCGCTTAGGGTACTGCACAATTTTGAATGCTAGGGAAAAATAATTCCGAAATCATAAATTATCCGTCAATCTCATTATTTACTTTAAAAAAATGTCACCGATAAAAATAATCCAAGTAGTTCACAAACTCTCTCAAATGATGTCAATGATTATCGATAATATCAATGCAGTAGCGGTATTGAAATTTTCCCTATGAAATGATTACGGATGATTTGAGCTGTCGATTTCAATTGATTTCTTTTTAACCAGAGTTGAAAATAAAGATTGTTCATTTAGCAGAGTTCCAAGGAGAATTATTGGCGTTCAGTTGTGATTCAAGCCTAACGAAATTCCCAAACACAAACACAAGCCAAACATAAAACCAACACAGAATTCCTCATGAGAGCTACTTGATTAATTACAATTCACAGTAAAATCATGCCTATTTAATGCCAGCGATTTTAATCGATTACTTCAAATCCATTTAGACTCCCACAAAACACTGTTAACAGTCTGAATTGATCAGATCATGGTATGATAAAACGGAAATGCTCAATAAAATTTTAAAATATTTCTCAGCTGATCTGATGCTACATAATATATTCAGTGATGTCAGTATAATTATTATTCCACTACCGAGCGATCAAAGACCTATAAACTATTAGTTTGTATTTTGGTTTCTTCCATATACATATATAACGAACAGTCCCTGATTCACAGATTTTACAATTTTTTTTAACGATTAGGAAATATAATTCAACTGACACTGTTTAGTGATACGAATATCGAATTTCTTCTTTAAGTACAATAAAGGACTATTGCCTACAATTGAATGTATACTTAAATCTGTTCTGAAATATCATACAAAGATAAGTGAAAACTGATTCAGGTTAATCGAAAAATTATAATTATACGCTTTGATGACATAGGGGATAGGGTAATCCCATTGTTTACAAATCCCTTTAGGTACCGATAGTTCCCAATTAATAACTGTCTCAAAGACCGAAGTTGAACGCAAGTAAACTTGTCATACATTTTTTATACCAAAGGGAATTAATTAGTAATATCATTATGACTTACGCGTAATATCTTAATTACATAACAATCACACCTCAAAAGCAACGAAGCTATTTTCTAACTGAGACTGTATATAGTATCTGATACAAGCATGGCTACATATACCTATAATATAATATGTATGCAAAATACCAACGAATTTTATTTTACACCAAAAATCTATTTGTTTTTGGTGGGAAAAGAAACTGGGAAATTGAAGCTACCTTTATCATATAGGCTTTGATTAATTAAATCGACTGAGTATTGAGTGATTCTTATAATAGTTGCCTAACAATAATTTTGCACGCACAATACCTGGCAGTGAGCAAGTTAACAATTAACTCAGGTCGTGGCGCATTGAATACTGATTTAGTTTACATTTAAAATAAAGATTAATGAATAGGTACTTGATAAATACTCTCAAGAGTGTTAATTCTCTTGTTTAAAATATAACATATTCAGCTACACGATTCCTTGGAATGATAATATTAATTTTATATAAAGCTAGGATTAAACTCTGATTTTGAATGAAAATCCTCGTTGATATTTTGACTGCAAGCGTGTTAGCCCTTAACAACAATTGTTGAACAACATTTTGGCTTTCAAAACGTTTATAGAATGTGTTTCCTACTCCCAATAATACGTACAGATTATTTTAAATATACAATTTCGTTATGTATAACGTGGAGTTTATATACTACACAACAGACACACATACACGTATGTAACTATATACGATATATTAGAACTTGAAGTTACACAAAAGTTTCGAGTTTTGGCTACATTAACTAAGTATTTACATCATTTTCGAAATTATAATAATAACGATAACAGCTATCTGTTAGAAATTCCAAGCTAATGGTAAGTTAAACTGGTGTGAAGTAAATTGTACTTGATATAAAAAAAAGGGATTTTTCTCTTTCCTTCTATCTCACAGCATTCATGACTATACATAGCCTAGACTTTACAGACTCATTTATCAGCAATGACATTCCTAATTTCTTCGAAATAAAATCTGTCGTTGATCATCACGTGGAAATAAAAGACTTGGCTCGAAGCTACGATATTTTTAACAAAATAGAGAAGCTATGGATTCGAAACTATGGCATCTGTATACGTATATGGGGGCTCAATAATAAGACTGTTCAATGCTGATAATTGTCTGCAATCTCTAGCCTGCGAAAAAGGATCTTGACAGCTATTGGAGGTCAAATTAAATAACTATAATCTAGTAATCAAGGTTGACACACTGGCCTTAGATCATCTGTGAGGCTTTATCAAATTTTACATGGCAGTTGCTACGTATATTGAACTGTATATAGATTTGAGATAATAATTATTTTTTTTTATATCTATTCAAATCCCATAGTTCGTAACAGTTGAATTGTGATCAAAGTCACGGTGGAACATAGTAAAAAAAAAATATGCCAAGTTCTTGCCCTTTGATATTGGCAGTAAATTCATCATCATTTGGAAATTCTCAATGAATTGATATCTTATAATATTACTGTCGGAAAAAATTGCACACACCATTTTTCTTGTCTAAATAATAAATATAATTACACAATGAATGACGAAAGTATTTAAAATAAGCAAATTAAAAATAGCAATTGGTAAGCGAATAACAGCAGGACTGTTCCGACTATTCGTTATTATACAACTTGAACATTATACTAAAATTATGAATAAAAGAAACACAACAAACTGGCATATTTTTTCACCACGGTCCATTATTGTTATCCCAATAATTTGTCGATCTAAATTATGAGTTTGAAAAAGTAATTACTCAACGCCTTAAGGCAGAAATTTATCAATAAATATGTATATCTTGAAGTTCTAGTAACTTGAATTTTTTTTTTTTCCTGTTCTGTTGAAGAGGAACAGTTTTTGAATAATGTAATAATAGTAATTTTATCATTGAATCAGCCTCAGAGATTACAATATACATGTTTAACTAGCATTTCAAGTAGAATTACAATGATATTTATATGGTAATACGAAGCCACAGTGTTTGACAAAGGCCTCATGCTACTGGTCGACTGGGGCTATCAAAGGCAGACAAGTCTTGCAACGAATACAGAACTGGAGTATGTCAATTATCAGGCATACATTATCGCGAGTTTATATCATTATTGAAGTTATTTAGGTAGAATACATTTTATAGTAGTCCCAATATTTATACGTGATGCAATACGTGTGTGTTTGGATTTATAGCAAAGAGCTGTAACCTGTTGCCACTTTCAAAACAACCCCATCATCTAATAAAGATCTTTGTTAATTAATAATTGACTTCAGATTATACGATGGCGCGAAAACCCATGCGTCGCATTTGTAACATGAGTCATTTGCATCGACTTGTAACGGTGATTTTCGGAGATTCATTGGTGCGGCAAAATTTGTCCAAAGCTGGCCCAGAAGCTATGTAACATTTCACTCCCGCTGCAGAATCTCCTGACATATACAAATATACAATGATTTGTCATTGAGACCAACACGAGACGCATATTGCAAATAGAAAGATAATTTTAACGTACCGAGGCTAATGAAAACCTTTAATTAATTATTGTGACTGGTAATAAAGATGATTGAGAAATGTGGGTATACTCTTGACAAACTTAGAACAGATTACAGTCTACCGTACGTAAACTATCAATAATATATGAATACTCGTGTATACTTTTTATGTGGACATGTTACATTAGCATAAGCTTGTTATTTAATATTATTTGTTAGTATATAAAGAAAGCCAAACCCAGACAAAGTTATTCAAGAGCACTGGATGTAATATCAAATTATAAACGATTGAAATTAAACTCTGTAGTTAATATTTTCTTGAGCTCTGTTACTTTAAAAAATAAGCTTTCAAATATATTGTCAATCTCTGACATGCTCTGACGCATCTTGAATCCCGTCAACATTTCATCAAACTTATACACAGGCATAACAAACTGTTCAAATAACAGCAATCTCAAAATTTATCAGAGCATTCACGTATGGTATGTTAAATAGGTATGTATAATAAGAATCAGAAGATCACAGGAAGTTCAAATAATCTATTCAAGAGCATACTGAAATATTACGATTGTAAGTTCAAGAGTAAACTGTAATCAGAATCAGAATCAGAGAGGAATAATGAAATTTTTAATGAATGATATTCATGGATCTGAATAATTTTACCATTAGGATACTAGAAAATACAATAGATCATATTTTGTGGCATGAAATTACATTTGTGGATAATGAAACACTTTTGAACATCATAAGCTCGAATCTACAAACTAATAGAAAAGATTGAAGGGATTGAGCACTGAATTCAACACAATAATTAATTCAGCGTAATGAAAAATAAATAACAAATAGAATTCACATACCATTATTTACTGACTACACATGTTCGTTAAAAATTCATTTAAAAGAACCGTGGTAGCAAATATTTCCTTTATATTTTTGCCTGTCGTTAAATTCAGTGATTTTTCTCCAGCAATCGTATCAGCACATTTTGCATGAATGAGTACAACAGACTCACTTTGTTTTACCGATATTTCGAATATACAAAATCAATTAAATCTCTGACTTACCATTTCGGATGTTAAACTGGCTAAAGCTTCCTCAACTGTGGCAACAAGTCGACCGCTTTCCTCGCCTCTAATACCGCTTCTAATCGGGGTTGTCGGGCATCCTTTTAATGATGAGTTGAATAAATTAAAACTCTTGCATAGTGAGTGTAAATTAAACGAACTTCTATCTACTAATTTTACGATGAATTATATATTACATTTTATATTCCTGTATTACGTGTCCAAGTATCTATTAATATTATCTACTAGTAGATAAACTGACCTATATCGCCACTACTCGAACTTTCGGTAAAGGAAGGTGTTCCCTCAGTCCAAGTAGGAGTGGAACCTTCAACACTACCGGTAGGAGGCGTCCACGTCAAGGCGCCTCCACCGCGACTGCTGCCCCCGCTTTCGACGCTTAACGAAGACTTTGTCTCTCGTCCGCCACCGCTACCGCTACCGCTCCCGCTGCTCTCTAAATGGACGTCGGATATACTATAAACGAAATGAAAAACGATTGACATAAAAATTATTCATTAATTTATTTTTTTCAACAATTTGTTTCACTCTCAAATCGACAAGAATTATTATATATGATACATGGGTAGTTGGGTACATGGTAGAAATTTGTGAAAGAGGCATAGATTCAAAGAAATTAAGTTATCACTCAGATATTGGATAAAAAAAACTAGAATCTACTCACCTAACAGCATCGTGATAGGTTTTTGTTAGAGTTACGTGATGTACTACTTTGTTCTGCCGTGAGTGAGCTGAACTCAGACTGCTGGTGAGGATTGTCGTTGTCCCGTGATGTGGATGGTGACCACCTGAAGCTAGTGTTGCATCGTTGGATGTAACAGCATCATCAAATGGCGGGGGTGGGGTGGAACATGTAGAGGGAAGGGTGCCACCTACAACAAGCATACTACTATTATGTGACTGCATATTATAAGACTTGAAGAATACCAAGGCGATGTACGCTCTTCAACGTTGCACTACAAAAAACTATTCGTTGTATAATACTTTGATGAATTAATGATGATTTAGAGATAAGGGATATGTAGCGCCAGCAGACCAAGTGCACTTCGAGGTATTAAAAGAAAAATGCAAGAGACATTAGAGATTTGAAGACAGGTGGAAGAGAAAGAAAACGTACATATTTCGTTGGATATTATACCAAATAGAAGTAGTTGTCATGCCCATTACATTAAATCGAATCTTTGAACTTGGTCAACTTTGGCTCCGAAATAGAATCTTGTTCTGATTTGGCCATTTTTGTTTCTAAGTGATTGATAATTGACTTGAAATGACGGTGGGAGTAATAAGGCAAATTTGTATTTCCTTCCAACCAGATTGGTAATATTATAATTTGCCACGAGTATCAATGATAACCTTTTGTAGGGCAAATTGAAAAGCAAAAAGCTCACAAACATCACGAAAAATCCCATATAAATATAAATCACGCAACAATACTGTACAGGGACTTGTTTGGATTTGAAATTAGAAGCAACAACAATCTCAATAAAATATCGCTACAGAATTATCTTATCAACGTATTTATGCAATCAGAAATTATGTACACAATACATTGCTGTTTCTATTTTCTAAATTGCAAAAACTGTCGTTGAATTTCTATGTACCTTCGTTGAAACAAAAATGCAGAGTCAAGAAGTTTTCAAAATACAATTAATCGGTTGTTCAATAAAACATATTCAGCTTGTAAAAAAAAAAAAACTTACAGATCAAAAGCTTATGAGAGGGTCAACAACTTGAATGATACGACTGTTCCGCCTCTTAGATAAAATGACACTAAGCTTTGACAATTTGTTTCGTACTCTAAAATATACAAGCGTTCTACATAGCTAGGAAATGAAACCAACATCCTACAATTTGAGTTATTACAAGAATGGCTGCGGAATAATTCTTTATTATTATTATATTGAAACACAGTCATACAAGTTATTTGTTTCTCAAAGGAAGGAAAATATATGCACATGCATGTTTCAACACGTTGCACCATATCGTTAAAATCATAGTATTTTTGATGATAAAAGTTTACCACAGACAGTTGATTACATGAAAACCGAACAGCGAAATTCAAATTCAAATTCAGAGAAAAAAATTCAAACTGTCCATATCACCTGATGTTTGGGCCGATATTGCTTGAGTAATCAAGACGAAATAAATTCTATATGCAAATAATATAATCAAGAAATATTGCATATCCATACAATTATACTAACAGAAGTGACGAATGCTGTCCTACACTTATTTACATTTTCTATACTAGTGTTATTATTCAGTGGATTAACATTTGGGTGTTATAAGCAGTGGTTTTTCTAGTTCCAAACATTTAATAGCAGAATAATGAATTTACACGATCGCTGGCACAGATTTTCTGTTTTCGATCCAAGCTAAAATGTTGCCAAGAGAAATAACGATCGGCTTGATAAACTCATATTACTTCTATATGCTGGTTTTATAACTGATTTATCATTGCATAACACGTAGCTAATTATTAAAATATTAGTAACATGTGGTATGCATGCTTACATCTAGAATTACACCTCAATTCATCCAATATTGTACTAATATAGGTATAGATTTCTTCGATTTGATCACTAAATATTGTGAATTTGATGAATTGTTGATTCGTTTTACACATTCTATCATTTTTTTTCCAGCCCAACATTAACATCGCAGGTGTTTGTTTGAACATTTCCAAATAGTAACGAATACAAGAACTTCAAATAAAGGAACAAATTCAGAATCATAGCAGTTAGTAGCAGGTGTTAAATCGTGTCGAAGATAGCTCAATTTCAAAATGAAATATAATTATGTATTATTTGAGGCTGACCGGTGCAATGCAATATCATTTTTTATCAGCTATTTGTGTGTCAATGTAGCCATGCAAGAATGATCTATTTTTCGTTGCAGCTCGCTTTTTATTAACCGATTGGTCATCCAACTGTTTCCTATAATCATCATCAGACAAGTACAAATTAATTGTTCTAGACATTTTTAGTTTATCGACTTTGTTCTGTCGGATAGATGTCCTCCCTGTAGTTTGGCTTCTAGATTTTTTGAATATTTCTGAACATGATTCACGCTTTGTTAAAGTTTTAGAACTTGATAACGAGTTAGGTTTAGGTTTTCCCTGTGTCACTCTGTTTACAGAGTTTAATGGTTTCGGCGCACGTTTCTTTATTCTAGTAAATTTACTTGCCGTCGATTGATGCACTGTGATTGTTGTATCAAAGCAATTGCTTTTGCAAGGATTAGAAGTATTTTCAGTTTGTTCAAAATCAGAAGAGGTATTGTTTCTGTCAAGAATGATTGGTGCTAGTGCTGAACGACCGTGATCATTATTTTGAGCACTTTCTGTATCGTGATGTTTGGGTGGAGTAAATTTAACATGATTTTTATGAAAATCCGATCTATCTGGCAAATCTGGATTTTGCTTGTTGCGCAATCTCTCATTATAAGTTTCAGAATACTTCTTGTCCTTGCGGGACATTTTATAAGTTGTTTGAGAACTAGTAGTTGATGTAACGTTTGATTGGGGTAAAAAATTAGGAAATTTCTTTACATTATCAAGATAAGAGGTCGACACAGATGAGCCAGTAGATTTAGTAAAAATATCTACGTTACTTACACAAGATATCAAAGCAGAGTCAACATTTACAAAGTTTGCAAGCCTGTGTCGATTAGCTGGTGAAGGAACAAATGTTGAATGATAATTTTTATTCTTATGTAAACTCAATTGATTTGAATTTTGTGGTTTCCCTAGGGTTTCGTTACATCCGGTTGAAACGCGTTTCCGTCTCGCAGGCTTAAACGGGCAAGGACTTGTTTTTATGATATAAGACTCGTCGACCTTTTCAATGCTAACAAATTCGTCAGCCTCAGAATAATTTCCGTCATAAATGGGTACAGAAATTGTGTCCCACTGCGATATCTTCAAATTCTCTGAGGGCATAGAAACGTGTTCGCAATAGCTAGAATTGTTGTTCAAGCACCTTTCAACAATTGCAGAACTATAAGCATTGTCGTTATTTTTGGAGACAGACAAATTACGCATTTTGGATTTGACGTGAGAGTTTTGTTGCAAATGGGGTGCATGCGGCTTTGATGGCTGCGGAGTGGCATGCAGTGAAAATGCTTCACCTCGGCTGGAGCTGCTCGCGGGAGTTGTCGACGTGCCCCGGTGATCATCGACTCTACCTCTCCCCGAAATAGATCCCCTGGGAGGAACTGGTGGGGGAATTTTTCCAGAGGGAATGAGATTTGGATTCGGAGGGCTGGCTCCACCTCTGCCCTTCAACACTGCTGGGTAACTTGACTTGTTACAGCTTGCTGTCTCTCGGGAGCTAGTTTCACCAGCAGCGCTGAAGATAAGCGGCGGAGGACTGACAGCTCCACCAATAGTGGGCATATTTATTGGGGTTGATGTCGCGTTCGGAATGGAAGTTGTGGATATTGTAGGTGCCGAGGAAATGATAATGGATGAGGCAGGCAACTCGGTGGGGCTCGCTAAGCAACCATCAAGAAGCACAGTCATTGGCCGACGCGTGCGGAACAAACAGAGAAATAAGAACAAGCTTTAGAATGATTGAACTTCGTGAGTGCGAATGAGTCGTGAAGTCACAAGACAAATTCACAAATAACAATTGGACAATAGAGGCATTCAATTTAGATTATAATTGACAAATCATGTTTAATTCAAAGTTATTAATAATTGATAACTTCGCAGGAATGCTAACAGTGATTGTTCTTCCAATAACAATGCCAAACTTTCGTCCTATTGTTACCCTTATGATTATACAAAACGGGAATCGCTCAATAACGTTCTTCAAAAATCTTATGTTATTCCCTACGGGCAAAAATAATTTGAATAATTTGAAAAGTAATAGATTCAAACAAATGCAGAAATTGAATCTTTTATTGTTATTTTTTTTTCAAACTATAACGTCACTCAAACAATAAGACATATCCGCTGAATAAATGGAGATCTTTTTCGTATGATCTAAGAATTGGAATTCCTAGTGACAATATTGAATGCATTCAATGCAATAAATATTTGTAATTGAAAATTACAGCCAGGATTTGCATTATTTTTCGTTATTACGACAATGGTTTAAAGTGTAAACAAATTAGCAAGAGGTAACAGAAAATATAATTCAAAGAAAGGTGCAGCAGGCTTGGACGTTTTATTTTTCATAGACTTGATCAAAATTGTGTATAGTTATGCTTAAACTGCAAGGATTTTTAAGAAATGAAATGGAAAATCCTAGCGTATGACATGATAGTATTATTTCATGATACTAGGCCGTTATGATACGAAACAAATGAGCTCAGAAACTCATGGATACAATAAATTTTGAAGCCTACTTGCAATTGATATTCAACATTATACGTTCTCAAGAAGTTACACAAGTATGATAATTGATAAGTAAATGTCATATGCATTGAGATAAAGAATTATGTAGTATGAAAATAAATTGAATGAAGAAATATAGAAGGCACGTCACTTTCTGCAGTTTAATACTCTACTTATGGATACTATTAGCTGCAAACCTGAATTACGATCACAAAGAAATACGACTGGAGACACTTGGGCATTAAATGCAAGAGAAACTCTTACAGTCTTAAATGAAATTCAGCCCAAATGTAAATCTGTGAAAATTTTTCAAATTGCTGACGAATAAAAACTGAAGTTATCGATCGTTAAAATTGTTTAATCACGTGTCATTAATATCAAGTTGGAGGTCCGATACAATGGGTAGAAAATGGCCAAAGCAAAGAGACTCACCAGGCTTGGAGTGTGATGGAGCATGCACTGCTGAACTTCCAGATGCTGCCACCGCTAAACCACCATATAACGACCATATTACTGTTATACTGTTAGCAGATAGTAAGAATTCTATCTTATTATCCTGTTCAAGTAGCAACTAAAAATTTACCCCCACATTATAGGCACATTTTGTCTTAAAAACTTTTTCGACTAATTTAGTTGCTTGGCCCTTACTACTTGACAAAAAAATGAAACTAATGCACTGTAAAATAAAAGAATTGTCCCTTTGTCTTGCCTTATTTGTCTAATACGAATTGTTCTTTTTTCTTTGCAATTTTAAATAAAAATATTACACAAATTACACACAATATTACTCTCTTTGCTCTGATTTTCTAGGGCAGTATCCATTGAAATACAAATTGATAAAAACACATTTTATAAAAATCCTTTGAAACATCTCTAATTATCAGTCCACTGTTTTCTTAGTCAATTAGAAACATTTTCTCAGCAAAGTTCTTTCCGATAACTTAAATGAAGTTTGCAGTTAAATATGACTGGACTACTTCTGAGATGTTGAAATTATTATTTGTATTGTAACTTGTATGGCATCTAACATAATGCATCATATCATCAAAGAAAGAACTGTTCTTCAATTCGAAACGAAAAATATATTATTTATATATTATATATAAATATACACGTATATGTTCAAGTTTAATATGGTTCGGCACCTATATTACAGGCAAGGACATAATATTATGAGATCAGCAACGGATCACAGATGATGTTCAATGGCTGCGTGGACAGGAATGCTTGTAAAGCCTTTTGACGAAGGGAAGTGGGCAATTATATCGTTGGGTTTACCACAAGGTCTTTCTCTGGCATCAGCTTTTTTTCACAACGGTGGAATTAGACGAATTACATACTGTCAAGTCGATTAAATATTCAAAGTTCTAGTCTAGTCAAAACGAGAGGCAAACAAAATGAAATTTATTTCCTTTAGAAGAGATAGACATATGCTGGCGTTTTCGCGAATGAATTAACTAAACTAGAGCATTCAGTTCGGCTCTGCCTCCACAAGGGACAACAAATAATGACAAATGATTGAAGTAGAGGAACCCGTGATAACAATGAACAATTATAGCATTTTATATAAATGAAATTCAAGTTATTACTCACCGGTAGAATCAAAGTCTCCTTCAAGCGGTCTCAGTGGCCTTGTAATACTTTTTCTTTTTGAGGGGGAATGTTTCAGAGCTGGAACACATGTCAATAAATACCATTAGCATATGCATGTATATCAGATATAATTCAATAACTATATGTATAATAGAACTGGCAAATACATGCCAATTAAATTTAAACCTGGTACGGTCAGATTTTCAAGAGGCGATGATTTTGGAAAACTATAATTAATTTTTCATAATTTTCTACAGTAAAGCGAAATTCTTTCCAATCTTCGTTGCCAAATACGTGTTGGGTACATGACAATCATTACGTGTTACTTTGTTAAATTATCTTATTTCAGAAACATCAATAAATCAGCAAAGTCACAAAATATTGGTCTGTATTTTCAATATTAATAATAGAAATTTATTCCATTACAACACGTTTACGAAACTCCATCAACAGCGTAAAAGCCAAGCAAGATTGAGCAGAGAAGATGAAAATATAGCGAATTTATTAAGAACTATGTGGTAAATACTATAAATTGTGATCAAATTCTATGTCTAATATATTTATCTACGACCACTAAACAGTAGGGTGTAACGATATGATGGTGTAAGAAATTACCCGTCACTTTAATTTCTAATTGATACGAATTTAATTTCTAATTAATACGAATCACAAGCTTCGAAAAGTTTTATAACTAGTACGGCTTATCAAGTTAAAATAAATCCGAGTCAGAGCCTCATACTATAGTTTTCAATAATGTCAATTGAAAAGAAAGTAAACGTTAGTTTTTGGTACTAGCGATGTTTCCTAAATGCAAATACATTCTTCCCCTAGTTAATATAAACATAATCTTTCAATATTTAGGAACCACACTCTATAATCGGTCCTTAATTAGGTATTATCAATCTGTGAATAACAAATTTTACAAATTATATGCTCTATCATGTTTCCAATGATCTGTGATTTTGATAAGATTGAAAAAAGTCCTTGGTATCAATGCCCAATCCATGTCTACCGTATATCAAGGAGCAAGACAAAATAAGTATCGGTATTCGACCGTGTGACAAATACAACTTTATTACTTTGCACGTTACCAGACTACCATAATCCATAAGAATATTGATTGATCGAGGCATAAAAACTTTTTCAGTTTGCTAAAGGTTGTACGGAGGAAAGTGATTGTAGATTACAAGAAAATTACAATACCTGTGGTGTGTGAAAGTATTTAAACGAGTTGTGATTCGGAAGGATACACGTTATACAATGAAGCTATAGTGTAAATTGAAAGCATGATAGGAAAATGAGATAGAGAAAGAGACAGAGACAGAGACAGAGATGGTGACGGTGAGCTAGAGATATTTGAATAGAATGAAGAGGACAAGAGCAGGAGAAACAACGAAATGCCGGATACACAGACATACATACAGGCAAACAACAGACAGAGTTACCTATGTAGCTGGTGACCAGGTTACGGAACTTGCGATGGTTTCCCTTAATCTCAGGCAGGTCCACTTTTGATTTCGGTTCGAATGGTAGCAGGTGATGCGTGTCAGGGGGGGTGACAAAGGGTGCACAGACACAGAAACAACAACATTTAGCTAACCCAACACCCAACGTGATTACCAATATTAATTCATTTCACTATTCACAATCATTAATAAATGTTTTATGAACATTCCTGCACGTAGATAACACGAAGGCCATTTATAATATCAAATATGTATGTATAATGATGTATCAATTATATCATGTGGGAGGCTTCAGCCAAGTATTTCACTCCTTGTTAATCAAGTATTTATAAATAATCTAAATTTATAGAGACACTCTCTCTAACACTTCTCTCTTCAAAATCTAGATTCTTCAATAAATTATTCCCAATACTTATTTATATGGGGGAAACCAAGGTTTTAATTTGATCGACAATTTCATTGGATAAAATCAGTGCCCTGACACTATCACAATCGACTTCAAACTATTATTCAATTAGACACAATTTTTTATTCCTATTCATAAACCGACGATATGAATCACTGTTCACAAAAAAATAAATGCTAACACAGTATCCGTCTGCTTCTACATTATTTGTATCAATAAAAAAATCAACGCATATTGTGCTCCATCTACGCCAAACACTTAATATACGTACTTCAATATTAACTGGAACTGAACAATCTGTTAACAAGTAAAAGGCATGTTACAATAATTCTCATGTGAGCCTACATTGTCTGAAATGCTTCCAATTAATAATAACTGTTGAAAAGAATTTCAAGTGATAACCACTGCCAATACGATACTTGGGACGAGGTATGCTACACTTGTATAATAGCTTTCTGCAATATTTGTATCGGAAGACATTATTGTACCCATTTACTATTTAATAGATCATAAAATTTATTTCTCACCAGTTACAACAGATAGTCCTAAAACACTTGTACAAATAATTTTAAAAAAGTTAATAAAAAATATGATTAGTTAAAGTTGTAAACTTACTGTAACGCCTTGTAACTTAACAGTTAAATAATATCAACTTACTAGCTCACAGTTTCGATTCAATGACGATGATGATGATGATGCTGATTAATGTATGCGGTAAGTAACTACAACACCAAAGCAGAGGAAAAAGCAAAACGAAAAAAAAAGGAAAATAATCAAAAAGAAATTCCATGGAAGCCAGATGTTTGATGAAATAAATAAAATGAGAAGCCAAATGTGAATATAAAACTATAATATATCAAAGACAAAGTGTGGAAAGGATTTTTAAATGAAATGGGATTACTAACAGTAAATACATTTATTGTAAGATATTTATGTACACGATGTCCACATTATTTCAATAGCTGAGTATGTTAATTTTGTTAAAAAAAAAAAAAAAAAGACCAAACTGATTCAGATGTGTTATACATCATTTCAACTAGACAAACCAGTCAGGTACACAGTACGTGAGATGTACATATTGTATTTGACGAAATCTAATGATAGTTTATTTCTCAGATGATTTTCTCGCCATGTTAACATAGGTATAATATCTATACGCATAACAAATGACCAATTACAAAATATATTTATTGCATTCATCTGTGGTATAGTAATATATTTCCTAAAATACTTCTCTAATAACAAATTCCTACAAGATACATTATGAATATGTTATAGCGTTGTGCTAATTCTAGATTCAACAGGAAGCCCGACTTAGTATTTTACCTAACATTCACCTTTTTCTCCTTTGTCCCCTTGTACATTGTTAAAAAAATATGATTCTCCCCTTGTTGCGTAAAAATATTTTATATCCAAGCTAATTTATATTTCAACGAATGAAACCAACTTGAAAATCTTATCGACTATGTTCTATTTATAAACTATTTCTAAACTGATACTTAGTACCTGCTGCCAAACTGACAATATCAATGGCTCAAGATTATCTGAATCTGAAATACCGTATCAAAATATAATACTGTGATTATCACGATCGAAGCATGTTCTGAGAATGCCTCATCTTACATTGGAAATAAATCCTACTGTTTTGCCAGTTAGAGTTACATGTTAACTCAGCTATTTCTGTGGACACCAGATAAACATTTTGATTCAAAAATGTTAGAAGAGAAACTTGCTTGTTCATTCGTTACGAACAGAAATTCGAATACGAGACGTATACACTAAATCGGCAGAGTGAAGAAAAACGAGGCAAATAAAAAAATAAATAAATAAAAATAAAAAGTATAAAGATTTTAAGAAATGATAAACATTGACTGATATACTAGTGGA
This sequence comes from Macrophya alboannulata, assembly GCA_949628255.1. Taxonomy (NCBI): domain Eukaryota; kingdom Metazoa; phylum Arthropoda; class Insecta; order Hymenoptera; family Tenthredinidae; genus Macrophya; species Macrophya alboannulata. The sequence continues at coordinate 18,648,064 of OX451212.1, forward strand.
CTAAAGATTAAGAGAAGACTATTAGATACAAATATGAACACAAATAAGGCAAATACTGTGTTAGCAATCTGTTATATAAGTAATAAACCTATTCAAACCATTTCGTTAAAATTCAGAAAATTCAAACACAAGAGCAATATTTCAATTGAGAATACCCGAAAGAGTACAGACTCGATACTCTGTTGAATGCGCTGAGGTTTAAGTAGCAGGATTATTGTATAGTTACGAGAAAATGAGCGCGATAGTTAGTTAGAATAATTGCCTATTTAATATGAAAATTCTTCACACGAATAGTGTTAAAATATTCCTACCATCGTACAGCCTATTTAGGCAAATTAAGCACTATCTTCTTTTTTGCGGTAAATGGTAATGTGAGATACGGTTGGAGACAGATTTTGAAATACCACAAAATCTCGATACACCTAGTCTTATTCGGTAAAATAACTAAAATTACGCATATTTTATGAGTGTGCGAATTGCAAAAGACTTTTGAGCTGTACTCAGGTTGACCTGCTAAATATCTCTATATCTCAAGAGAGATGTATTTGATTTTTTAATATATTTCATTATCATTTGCCGAGTGTTACCAGACGCAACTATTTTCAACGATTCGACATTTTATCATTAAAGGACGTAAAATAATTCATGAAGTTTCAGTCCGGATTATATTATAAATAAATAAATTGTACAATATTATATATATACTCTTTCGAGAGTAATAAAACGTCCCAAAAATTTTAGTATATACCTAGATATTTTTTTATGTTTTTTAACCCACAGTAATTCAGTCCAAGATGGTAAGTACGATATTATGGGTTTTGGAATGAAAATTTCACTGCAATGCTTCATATTTTATAGCTGAGCCATGATGTGTTCTATATCATGATATATTCAATGCGAGATATCAGTAAGCTCTGATTAATGGACAATTGGCGCGTATCTAAGTATGCGATCTTTAATTTATTTGTAATAATAAGTCTTGCAGAAGGAATTCAAAGTTAAATTGGAAAACGTATAACTTTTCCTCTAAAAGAGTCATAAATTAGTTTATTTAAATCGCAGAATTGGATGTCAAAGTCACATCTCAACCATAATCAACGGGCACTGAGATACGGTAGAACCGGTAGGATCGTTAAAATCAATGATTGGTTTTGTTCAGGGCAAGCATGGAGGTGAGATTGGTAAGGAGAGGTTGATTGGGGTGGTACTTACGTGATGGAATCTTCTTGAATACAGTCTTAGCCATGAAATCCTGAAAGCGTTGAGCGTAGAATCCAGGTCTGTGGACGGAAACTGTATCCTGTAAATAGTTAAATCATCAGATATCTAGAGTTGGAAATACAAAAATTCTTCAGTTCGATAAATCAATATTAGCGATAGAACAATCATACGATATAATGTGATATACAATTTTAACCAAGTACCAATTTTCGGCGATTAAGAAATTTATCAGAAAATAAATCTTACCCCATCGTGTATCATGGATTTCCACGTGTGTTCTAGCTTTTTCTTGAGCCTGTAGCTCTGGAGTATATCAATAATACCAAGAAATAGTAAGAGACGTTCACCCCTTGCGTTCCTGGCAGGAATACCACCCGGACTGCTACCGACACAGCGTTAGAAATCGATTACAATGGCGTTAAGAGGAATATACGAAAGAGTTTTAAGTAACCTTTTTCGGCACTATGAAAGAAACATTTTTTCACTTAACAATCCTTAGGTTTTCTAGTTGAATTATTTTCAGTTACGAAACTCTTCTTCAATCGAAGAATAATCCGGGATAAAGTTCTTTCTTTATAAATAATCTATTTCAAAATACTCACGGTACGTCGTCTTCCTCGTCGATGGGTTCACTTTCAGCCTGAATGCTTTCCATTGCAGTACTGTGAGCGACAAGCCTCTGCCGATTTATACTACGAGATCGATTCAATGCAGCAGCTCCTATCCTGTCTTCTCTCTCTCTATCTCTCTCTGCTTGAAGAAGTCCAGTACCAGTCTCGAATCCTGCTTCGCCAGTTTCGTCATCTGCACTTGCAGACAGCCTTTGTTCCTACAGAATGACGAACGTTACATCTATTCAAAATCGCACAAAAGAAGCCTCTAAAATTACATCGCTACAAAATATTTGGCATACCATTAGATTATAATCGATGAATTCGGATTTGGTTAGACATTCGCAGTGGGATTTGTGAAGCTGTGGAAAAAGGAGGGAATATCAGGATGAGGATGAGGATTAGGGCGAAGTTGTCTTAAAAGTACTTACTTTGTCCTAAAGAAACTTACAGATTTTTCTCTGGATGCCTGATCCAGATTATGAATTCCTACTAGAAGAGAGTAGTCCATGATTTTGAAACTTTCCAATACTCTGCAATCTCGCTGTATTGTTTTAACCAGTGCTCCGTACGTGTCAGCCTCCAGAAAAATACCTTCAGTGTGATGCTCCATAAAATCTAAATCCTTGTAAGTTGGCGATGACTTAGATCTCTCAGACTTGGAAGCCTGTAAATAAACAAGTACACAAAACAAAATAAAAAATTAGAGAATTATCTGGGGAGCAGTTTTAACAGAATTGAATGAAATATCTCTTTACTTTGAATAATCGTGTGAAATTATTATTATTATTATTTCCTACAAACACTCACTTTTCTTTTGTATGTCGAACCTTTCAAGTCATACTTTTGATGTAACTTGACTGCTGACGGGAGCAGATTGTTCATTGCTATTAATCTAACATTTTTACTATTGCACTGATAACAATACAAGCCAAAAAACTTTGGTAGTAATGTTCGAGGATTCTGGTTCAGATTCTGTAATGAAAGAAAAAAAAAATTACATTTTAAAGACGTAATTTTCAAATTATACGTGGAGGATTGAATAAGGTTTTACAATAAATATATGTTCTTTGTGTCCTGCTCACCATGTAATAGCCAGGTAACAACTTTTGCAAGAATTCTCCTTCTTTATGCTGAACAGTCTTGATGATGAACTCGTCATCCTCAGTCAGATAAAATATACTACCGCTTGCTCCAGGGTTGGACAATTCCCTTAGTGGTGAGCTACACATCGACATCTAGAATAACAGAGAAATTGCTGATGAAAAAAGTCTGCCATTGTTATTGTGATTATGAAAAAGAAAAAGAAAAAAGAAGAAGTATGAAAAATAGATCAGAAATTGGATAAATTGTTCTACCAGGCCTGGAGAAAACTGTATACATCTTATTGGCATTTAATGAATAGGCAGGGGTCTTACGTTAGATTCATAAATTCGAAAAACTTGTTTCATTGATTTAAAAGCTACCGACAATTGTTCCAGTGATGAAATTATCAAATAATATTGTACTGAAAAGTAGCTTACTAAAAAGTCGTCAGGCTGAATGCCAAACAGATCCCTGAAATATCGAAAAGCGATTGGAGCGTAGTTCTTAAACTTGAATTCGGAGAAGTGGTGGGCAGGCGTGTGATTCGATCCTTCGCTGGGGAAGTTAGTTGTCTCCACAGTCATAAAATCCTGCATTAAAAGATCTCGCTCAGGTTTACTGGCAAGCCCTCCGACAGCATGCTGGATTCCAAGTTGAATGGACCCCATAATTTGTGTCGATTGAATCTAATTATAGGACAAAGGGTAAAAGTGAAATTTATTTCAAGCACAAATCTGAACTAAGAATATTCTCGGTCCTATCTTCATCTTTGTTTACTAATTTTACTACCACTGATAAATCAAATAAATAAATGTTCACATCGTTAAAATATTCCAAGAATAATTTCCAACATTTACTAAGCACATAACACAACAAAGAAATGAGTCTAGTTTCTTTGAAAATAGTCCAATTCTTGAAATATCGAGCATACCTATTTTATATGTCTCAAGATATCTACCCACAGGACTGTCCAAGGCATCATTCTTTCACTTGACGTTAATAATCAGTAAACTACTTTCTACTTTAAGATAATTAAAAACAATTAAAAAAAAGTGCTTTGATATTTGGTCAGAGGTGAATTAAGTACAAGGTGAGATTCTGAACTCTGAATCAATATTACAGAAACCCTGAAAGTCAAGTAGAATTGAACGGCCAAGTTTGAAATTCACAACAGAACAGAGCCAGAGTTTAATAGTAGTGAGAACTCGAGTAAATAGTTTGTCCTGATACTATTTTTATTTATAGCAGTTCAATTATTTGCCCAACTATTTAACGCATTGGTGATGTTAGTATTTCTCAAATGATAAATATCCACATTTCTAGACTAAGGAAAGAAAGATTCTTCAACACTGGTCAGCCTTTGGATAACATGGTACGAATAAAATCATTAAAAAAAAAGATATCTGCATCACTGAAAAAAATTCTGTTTTATAAATCCTTGTCATTTTGTTTAAATAGTTAATAAAATATCTGATCTAAGAAATGTGTTTCACTTTTGTTTCTTATCTCCCAATTCTTAGACTGTTTTATCTGAATAATTGTAGACATTAGCAATGCCCTGCCTTACCTTTTTATATGTGATTTCACCTCCAACTCCGACTCTCCGATGGCCAATCTTTCGTTCCCTTTCCGATTTGTTCCGGGATACCCCCGAAGGGGTTTTGGGTCCTGCAGAGCCATGATTGGCCGTGGAAACCTGGCAGGTAGGCAATAAAATATTACAATTTCATCCTAGATAAAAGTAGTAAGTGAAGAAGTAAAAGATAATGAAAGGGTTGAGTCTTATTTATTGTGCCAAAGTATAAGTTTAAGGTGATAATTATTGAAAATCTGGCAACAGTAGGCGGATATTCTCGCATACTGTGTAGAAAATTATTGCAAAGATGAATTGAGAACGAAAAAATAATCGTAAACATTATACAGAAAGCTTGGAAAACTATTATCAAAGTGTACACTAGTGTGATAATTACAGAAATATTGTTAAAATGGTAACTGGCAGTACACGAACTTTGGGCTGAGAGCATGGAGCTTACAAATCAGTACGAGATAAAATAATAAACTGGATAAAAAAAATCAGGAAATATCACTTCCCTCAACAAATAACAAAATGCCCATTCGACATGTGTCGGGCTTGGAAGACCTATTGTTTTTTTATTTTTTTTTTTAACCTGTAAGTTGCGTATCGTGAATCTTGATCCTAAATCACATATTTTGTACAAAATATACCACAGACAACGGCGTGAGTTTGGATAATGCTAATTTAAAATTAAATCTAAATCTAGGCAATTTATTCAGTTGCGAGATGGTTATTTTAAATCTATCAGACATTCGTTTTGACTCTAAATTTTGATGAAAAAATGGAAGAAAAAAATAAAAAAAAAAAGATTGGAATCATTTTATTTGATACATTATAAGTTAATTTTTAAGTGAGAATTTTAGGAAGCAGTGCCAACTCATTTGTAATCGATTGCTGCAATTATTGACACACAATCCATGTTGTTTGAACGATCCGGCATTCTTTCAATGACTCACTATCATTCGCGGTTTTGATAAGAAAAATTAGCTGTACGGAGATAACCGATCCTTGAAATTAACACACAGATAATAAATAATTTCTCATGCCTACCCTTTTTTAAACGACGATTGAATAACAAATGACGGATACAAAGTAGTTTAAAAAAATTTAACTGTACAATAGCCTACTTTATCAAATGAATAATAATTTTCGGGATATTTTGTGAAATTTTACAGACGTAAAAAAAAAAAAAAAAAAAATACTAAAAATATGCATTGGTACATGTACAGATGTATGTATAATGTACATATTTAGACTTTTTCTAACTTTATATACTCACATCCAAGGCTGCAACTTTCTCCCTGGCTGACTTGTCTGTGTGAAAAGAGAAGAAAAAAATATTTGTTAATGACTAATTCTGAGTCACGAGAATCAGCTGTCAAAAAAAAAAAAAAGTGGGTAATGTAATAATTCGATTACAGACCGCAGGTAAAGGATAATTCGTTGAAAGTTTGAAATAAGACGAACGGTAAATATTGGACAGTATTAATCCGCAATTCGATATATGGATAATAAATAAATTTTGATTGGGTAACTGGACAGCAGGGCAAGAGAAACTGAGAGAAACATTTAAATGTGGGAAAGAAAAAAAAAAAATGGGAGTTCCCCCGTCAGTCGGATGACAAATTTTCCAAGGACAGCGTGCCGTATAGGTTATGTTGAGGGTCTTATCAGTTGTACGGTAAAATGAATTGAACTTACTTTCGTCGTCGGTTGTATCGTCGAATCTGATACGGTCCTCAGTTTCGCGTTCAGGTGCTGTGAAACTTGTTTCAACAACCTCGATCATGTCCACATTATCCCCAGAGGCCATTTTGTCTCGTATCGGCTTCTGCTGCCAACAACACTATTGTCGAGTTTTGATAGCCTATTTATCCTCCTACTGCACTCTTAAACGCGCAACTTTGACGCATAAAATCCACATTTCGTCCGGTATTTTATATCGATAGATTCACTTCAACTCGCTCGCTTTGCACAGCCAACGATGATTAACCGACCCATTATGACACTTGCTTTATCTTGCTGGCTAGGCCATTAAAATGTTAAGCGATGGCCTTTAACTACACCTCGGCCTCGCGCTCTCTCGCCCGCGGTCGCGTTCACACTATTTGCCTTCCGTCTATTGACCCGTTGCCAATTCAACTAGAGTCCCGCGATCAGCCGGGAGGCCGTTCGCAATCGCGATGCGTTCACGGAGAAGGAAAGGGAAGGGAAGGGAAAGGAAGGGACCGCGATATCCCACTCGAAGGCCGTTGACACATCGCACGACTTTGCCCGTAGCGAAGGCTGCCGAAGGCCGACTGCAGACGCGAGGCGTAGCCCGGACAGTGGCGCTACTCGCGGTCATACGACGACCGACAAACCCAGACAGTTGAACGCTGTTTTTATCCCGGGATTTTTTAAATGCCTTTTAAATTCCGACACGAAGAAATATTAGCCGATCCCGAACAATAATTATTAAATTATCAATGTATCGATTATCAATAAGCAATAAATACTTTTTACTGTTAGATCGATGATTAATTCTTCGTAATTAATAGTTCTGGATAATTTATAGCAGTCTGTCGATTTTTATATTAGAGAAGACAATATGACGCGTTTCATTAGTTTTTATCACCTATTAAAAATTATTTATGCCAATTTGAATGAATCTCGGAGTATTTTTTTATTTTTTTATTTTTATTTTTTTTAATTTTATTCACCGATTTTTTATATTCATATAAATTTAAATTTTCCGGATTATTTCGAAAATGGTTCGATGAAAAAAACCGAAAATCACACGATTTTGCACTCATATGATAGAGTTGAAAAATGTCCATATACATATCTCGTTCAATTTTAAAGTTTGCTTCTACCGGAAAATTTTTTAACTCTTAATTTTCGACTATCGATACAAATTCTGATGATAATTGGCAGTGATTAAATTAATTACACGGACTTCGGAGGTGATTAAGAGTACGGTGAAAAAATTCTGATACTGATTTTACGTCTTGTTTTTATTCCCATCGGTGAAAATCTCTCATCATCTTTCGTCGCGCGATTCCTTCTCTCCTATGGCTCCTTGCTTGAATTCTTCGTCGAGATGGTGGAACGAATCTATGGGTTCTCAGTGCCGATTGTACATTGTTGGAATCACCTCGCGCTAAAAATTGGATAATGGCTTCATCCCTTCTCCTGTGAATCTTGCAGTACACATTTAAAGCCGATTCGCAAGAATGGTCAAGAGCCGTAACATCGACGTTATAGGTTTCTACTAATAACCGAATCATCTCCAAATTGGCAGCAACTGCAGCCTCGTGCAGTACTGTTCGCCCATCATCTTCAGCCTTGATATCGGCGGCTCGATTATCCACCAGCCATTTAAATATTTCACAATGCCCCGCAGTAGCAGCCTTGTGCAGTAGCGTCTTGCCATTTGAGTCTGCTGCGTTAATATCAGCCTTTTTCTCATCTACCAGCCATTCGACGACTTGAAAATTCCCCGACGCGACAGCATAGTGTAGAATAGTTTCTCCGTTTCTTAATTTGGCATTCGCATCGATGTCTTTGCCCTCTATCAGCCATTTAATTATCTCGAAATCACCTGATTCAACGGCATATCGCAGTACCGTACTGCCGTCTCTACTTTCGGAGTTAATATCTACATCATTCGAATCTACTAAAAGTCTTATCAATTCCCATTTTCGAAACTGGGCTGCACTATGCAACACCGTCCACCCGTCAATATCTTCGGCCTGTACATTGGCACCCTTTTCTTTGACTAACCATTTCACCGCGTCCCACTGCATCTCAGAAGCAGCCACGTGAAGCGCAGTCTTCCGTTGATAGGACTTCGCCTCGATATCCATTGCTTTGTCTTCCAGGAGCCATGTCATTAGAGGTATCAAGCCACAGGCAGCAGCGTAATGCAACACCGTCATGCCATCGTTGGTTTTAACACTGATGTCCATCCCCTTTTCTTCTGTTAACGATTTTATTAGATCAAATTGGCCAAGAGAAGCAGCATAGTGCAGCAAGGTCCTTCCATCGTTGGCTCGGATGTTAATATCGGCGCCTCTGTCCACCACAAGCCAGTTTACTACATCCCATTTGTTATCTAGAGCTGCAAAGTGCAGCACGGTCCTTCCGTCCAATGGTTTGACGTTCACATCGGCGTTTTTTTCTTCGACTAGCCACTTTACAGTGTCCCATCTTGCCTGGGACGCGGCGTGGCACAGCACAGTCCCTTCAACGCAAGCTACCGCATTAACGTCGGCGTGTTCACTCGTCAATAGCAACTCAACTAAATCCCATTTTTTACTGCGAGCTGCCAAGTGTAGAACTGTTACGTTGTTAACACCCTTGGCATTAACATCGGCGTTTCCTTTCTCTATCAACCATCTTACAATGTCCCACTTCTGTCGCATAGCAGATTCGTGAAGCACGGTATTACCGATCCAGGATTTCACATTGACATTGGCACCATTTTCCACAAGCCACTTGAAGACGGGCCATTGTCTGTCAGAAACGGCGACGTGCAAGATCGTATTCCGATCCATGGACTGAGCATTTACATCAGCACCTTTTTCTACAAGCCATTCTACTATTTCCAGGTCACCAGACGAAGCAGCAATTTGTAAGATCGTCCCGTCTTTGCTGCCCTTTGAGTTAACGTCAACCTTTCCCTCCGTTATCAACCATTTCACGATGTCCCACTGACCCTTGTCAGCAGCTTCGTGTAAAACAGTCTTTCCGTCGTTTATCTTGGCGTTCGGATCTGCTTTTTTAACATCCACCAACCATTTGACTACGTCTAAGCGACCCATGGACGCAGCAACGTGCAGCACCGTTTTTCCGTACTTATTTCGTGAATTTACGTTAACTCTTGCCTCGTTTATCAGCCATTCCAACACGGGCAATATTCCGGAACGCACTGCTTCATACAACGGCGTTGTCCCATCGTTTGCCGGAGCGTTACCGGGGGCTCCGTTTTTTACCAACCATTTTACCATTTCTAAATTGCCCCAAGATGCAGCAGCGTGAAGCGCCGATCTCCCACTATTGGTTAAATAATTTACATCGGCTCCTTCGTCCTGCACCAGCCACATCAGCTCATCCCAGTGCTGTTGAGTAGCCATTAAGTGCGGTAATGTTTCCCCAAAAGCATCCTTGGTATTTATCAGACACTTACGCGTCTCATCGTGCTTCTCGAATCGATTGAGAAGGAATTTCAGGATCTCATAATTGCCTTCTCTGACAGCTCTATGATAGATAGTGTCACCGAGCATGTCGTGAAACTCGCGCAAGATTGATTTCCATGATTCGGTAACGGACGCGTTAAGTGCAGCTACGTACTGGCGATCCGACGACGGAGACTCTTCTAGCAATAGACCATTCAAAAAAGCGCGAATAATCTTATACTTTGAATCGAACAGAATCTGTTTAACGATGAATTCTCGCAACTGTGAATCGTGATCGGCCTGTTTTAGCGAATCGATCAGAAAAATTGCTGAAAAATACTCGGCGAAAGTGCGATGAATAAATTGCGGTTTGCCGTTCACTACCTGTGTTACGATGCCAGTTCTTTCTTTGCCTTCAGTTATCTTACTCATGTAAGCGTTTATGCTCTCTATTTCCCGTTGATCCAGTAGCACCGGGAGGACGGGAGGTCCGAGAAAATTGATTATACCTTCGGCGTTGAACAAAGTGTGCAAGGCTAATTTTTGATGCCATTTTAAAAATATCTCACGCAAATACTCGCTGTCATCTTTCGCCCCCAGATTCGTTGGATCCTCTTTTTTCTTCTCTGTACGATATACGTAGTATTTCTTGTCGACGAAACTTCTGTACAAATCAACTATCTTCACTTTTCCTGGTAGCATAGGCTCGTCGTTTTCCGAGCGCAAAAATTCTTCGCAAACCTCCGAACCCCGCATTCCTACATCCCCATCTCTGGCATCTTGAAAAATTTCTGCTATCATTCGAGTTTGCAGTGGAATGCCAGTGAACTCTTGCACCCAATCGTCGATCGAGTTGACTATATTTTTAGTCAACGCTTCGGCGTAAATTTTCAGTCGTTCTTCTGTCCGTTGTTCGATGCTGTTCAGGCCTAATCCCGTCTTCCAGAATCTGATCAAAAAATCTATTTGATTCGCCTCGATAAACGGCTCAATCGTGTGAGAAAATATTCCCAACTTATCCTCCAACACGACTCGCATGTGCAGCCTGGTAGCGACGAATAGTTTCGCTACGCCAATTCTTTCGAAAGCTTGCAGCAAGTCGACTATTGTATTTTTATACTCAGGACTTATCTCGTCGAATCCATCGAACAGTAGCGCCACCCCACCCTGGTTTTTTATCATTAATATCAGAATCTTTTTTTCCAAATCAGTTTTCAGGGTTGACAGTTTTTCGACAAAAAACTCAACCGCTGCGTCGGTATCACTTCCTCTGAAACTCTGGCGTTTGAGCTCCTCGTGCAGCACATCTGTGAAGTCGTTCAAATCGATCCTAATCACCCAGAGATCAGGATCCTTATCTTTCATTTTTCTCGCCAAATAAGTGAACACCGTAGTTTTCCCCATTCCCGCACTGTCAGAGATAATCAAAACTTTCCGCCCCTCGTCGTCATCGATCAGTTGATCTTCCGTCAAAGAGTTAGCAGCTGTTCCATCAATGTCATGGTCAATGATGCGACGATTTTCACCCACGTCTCTATACGCTACCAGAGCGGTAATGTTGTCTCGAGATTTTTTCCAGATCAATTTCCCGAGCTTGCTTTCCAGCCAATGAACGTTGGTCAATGAATTTTTGCACAAAGTCTCAAACTGTTCAGTCTCTCGTCCGTTGTCTAAGATTATTAATTCGTCCATACGTTGGTCCCGCGGATCAATTTCATCGAAAGATCGAAATTTTCCTCCGTCCTGGAGCAGGCTCATCAGAACTTGTTTGTTGGCGCCGCTGATGGCGAAGAGTTCGGATTTATACTGAGATTTGAGAATATCGTTTTTGATAAAGACTTGCCTATTGATCGTGCGATTTATATAATAATTTTCGATATCGCCCAACCCTTTCAATCCATTACCTACCGATATTTCTTCACCACGAATTAGCTTGACCAACGTGCTTGTATCTACGAAGTCTCCAAAATTAGTCAGCTCGTGCGTTGGAACATCGTCACAGCCACGGACTCTCAATAATCTTTCAAAGCTCGTTCTCGCTCGGTGTGCTTGAAAATTAATTATCAATTTCCCCATAAGTTTGTGCCGCGATTCTATCGTCAGATCGTTGAAGCTAACGTCGTCGTAAGTCTCGTAACAGTTTTTGAAACGTATTTTGGACCGATTTGCCGATGCCTCGTTTCCTCCCCGGGTAACAAGAATCAGTTTTTTGTCAATATTTTTTTTCATAGTCTTGGAAAATCGTTCATACAACCGCTGCAAGTCCTGCTTTTCCGCTGATTCGCAATCTATGACTAACAAATGATGGCTTTGCGGTGATTCGAAAGCACGAATCACCCGCTTTTTGATACCGGGTAACCGTAACGTACCTAAACGGAGAAATATCAGGCTATCATTTTCCTTGTATATCCCTGAACGGCGAATAGCTCGGTGAACTCTGATAGCTGTTGGCAGAGTTTCACTGGCTGCAATTAAATTCAAGGCCTGCTTTGCCCCGTGGCCAGAATCGGGTATCAAGAAGTCCCTCAAATCTTCGTTCTCCTCGTAAAACTCTACGTCGTATTCCTCGAGCTCTGCCGGGTAGGATAAACTCAAACCGGAAGATACGAGGGTGTTAACTTTCCGCTCTGCCAAATCAAAAAATTCTCTGCCATCCTCGACCGAGAAGAATCTACCCTCTTTGCCCTTTTCTCTACCCTTTTCCTTGAACCAGTCCAACATCTCTTTCTGAAACGAATCCCCAACCAAATCAGCGTTTAACAAATTGAACTGGCTGTCGGTGGCTATTTCCTTGGTTATTACATCTCCGAGTTCGATTTCGTTCGGCTGGTTGACCGCGAAGATCAATTTGTCGAAGAACTCGGCGATCTCCTTGCTGTCGACTTCGTCACCGGGCAATTCGGTCTTTGAGAACAGCTGATCCTCCTCGCAAGTCTTGAAATTATTTATCTCGAGTTGATATCGACCGAGATTGTTGTATACCATGTTTCCCAACTGATTCTTCAACAAGGCTCTCAAGTCTCCTATGTTTCCCGGTGGTTTGATATTGTCGTCAAAAAACTGGGAGCGAAATTTGATTTTATCGTCTTCCATTATCAGCACGTGTCCCGCCAGCGTGTCGATGTTATCCGCGAATACTTTTTCGTTGGAACCTTCCCTGGCATTTTTTCTGTATATCTTTCTGTTCACCTTTACCAAATTGTTGACATCGGCGCTTTTTATGAGCTTGACCAGTTCCTCGGAAAATTGTTTAATCGGGGCCAGCCTGGGATCAGTAATTAATTTGAACCGTCGACCGAAGCTGGAAGACACCTTGAGCGGATTCTTTTTTATCTCCGTCCACAGGGCATTTTCGGATGTGTTCTTTTCCGATAACTTCTTTTGTTTCAAAGCCTCGGCGTGAAAGATCTTACGGAAGTTCTTACCCCTGTCAGACAAATTTTTACCCCCAATAAAATTGTCAGAAAATTGTTTGTTCTCGACATCGATAACCTCCTCCGCTAGCGCGGTATGATAAAGCTTAAAAATATCATTCCGCAACGTGATTTCCTTCGATTCGTAGACATGCTCGACGAGCATCTTCGCCAGCGTGTAAGCTTCTGCAGTTCGTTTCAATATTTCGTACAGCTCGGATTGTTCGTCGACGAGGAATTTGTACCGCGCCGATTTCTTAGTCGAGCTTTTAATGTCCAGAAAAGGGTCGGTTTCACCGACCTCTTTGAGCCGAATCTTTGCCAACTCTAGCGCCTCAAAATCAAAGTCAATGTTCGTGCAGAGGATGAAGTCCTTGAACGCGCTCTTGTTCAGCTCCGAATGTTTCTTTATTCTACAGTACGAAATAAAGTACTTCTGCAGACTGAACTCGTCGTCCTTTTCGGTGAGAAGATCCCGAGTGCCAATCGTCTTAGCTTCATCCTGCTTATGTTTGGCCTGAAGAAATCGATACACTGTTTTGTTTCCATTTTTATTCTCGTACTGGAAAACCAGGTCGTCGAATTTTTCAGCCGCGTCCATTTCCGTTGCCAAACGGAAAGCGTAACCCTCCCGCAATCCCCGTTTCAGAAAAAGCATCAACAGCTTCAGCTGGTATATATTTCCGTGCAACGTTTGCTTCAGGCCCGATGCCGCGTGTCTATCGTTTTCGTCGAACCGCGACGTTCCTTCTCGAACGATTTCCTCGTCCTCGGACTGTGAATCTTCCCCAAAACTGACCTCCTCGGTCTCTGGCTTTTTGTCGTCGATTCCCGCGGCACGTAATCGTCGTCTCTTGCCATTCTCGTCGTCCTCGTTATCGGTAGAATTTTTTCTCTTCAAGCTGTCTCCCGCAGCTTTTACCAAAACCTGGTTACCCAATGAAACACCATCTCGCGAAGTGGAAGCTCTCTGATTTCCGTAATCAGCTGACCCTTTTAGGATTCTCAAGATGATTTCTTTGCCGGGACCTACGGCTAGATCCAACGCCCTTTGACCATTTCGGTCAAGAATATCGGTCTTTGCTCTTCGTCTGATGAGAAATTCAACTACTTTTGTGTATCCCTTTTTTACCGCTAAATGCAAACCTGTGTTTTTGTGCTTGTCGACTGCGTTGATGTCCGCACCTTCGGTCAAGCATTCCTGTATCCGTCTGATCCTGTCCTCCTCATCAATCGTTTCTGATTTTCCCTGTTTCTTTTTAATAGCATTGATCAGCTCTTCGTCCCAGTTCGAATCGCTGTCGCTATCGGAGTGACAATCACCCTTCGACATCCCGGTAATCTACCCAATTATCTGTTGAAGAAATTACCTCGACATTACTGTTACGATTACGATTGGCCTATCGCAATCGTTGAGAACATCAGCGTTCGAATATTCGAATCACTGACAGGGAAATAGTCGTTCAATATTTACACACAACGAGTTTTACACAAGAGTCTCTGCGTCTTTCGACAATGCTGACAATGAGTCACGGCTAATTAACCGCGATAAGAGTACGGGGCTGTGGCTGGGGCTAGAGGATCGAGACGCACGTTTCAACGCGGCAATAAATCGCTAAGTATATTCAATCCGATCGATATTTACCTTAATAAGAAAATAACAGAAATTGACCTCTGCTCGAGGAACGTTGTCATACCTCTCGGACAGCTTGTTAAGTGCGACTAAGCTACGAACTACGATGCCAGTCGGTCAGTATAACGGAGCTGGACTTTTTACGCCCAACTCTGAAGAACAGCTGTCATAAAAATGTCTGCGGTTATCGTTCGCGATAAATAAAAAATGTCAGAGAAGTGGCAACGTCGTTGGGTGGTCGCTGTAAGTCAGTCGGCAATGTACCCTGTGTACGTTTAAAAAGACATAAAAAGACGAAAAGAAGGAAAAAAATTGAATAAAAAAAATTTCTGCGTTACTGAGACCTGTCGATCCATCGACAATAATGAATCACTTAGAGAACAACTTTGAACTTGTACGTACATACGTTGAAGTGCAATATGTAATTAATCATTTAATATGATGACAGAGTTCGTATGCCAAAGCGTTTAGCTGCAGGCAATCGCGATATCGACGCTGCGCCTGGAGGGAGGCAACCGAACTTACATGTTTCTAGGATATATTTGATTCACGATCTTTAAGGGGCCTTTCTAGTAGCACAGATGTTACATCACTTCGTTGGTTTTCTCATGATCTTGGAGCTGCAAATCTTGCGAACATTTTAAGCTCTGTGTGTGGAGAAAATTCCAAGAACTGACGATGCTATACGTGTTTGAGTGGAGCAGCGCGCCACCGCTGATAGCGAAACCTACTAAAAAAACTGTAAAACCGTTTATCTCAAAACGATATGATATCTCAATAACCAGTAATCCAATTGACTTGATTTAAGCATGGACGGGTAGAGGAGATGTCCCTCTATCGTTCAGCCTATACTTAAATTCACATCTAACAAAGAGAAACGGTAGAAAGGCTCCTAATTCGTCTTGAATTGGATTAAATGTATTAAATTTTGTTTCATTTTATTTTATTGTACGAATGAAGAAGAAGAAGTGGTCTGACTGTTTGGCAAAAATCGTGGCTCCACCGAAGTTTACGATATACCGGGATTACGAGCCTTGAACTTTGAGAATTCATATTTTTAAAATTTCCATAAACTCGGGGCTCATTCGTATTGCATTCAATTTCGACGAATACAGTATGACTGTTGAACAAGACATAATGTTCAACTCAATATATTCCACGATTATACCTTTACTTTCAAGCCAAAGCCCGTGAACTCTTTACCGGTTCACTTTTTAGCCACGGACCGAACAACGAGTATGATGCAAATTTATTCACAACCAGATCAGGCGACTCAACAATTGATATTTTTTATTCATATATGGCTATGGCTATGTCTATCTATAGATGTTTTGAAAGACCATTCTAGTCGAACGAAGAATGGAAATACTAACTCACACAATAGCTACATCGGTGTACGATAAGATAAGGAAAGATCGTCGGTGGTGGTGGTACGGCGACGTATGAGCGTATTCTTCTTTTCCACGGTTTCTCGCGATTCGATCGTCTCTGTATTGTTACAGACTTTTGAATTTTAATATCTCAGACTTCAATATCCGACAAGCTAGAAGCCAGAAACCAGGAGATAGGAGTTAAGAGATTTGTTTCGGCATTTCCTGGCTGTAAATCTTGCAGCTGATCGAAGGTTTATTATTTCTGAGATCAACCGATTTCTGCCGGATAATTAAATTCTAAACTAGCGGTTTTACCAGTTTTGCGAAAGCCAACACCAACGTGACCGGGGAACATATACATACATATACCACGAATTATCTCGGATCTATAACTATAATCTGCTGAATAATTCATTACCACGACAGCAGGTTTTTGGAATATTTAGCCACATTACACGCGGATTCCGGCGTAGGAAATTAACTGCTCCTTATATAATACACACCAATTAAGGTTTATTGGACGGCTAATTTAACAATGTACAGGTTATAGTTGGAACTGAAATTTGAATTTTGTCAGTCCTGTTGACTCCCGGACGGAACAATAAATATCGATATTCTCAACTGATCGTACAGACTGATAGAAGTCAATTAGGCGGTCGTTCTGCGATTATTTGTCATGTGACAACGAATTCTCAACTCAGGGGGGTAACAAGAAGCCGTATAGTCGTAGAAACGGAAAGGAAATCGATCATGTATGTATGTATGTATGTATTCGTACATACTTTTGGTTTCGGGGCAGTTTCGTAAGCTTCGTCACGCAGACGTATGGGTACATACATACATACGTCGAGTTGAGGATATAGAACGCATTACCACCGTGGCATATCATTGAATTGATCGATCGATGTATTAGCGCATAGCTATGTTTAACAGTGGAAAATAAATTCACTGCGTATAGAACGCAAAAACGAGAGGAAAAAAGACATGGAAAATCCGTAAAGAAAAACGAAAAGAAAGAAAAATACTCGCCATTCGACACGTGTTCATTATACTCGCCAGAATCCATAAACTGATCACGATGGAACTCACCAGGCGTATCGGTTTCTTTGCATCAGCCCTCTGTCACTGGACAATGCGAATAATTCAAGCTTTTAAACGGCGAAGTAGCTCGATACAGCGGAATAGCTTGGACCGTGTTGCTCGTGGTAATTACCTCCAGTATATAGCTGCCTTCTACTACTTTTATGACGTGGACGTAGTAAATCTCTGATAATGACACGAACATTACCGTAACAGCGGTGGGGGATTCGATGCATGTTATTGTCATTTTCTGTGAAACTATACCTATAGCAGTCGAGTTATCTTTCGGTGTTCCGATATCGTCTCCACAACTGCTCGCCAAGCTTCAACAAACTCGTCTCGACCAACGACTAGAGAAGACTCCGCACTATACCGCACGAAATGAACTTCGAAGAGCTTAAGTGAGTTCACGTATAATAATATTATTTTTTAGTCCTTCGCGTCCTAATTTGAATTTTTGTCCATAATGAGATGAGCTTACAATGAATTTGATAGAACTTCAACTACGAGCATTTAAATCAACGTATTTCTATTCGTACCAGTGCAAATTTACCGCTTTTTACGCTCTTTTTTTATGACTGTAAAATTACATTTGAAATTTAATTAGTTTGCATAATCTAAGCATTATTATTCTCCGTTGGAAACATGAGACCGATAACTCGTCGACTCTACTCCAAAGCTAAGGCAAAGGTTGTTTTTTGTAAAAAAAAAAAAAAAAAAAAAATAATAAGTACCTTTACGAATGATTTCAATAACTTCAAATCATCCCACAATTATCTGCATATAATAGAATTAATTCTAACTGCAGCAGACTACTTTTTTCCTTTAAAAACGCATCTGATTCTGGATTCAATCGTGAAAAAACTCATTGAAGCCGATAATGCGATACATGAATCTGAATCCTGAACTATAAAAACTGGTAGCATAATAGGTACACGTCGTAGTTGTGAGAGGAAAAAAAATTTCAAGGCAGTCTGGAAAATTGACTCGTTGTTGAGCTCTGACCTTAACCCACGTGGTCCGTATACAGACGGTAGTCGAGAAGAAAATCTGTGACGATTTAAGGTACAATATGCTTATGAAAAAGAAGAACGTCGACGAGTTTCGATAAAAATTTCGATTGGTTTGATTTTTTTTTTTTTTTTCATTCCTCGAATAGAACTTTACACTTGCACACTTTGGCTGAGCTATACTTCCACTATTCTAACTGGAGGTATTCAGTTAAGGAGGCTCAACGACATGTGATAATACGCGTATCATTAAGTCAAGCCCGGTGTTTATTGACCTGCGAGGTATCCGGAGCAGACGTTTTGATTATTCATATTTTAGATTCATTGAGCGAATGGAAGAATAAACGACTCGATATGATGGTGAGAAAAAAAAAAAAAAAAATCACTACTGCAGGTGGATATACGCTGTGTTGGAATTTTGTAATTTTCATTCGGTCTCTTTTTATATGAAATATCAAGTTTATATGGTCAGTTCAGAATAAGGTGAATCACCTTGCGATTATTTATCTCGAAACTTGTTCGGAAAAATGAAACTTTTAGGTATATGGCACCGAAGCGATTCATCAGACTAATTGATTGCTAATTAGCTCGACGTAGGCATGAATTAATTTCCAATTATTCTCGTATACATTCGTGTGCGCACATACCCATAGTATATAAATAATCGTGATATAAAATTATTGTTTGTCGAATACGATGCTTGCGACTCAATTTGTTTTTCATGGTATCGGAATATGCCTCGTCTCGGTATTTGTTACGAAGCGAGGAGACTAATATCCGAGACAGGTCAATATGTATATTGACGTGTAGGATAGCGTAAATCTGCATTAATAAGGCGTAGGGTTCGGCGAAAAAAAAAATTATAAAATAATAAAAATCACGACGACCTCGTAAAACCCGATGCGAAATCCAAGGTCCGAAATCTCCTCTCGAACTCGCCGCTCCGCCGCTGCAATCTCGTCGTGGAACAGGCGACGCTATTTTAAGGTGCCACGTACACAATTTAGCTTTCCTATATACATAATATATTATCTTATGACGCGAGCTGCACCGAGGAGAGATTTCGTCGAGAATTTGAGCTCGAACGGGAAAACGAATCTCACCGGAATCGCGTTTTTTTATCTATCCTTATCGAAGCCACGTGGCAGTTTTCTACGGCGTGTCGGAGTTACGAAAGAACAAAAAGTTACGCTAACAGAGTGTATCGGCGTTCATCGCCCACGAGATTATGTATAACTATATTGTTAGCTCGTACGTTGTATACGCGTATACGTATGGCACGATTCTAACCGCGAAGTTAGGCAAACACGATTTTAGTTGTGCTTTGAACGCGAACAGCTGCGGTGGGTTAAAAGTGTACATACTTGCATAGCGCCGGGTGCAACGATAATTGGTTTCCAATAGCATAAACCCGCGACGTGATTTTCCCCGATAATCGATAACGATTGTAGAAAAAAAAAAAAGGTCTGTATAGATCGCTGTAAAAGTGATCGATATCTGTACGCTATACTTATACCGTGTGTATAAAAATCTGACAACGAGCTGAGAATCTCCAGAGTAGGTATAATATTATATTATTGTTATACCGTCTATAATATCCCGCGAAATAACTTCTCGTTTTTTTTTGTTCCTTGCTCCGGAAAAAAAACTCGCTTCCAACTTCCTTAGATAATCAGACGTTTGCGATCTTTTTAGGGAATTATTATATTAAATTGTACCTCCGTTCAGATTCAAGGCAAGTCAGATTCCCGCTGAGAATCTATAGCCGTTTCGTGGTGTATATTATAGTCGTCGCGTGAGCACGAAGGTCAACCGCTGAATATTATCAATTTTCAAGATAGTTTTGCACACATAATTTTTTCTCTCTTCCGTTTCCTGTACGATAAAAATCTCTAGCCAAATTCGCATTCTCAACTTTCCGCATATTATATAGGTTTACACCGGAAACGCGAACACGAATTAGAAGAGGATTTTTTTTTTTTTCTTCTTCAATTCGCAGCGGATCACCGACACCGATTGATCCAGTTAACTCGGTCGCGGATATTTTTCAAGCATGCACACATTATTGTTCGATCAAAAAATTGGCTCAGTCTTGAGAAATTCATCCAGGTATATGGGAATAATTAACCGCATTTACATTCTTTGACTCGTGTATTTTCGAGCTTATATTTCGAATCCGTACGGCTCCGCCTAATTTCTTGCAACTGGAGGTTCTCGTGAAAATTCAACTTGCATGAAATACCGGGGATCATTACAGGGAGATCAACACATTAAATCGTATTTGACCTATACACGGAAAATCATTGACTTTTTCGCATTTTGCTGATTTATTATATCTTTAAAAAAAAATTTGCGTTCCAATTATAACAGGCAACGACACGATGATATATGTTATTCCTTATTCTTTACGGACATTGCGTGTATAGAAGGAATACTCGGTGTGGTAATGTTTTTTCTTCTTATTTTTTGAGAGACGAAAATATCGAAACACTCGGTTGATTGCCCTTGACTGGATACACAAGAATTACCAAAAACGTTTAAAAATATGAAGAAAGTTACGAGCCAGTAAATGCCGAAAGGTAATTGAATGGGCAATTAGAAGAAGTAGGTAATAAAATTTTTCCACGATTTTTGGACTAGGCTTTATACTAACGCGTCGAAGAGAGTACCTAGGTAGGTATGTATAGCTGTAGCGATCTATGTGAAACTGGAGCATTCGTCTGAGCGTCGTATACCGGTGAATAAAATTTTCATCTTCTTTTCCTTGTGAAATTGAATTCGGCCATAGCCTTGAAAGTGCATAAGCTCACCTCGACAATTCATGTAACTGCATCAACAACCTGCTCCAGGGTTGCGATATATTTTTATAATAGATATTAATGCCACGGACAAGTACGCGGGACGACATATTATTATATCGAAGATCCCTGTATGGATTATATAGGTATATGTATATATAATGCGGTATGCAACGTCGCAGTTCCCGAATCGTATACATTACGTTAATATTTTCGATATAAATTTAGAATAATTGTATACGTGTGTATATAAATATATATATATATATATATATATACCTGCGGGCACAATTGCCTAAATACAATCAAGAGGCTAAATGCACGAAAACAACCATGCCGAGGGAATAAAAACAGGTTTTATTACCGTTGACGAATATGTTTGTATCGATATAATTATGTATCCGTGCACCTTTGTCAAAAATGCATTCTGTACATATAACACATGCATACATGTACAGAATACGTACGGAGGTGTGTATGTTAATTGACAATGCACGCCGATCATTGTCTTGATCACCGGAATCGGTGGGTGCAGGAGAAGTGATTGTATCATACCGGGGTTTGACTCGATCATTCGAGGCGAATAAACAAATTGGGTATAAAAAAAAAAAAAAATGTTCGAATATAGGAAACGAATAAACTCACGGAACACCTACGCAATCCTGGATATACACATATCAACGGCGATGAACGAAATGCGATCGTGATATTTCACGATTGATGACGCAGACGTTAACAAACCTGATGATCTTGAATAAAACATTACGGGATTCCTATAATTTATCGAATTTAAGTCTGTATGAAATGCGGGAAAAGATATATCGGTATCCGGCATCGAGTCGTCGAATTCTGTTCAGCGATCACTCGATACGATAAAAAGATCTTCAAAATTTTTTTTTTTAATAATTAAAAACTCAACGTCACCGTAGAATTGATCCGCGACAAACTAGTTTCGGGTTTGATTTTTGTTTTCGTTTGTTCTGCAGTTATGTAGAAAAGAACAGACAGAGAAAAATTTGTTTTCTCTCTCCCCCTGCAGCAAACAGAGTAGTCGAGTTTTTTTTATTTTCGTTTTTTTTTCCTCACATTTTTTCATCCACTTCCCCTACCAGGGCAAAGATCCGACGTTGTGTTTCCGCGACCTTCGCGGTGACCAGGAAACTGCGGTATAACCGGCGCCCAGAAATGGTGGGGGTCGAGCAGAAACAGTAGAGTTTAAAAACCGTTCAATCTCTGTTTCAGGACAGTCGCTTGTGCAATCATGGTTACGGCATATGCAGGGATCGCGATCTTCGCGGACGTACTTCTCGCTATTTTGAAAATTTTATACTACATCTGCGAAAGTACGTTCCGGTTCTTCTGCCCAGTCGAGGAGAAGAGCGTTGCCGGCGAAGTGGTTCTGGTACGATATACACACATATATCTTTATTCAATTTTTCGACATTTCAAACCAGCTAAAGGTACATACATACATCGGTTACTTAATTCCAATTGCTATGCTAACAAACGGAAACTGCTAATTGTACGAATTCGTCTACGAACAATTATAGTGAAGGAATTCACTTCGCGGCCAATTCGGTCCAATTCAATCTTATTAATAAGTGCTGCACTGTGTTAAGTTTGAACGTCCCTCGCGTACGAAGACTGTCTCGTTGGAGCAAGTATATACCGCAGCTACACTTGTACATATACAATTAGCGATATATATTGCATGATGGCTGGAAAATTCGCGAGTGAAATTATTATAAAATTATTTATTCATATTTATCTCTTCTCTTTCGTCAAAGCTGTATACCATTCCGCGAGGATCGATATAAATTCGTTCTGAATTAGAAAGATAACAATATATTTCGCGCACGTCTGTTTGGCGTGGAAACGCGCGAGATCCACAACTCCGATTTTGATGACAAGTGTTTTTCAAAGCTGTTATAAAATTTGCTCGTATTTAATCGCATCAATTAACCACTCACTGCCCGTTATCTATTCATAACAAATGGCTATGCAATCGTTAATTAAACCGCTATGCAATCACACGTAATAAACGTACATCTGATTGTATAATGGATATATCCAGAAAAAATGAGAGTCACGCATCCGTATACACATAATACGTGTGCTGTCGCATGGCAATCTCTTGATAAACACCTCGCATCGGATCGACATGATCGGTATTTTTTATTTCAACGAACAAGGTAAACGGCTTTCCGCGTCGATCGATATTAGTTTCTTGATACGCGTAATCTATTATATATCAATCAGTTTCGAGATATAGATATAGTAGGTAACGCGATACTTAACAAATACAGACGCATAGATAGAACAACAAATATTTCGTAGGCTGTAAACCGGTTCGTTGTGACTTCTTGAAATTGTTACGTTTTCAGATTACCGGTGCAGGGCATGGAATCGGCAAAGAATTGGCTCTTAAATACGCGTCCCTTGGTGCCAAGATAGTCTGCTGGGATTTGAATGAGAAGAGCAACAAAGAGACGGCCGAAGAAATAAGAAGAATAAACGCAGCATCGGTCTACACTTACAAGTGCGTATACGTACATACGAAAATTTATAAAAAAAATCCACTCCATACGCAAGCCTTTCGTTGTAAATGAACTTCTATAGCTTCTATATTGTTAGCTCCGTGAACTTTCAGTATCCGTAATTAACTATACGACGTGCACTGTTATACAGGTTCGCGAATGCTCAAGTGACAATTAATTGAACCGTGATCAAACTCCGAGTATTGAATGATTCATAAGTATATCGATGTTGTATTAATACGTAATCTGTGAATCTATACATTCCAGAACTATTTATCGATATATATATACGATGACGCAACGGCAAAACTAGTAGCGAACTTGAAATCGCCACGGCATTCTCACGTTCCCACATGTCTACGTGGTATATCTCGTGTCATGAGCTGTTACGTAGTATAGTAGAAGAACCACTTTTCGATAACGGTCAATCGGTAGACTGAACATGTTTTATACACCAATAGATACAGCATACGATGTACAAATTAAACTTGCGATTATAATGCTAAATATCACTTATAGCGAAAAATCAAGTTTCAAAAATGCTAAAGACAAAATCATGAAATTATATCCAGCTAATATTTCACCAGTCGCAAAATTTGCGTACAGAACTAATTACGTATGGCATATATACCATCCATGGTTAATTTTTATGCTGCGGAAATATGAATTTCTAATCTGGCAACGAAGTATCTTTACTGCTACGATAATAAAGAACTCACAAATTTATATTCCAGTCACATGTAAAGTGACTAACTCTTCAACCTTTTTTGAACTTCTGAATCTTTTCCTGATTTTTATTATCATTTCAAGTGGATAAGGTTCATGCAGCTGTGACCTGTGATGAATAATCAATTAAAATCGACTGGATAGAATTCTTACAATGCGAAAACTTGTTCCCCCAGTTATTCTTCTGCCTTTCGATTTACTTTCGTCGCATAAGATATAGGTTTGTACATAAAATAAGAACACGATTTTTAACACCGATTATCTTATACAGATGCGACGTGACGGACAAGGAAGAGGTAACCCGGGTGGCTGAAAATGTGCGAAAGGACGTAGGTGACGTGACGATCCTGGTAAATAACGCGGGTATAATGCCCTGCCACACTTTACTGGATCATACGCCGCAGGAGATACGAAAGACATTCGACGTGAACGTGCTCGCCCATTTCTGGGTAAGTTAATTCGTTTTAAAGCCAAACTTTGTAACGATTAGGTATAAGAGGACAGAGAGACATGCGGAAACATGAAAACGTCGTAATCTCACATCTTTTATAATTTATTCATACCATAAACAACACTGTCTTTGTTCCTCTTTCGCGTGCAGACGCTGCAGACCTTCTTACCGAGCATGATAAAAAAAAATCACGGCCACGTCGTCGCCCTGTCTTCGATGGCCGGAATAACCGGGCTACCAAATCTGGTACCATATTGCGGGTCGAAATTTGCCGTGAGAGGTGAGCTACCCTTTTAGCGATCAACAATAATTATTCAAATAAATCTCAAGTATACGTTGAGCTGTGTATATTAACTTGAAGCAATGACTTTACGCCTTAGGATTGATGGAAGCTGCTTATCTGGAATTGAGGGATTTGATTGCACCAAAGCCGATGAATATAAACTTCACGTGCATCTATCCGTACATGGTGGACACTGGGCTTTGCAAGAAGCCGAAATCTAGGTGAGTGACTCGCGAACAGGGTACTCTAGCATCGAGACCGTCGAAGAAGAAAGAAAAGGGGGAAAAAAAACGGTGGGGGGGGGGGGGGGGGATTGCCCGAGTAAATTCGAACCGCAACAAAATTTCAGATTCCCAAACGCGCTGGCCCTCCTCTCCCCGAAGGAAGTTGCGGCCGAGATAGTCCGGGCGCAGAGGCGTAACGTACGGGAAGCTACGATTCCCGGTGTATTCTTTCATGTGAACAACATATTCAGGTGAGATAATGATGAAAAATTGGCGAACAGAGAATGAGATGATATTGATTTTTGAGCAATTGGCAATATATTCGGGAGAAATAAATAATCATTTAATTACTGTTACAGAAATTTTCCGCACAAGGTTGCCCTGCTTATAGGAGATTTTCTTGACAGCGGCGTTGAGGCTGATTAATATAAAGAGGTAGAAAAACTAACGTTATTTGTAATATACTTCTTAAGCATGACGTGAGCAATACATACATGGTCAAAATTAATAGGGTAAATTCGCAGATCTGTGGTCATGTCTCACCATGTCAAACACATATCAAGCCTTGATCAAGTTTGGGTATAAGGCATTAATTTACGCTAGTATACAAGGTGTGTAGTCTGCAGCCTCATTATCCTGAGGATATATTTATATCTTATTGTTAGGATTTGTAGACATCTGTTTTTAATTAGTTTTAGTTATTCATTAAAGTCATATGTATGTCAACTCTCATATCTTTGTTATTGTTCATATCAAACTGCAATGTTATATCGAGATTTGTAATTCTTGATCAAAGTTTCATTTGTTCGGAAATTGTATTTTTTTTTTTTACATCCGTTGTTGTATATAATGTATAGTATTAAATATTGTTTTGTTATGTATCCTAAATGAATTGTTTCCAATTTTGAAAACCTCACCTCTTTCCTTCAACTTCCTGAACCTGAATTTTTTCCATCTTCAAATTAATTCTACTGAATTTCTTCAATTTTCCCCAAAGTCCCTCTATGAATGGGAATATCGACGAATCGAGAGGCAAATGAAAGGAAGAATAATTCCGATGTATGTATAAAAATATTATCTATTTAATAAAAAAATAAATAAAATATACATTCAAGCATTATATGTTTATTTTCATATCAACTTTTCAGTATTGAATCTCCGATGGAACGATAAATAAAACGCGGTTATTCTATGGTATTGTATTCACATATGTAACATAAACAATAACCGTTTGAATTTTGGTATCTAGCTAATTTCTTTAGAGATCTTTGAAAATTTTGTCCAATTCGTTGTAACCCTTGAGCCCAATCTTGGCACCTGCAACTCTACAGGCAAATGTAACGGCGCATTGTAAAACAGCGCTGTCTATAAACTCTGTATGACTTTGTTCGAGGCTTTCGATGTTGCGATTTTGTTTTATCTCACGCTTCACCTCTTTTGACTTAAATTCGGAATCTTGATTCGACAACAACTCCTCACCGCAGCTCATCTTAGTGTCCAAATGTTTTTTATTCGATAACAACTTGGTTCTATTCAGATAAAATAATATAGCTGCGGTAAACGTGTCTCCTGCCCCCAAGCTGTCGATTATTTTGTGCGGAGGAAACGCCGGAGACTGAACAATTGTCCCATCCGGGGTACGAGCCATGGCACCCCTGTCTCCCCAAGCACAAATTACAGTAGCTCTGAAATTTTTATAAATCTGTAAGTCCGCTAACTCTCATCAAATTATAAACAACAGTCAGATAATTGATCCTCAAAAGGATTTGCCAATATAAAACAACGAGGATATCAACAACAATTTATCCTTTTTCAATATCTCCAAAATTTTCGCAACTAGTATTCCATCGATGAAACTCACCCAGACTTTGCTTCCTGGGATATACTTCTCAATGTTTCGCTCATATTATCAAAGCCTCTAAACTCAGCGAATGTTCTACCAACAAAAGCTACATCCACGTAAGGGAGTAAATCCAAAAGATGTTCATTGGGTTTTTCTAATTCTACGCTGATAGTTATAGGCATTGGAACTGGATCAGATATTTGGTCATCTTGCAATGGAGTGTTCGACGAGTTGTTGAATGCTTCGATATGTTTCATCATGGATAAAACTGCGGCAACATTTCTACCCTAGGAGAGAAATATTTTATATAAAATTCCGAGAATTTTTTTGTTGGTGAGAAATACGTTGAAGAAATTAAGGCCAAACGATTAGTAGCTGCTAATATAATAATTCCGTGCTGTTCTACTCCTAATTAATGAACTTTGACTATCAATTAATTACCGATCATTCTATTATTTGCGTCTTGTAAGTTTGAAAACAAAGTTGCTACACAGATACAATAATGACCAGAAAAACAATCGTTTTAACCTTGTCCCAATAATCATACCAAAAATTTTCCGTTAGATTATATTTTACGAGATATTTAAAACAAGTATACAGTTGATAAATAATAAAAAATAAGTGTGTTGTTGTTGATGGATAAATTCGTCATTCCAATAACTAAGAAAAATTAGATAGTGGTTTCAAAAGCTATGCACAACAAATGGTACTTTAATTTAAACACTTGGCGAAAATAAATCTGATTAAAAATCAAATTCGAGTAAATTTACGTATAAGAATTACAGGTGAATGGAAAAAAAAATTGTCTTATCTGGAAACGAATTTCGTACCTACTGTGTCTTTCTTTCAAATGAAAGAAAGCCTGAATAGCAGCCCTGCTAGCTCTGCTATTTTAATTCATGGAATTTGTCTTCAGAGCGTTTTAGAGGATGAATCATGTGACATAGACATGTGTACTATATATGTATATGTGATTATGTAAAATTAGTACTGGAATTCACCTCGAAATGAATCCAACTATATTCTTCCAAATTTAATTTCATAAAGTCCTCCAATCTCAACTCTGGCAGACTTGGATTGTGGTGGAGTATAGTACGACTGCCAGAATTCAAACTGAGAATAACGGTGGAAGTTGGGCATCCTTTTCCATCGACAGTTGGACAATGTGAAAAGTTTATCTTATACTTGCGCATGTCATCTTGTAAAAAATTTAAATGTTGTTCCGAGCTCAAAGTCCCAAGAAATTCGCACGGGTTTCCTGCTTGAGAAAGAACCGTACAATTGTTGGAGGCGTTTCCTCCGCGCTGCCACCTGTGCTCGATGCATCTTTGAAAAAGTAATTATTTAGGGATCATCAAGAGGTTGTCAGGATTTGAAAAATTGCTATAATCTAAGGATTTTCATCCCGATTGCGAAAATTATTCGTTTAGAACTTAGCCTTGACAAAGACGAGACAATCCTTATCAATGTTGCGCATATTAAAGGGTATGATTTTCTTTTCCGATCAAGTGAGAAATGTGATTTAAATTCTTTTGATATCAGGCTAATTGATGGTAGATTGATAGCATGAAATAAATCGAGTTTCTTATCATCCCTATACTAACCAGTTATCGAGTGGCGATAAATAAAAAAATAAAATAATCGGCGTCTGGTACCAGTTTACAATGTACTACTATGTCAATAATTTAATAACGATGTGTCATTCGCGGAGGTCAAAGTCTGACGGAATATTCCCGGCTATTGACTTCAGGACGTTAACAAGAATGATGAAACGTAACGGGATATTGCGATATCGTAAATAAATACGGAAAAATAAATAGATAAATAAATAGATAAATAAATAAAGTGGCTGTTCGTATGAATAACTGGGTGCGAATACACCTCTACATACCTTTGGTCGCTATCCTCGATCGGGAATTGTTTACAAACTTGTACAATGTCAAGACAAATTAAACCGACACAGAGTATTTTTGGTTCATTAGGCTCAGGTGGGGGCGACGTACCGACAATCTTTTCGTAAAAACTTGAAATCATTTCCCCCCCTAACCTAGAATTTTTATAACCTCAAATGATACGTCCTTGGTGTCCAGCTATCAGCCACCAACTGAAAATAACTACCGGCTAATGCGCGTGTCCGGCGTACTATGAGGCACAAGAATATTTTTATCGGTGCTCCGACTGCACTCTTGTGCAAGTCTACGTAATTTTCGTTCGAATATGAATAAACTGTTTTTCTCCTTACGCTATCTGACAGATAAGATGGTGGCGCGCACACCGCACGTCGCACGTCACATGCACGAACAAACACGAACATCACCGCAAATGTCATCGTCGGTCACCGGAAACCATGTGCTCGGTAACTCGATACCGAGAATTATGGGAAATGCGTACTTCCGGTCTTGCGATTAATTTGAATTCAAACACAATGTATGATCATGCCACGACCCGTAGACATACCGCAACTTGCGCAATTCGAAAGATTGACGAAATAATATTTGTAATTGATATTATTCCGTACAATTCTGTATTATGATATGCTATCTCATTCGTCGAAATGCCCGTTAGTTTATATTAAGTTATACTGAGACTCGATTTTACGAGTCGGATAGAACGATACTTTGAATCGCAATACGAAATTACTGAGTAATAAATTATGAAATCACACGATAGATTGTGATTCAATAAATTGCAAGGTTTTCAGGATGCAGCTAATTTCAGATGAATTCCACGTCTATAGTATGGATATGCCAAATCGAAATGAAAATGACGATTCTAAATTCACAATTTCAAACAAAGTTAATGTAAAATAGGGGAGAGTTTAAAATTCATTAAATCGAGACATTTATCGATAATTCTTTGGAAAAATAATGACAAACTATTGCGGAGATATTTTCTACGTGAAATGCTCCAAAAATTCTCAAAACTCCAAAAACTAAACTGGACGATCGAAGTTCCCAGTCGCTGGCTCTCCTGGGCACGCTTTGTTCACCCTGCATCTGGTGCATCAATTTATATGCCCAGATACGAGCCGACGGTAAAGCTACAGATGAACGAAAGTCTTCTCAAATTTTTTCTATACTTCCGCAGATATAAAATTTAGTTTCCCATTTATCAAATGTTTCAAGCTTATCTCTCATAACGATTAAAAATTTCTCAGAAAGACAGCTTGATTCGTTATTAATCAAAAAAGAAAAGATCCGGCCATCGGACCATTCTTCGCATAGCTATCGTGACAGAGGTGACAGTGTCGGTGTTCTGTCTTCTGATTCAGAAAGTAATACAATCGGATCCGTATCATTGTTAAAAGCTGATACTACCTATGAAGAGCATATCAAGAGGTCTAATAACTTGAAAAATAAGCTTCATCAAAAGTTAACTTCCCTAAGGAGCAGAAACTCGTTTCGCCCTATCAGAGGCAAAGTTCTTTCATTTGAAATACCGCTAATGATTTTTGGAAATTGAAAACCTTTCTAAGTGCAAGCTGATCCTATAAACTTCTTTCTATCTTCTAGGAGATACGGATCGCTTAAAATCCCCCGAAGGCAGCTTTTATGTGCATAAAATATTTGGGGATGGCAATTGCATGTATCGTTCGGTGAGCTACATAATATGGGGTGACGAAAATGAGCACAGATCACTTAGAACTATGGTATTAAATTGCCCATTGTATATAACTTTGATACACATGAAAGAAAAAATTATCAAGAATTTCAATAGTCCGATACCCTTGAACTTTTTACACAGGTAGTAGAACACATAACGGATAATTGGCGGGACTACAGTGCGTTTGTGATGGCTGAATGGAATATTTCTAGTAGACAGGAATACTACGATTACATGATTGCTAATGGCACCTATGCCACAGAGCTGGAATGTGTAGTAGCGACGAAATTATATCACATGAATTTATCCATATATCGTGAGATTGATGAGACAGGAAATTTGGAACGAATTTTTCACAATCGAGTCAGCAGAAATTATCATACGGCTAGATTACTGTTCAGCGGCAGAACGGATAGTGGTCACTACGACGTATTGATTGCAGATTAGAATATACACGCTTTTAAATTTTAATTTCTTTTAATTATAACTGAAAGTCTCATTCAGCCGATCCCTTATGTCACATTTATTGTACATAAATACTTGTAATAATATTCTGGCAACATGTTTATAAAGTACTGTGAATAATTATAATATTGTGAGTATATTTTCTTGAATTTTCGTAAACTGATGAGAAATACAAAAACAAATTATCATAAGTCACAATGAATATATACAATTGATTCATTTTCAATCCTAATCATCAAGATCAACAGTCACTATCCGATACAGAACAAGTTATTCAATAGATGAATGATATTGGTAGTCTTTAAAATTGAGCTCTTAACGATTTAGTCATGCTTGATTGATTCTGCTTATATTAGTCGACAAGCTACTGGGGATAATCATTTGATGCTATGCTATTAATCGCATATTCTTAACTTCAAATGCGCAATTTCATGCGAACGAGATAACAATTTTTTGACCTCACATGTTTAAACTAATTTCCATCATACAAAAGAGAGAGTACAAAGCTAAAATGGTTTTCATGGATAAAATCTAAGTTGTATCCCGCCCTCAAGAAACTCTTATTCTTACTAGATCTCATATACACCGGTATAAAATTCAGTCACAATGACCTCAACCTCCCAATTCATTATTATAACAAATAATTAAGTCAGATCGTTGCAGCCTGGTCTGTAGAGCCATTCGGTGAAACTGTTTATTGCTTCATAAACTGTGCAGCTGGAAGTACAAAAAAAAAAGATTTAAACAAGATACATTAAATAAATAAAAAAATTTGGCTCGAAAGTGGCCTTGCAACTTGCAACATAATTTGCTGGGGGGCAATGACGCAGGAGGCCGTGCTATTACCTTACGTGATCATTTGCATATTAAAGATAGTAATGATAGATATTAATATTATTAATAAATTACTAACGCAAAATATTCAAGACATCCGTATTTACATGGTCAAGTTTTTTGCATATTCATTCACAAAGTGTAGTGTAAGCTAGGTATTTGCGAATAGAATGCCGAGTGGTGGTGGTCCTACGGTAAGATTTTCATGGCTAATTGAACTAATCAAATTCTAATAAAAACTGAAGGCCTACCACACAGGATAGAATACGTAGTATGCCCAGCTTGTGGTAAGAGTACGTTGATCTCTCCTAACAGCTTCAACAATATCCCGTGCTGTCTGCTGTTCACTTTGCTGCAATAACCTGGATAATTGAAAGATGACGTAATGCTCAATATTTCATTTAGATGTTTTTGATCGAGTTTGAAACGGTTTCACGTCTAAATTGGAACTCGACTCACCTTGGCTCTATCTTTGGAGCCACTGTAGTAAAGTTCAGTTGGTTGGAGTTACTGAATTGCTGGCCTATTGCTTCAATAATACCTAAACAAAATATAATATACTCGTATTTATACATGCAAGTTTATCAAATAAGACGAACCCAAATTTTTGATGCAATATTAGAATGTAGGTTTCAGTTATTTTGGGTCTTCTGTAGATTGCTCTGATCGAATGGAGTGGGAATCTTTCAGTTAAAAAAGACTTTAGTATGAAAAATTTGGTTCTTGCATTAAAAATTTAGGTTCGTCTTTTCTGATAAATTCGCTTGTATGAATGTAAAACACACGAACGATAGATTTACTACAAAAAAAAAATATATATATATATATATATATATGTATAATACATTTATGCAGCTGGTATACAGCATATGATAATTGTAAAAACTCCGTTATTTGCCGATCGCATTCGACAATTTTATACCCCGCTAATGCAGCTTGAACATTAGCCTCCCAGAAAGCGGCAATGTCTTGCAAAATACGAGATCGTCTATCTAGCATATTTTAAACACGTGGGAAATCTTTTTCGCAATATTTGTTTCTGAAATAATGCATAATAAATATTATGCAAGTTTCTACGAACCGGCAACAGCCGCTTTCGATCCCATGTAAGCATCGTCTGTGGAACTTCCAGGGATTATTGTAACAATATGACCGTGCTTGCACTGTATCATAGAAGGAATGAATGCTAACATTGTCTGAAACATTCGGGAAAACTTAACTGTTAAGAGAAACTTGTAAATCCGTAAGATTTTGTCTTGTCAAACAAACTTCTATCCGATTACAGTAGATGGAACAATAAATTGCTGCTTATCGAAGAATCTTTAGAATATGATACATATGTGTATGGTAAAGAGCAAGTTTCTAAAATGCCAACTATAAACTGTGCTATATGCATAGAATCGTCGATTATTAAACAAAAATGACAGACTGTCGTGGAGAGGAAATGAAATGTTCGAACCCAGTAATGACTCATGAGATTCGTGGAGACGGCGTCTAAAATATTTTGACTAGAATCCCCTGCGCAGGTGATTAGCACATCGACGTGTCCAACATCTCTGTGAATTTTTTTGGCCACGCCAAGTATCTCCCCTCTGCTAGCCAAGTTGCATTTATAATTAAATATTTTCCGCTGTGTTGATACTTGGTAAAAGTCATTCTTAGGCTCAAGCTCTTCAATTCTTTGGTATTGTGATGAGAAATCGGTAACTGTTTCAAGATGGGAATTCAAATTCTGGTCAACACATGCCACGATACATCCAGCTTTGAAAAATTCCTCAGCCACAGCTTTGCCCAAGCCTGATCCTGCCCCAGTGACCTGTTCAAGAGAAAAGAATCGGCAGAGCTTACTTATTTCAATCAGATTGAGTTACAAATTGTTGAAATTTACAATGGAATGAAAGGATTTTGATGATGACTTTATCAATAGTGAGTGAACCTGAAATAAGTCGATCAATTCCCGTTTGTAATCTTACCACAACTGTATCATTTTTCAAATCTCTTGGTGGCCTGGGTAGCATACGATGTATAAGGGCTAGTGCAGCTAATAAAAGACCTATTACAGCCGTGATAAAAACTTCTGCTCCGAGATACAAAAAGGCTGTGGTTGGTAGACTAGAAACTCGAGCATTAGAATTCACTGGATGGTCACGATGGGAGAACATCCTTTACTAAAATCTAAATAAAGAAAGATAAACAAAACATTTCATTAGATAAGATACATGAGCGTCACAAACTCCATTATAGAATCAGTCATTGATTTGTTTGAAAGTACTCTAGGGTAAGTGCATAATATATGCAAAAGTTTACTAAAAAGCAGCCGAAGGCCTACTAACGATTAAATTAGTTCTTGCTTAATTCATTACTCAATAATTATATTACAAAATATCGAATGTAGTTGATCCGATAAATGTCGTATTATCTTCTTGCAAATATATATTTTGTTGTGAAACAACTAGAAAACCAAACTGTAAATGTTAAATATCATACACGAATTGAACAATTGCAACAATCTGTCTGGAACTGGTTTGCAGAAAAACTAAGTCATGGTCAACTAAATAAAATAAAAAAAAGTTTCCACCAATCTAGCTTCGAATTAGTGACTATGTGAGATTGAGGTCATTTTTAACCAGGCGAAACGAATAGTCTATCCATGGGAAGTAACTGACCTTGGAATAAGGTGAAATCCAATTTTTTCTTCAACGATAATTAAATAAAATATACATTCGTATATGCATACTATATTACAGCCTATATACATTTATATGTATATTACAACCTAAATACGGTAATTTAGTAAATGTATTCAGAGTTTACATCAAAATCAGATTGAGTAATATAATGCGCAACACCAAAATGTCAAATGAAAACTAGCATTTGGCAATTCATTTAGAATAACTTTTCAATTCCAAAACTGCTTTAGTCTTTATTAAAAGGTTTACTGGCTCAATAAGGTATAACACCGCCATTTAATAAACGTAGCGGAGCAAACTGTTTCTTCTACAAATGTTTGCATACTTAAGTATTTGCGTTTCATCTATAGAATTACGTAGAGAAGTTACCAACGCTAAAACTCTTCAGTTTTCATGCTAATGGCTGTCAATATGAAGTGCTAATAACTGTAACTTTTTAAGAATAGCTCAAGGCTATCTCAAAGGTGAATGTCTTCTCCCGGAAATCTTCAATTCCTCTGTTATCCAACTTCATTACGACCTGACTGTATGAAGTATCAGACTCTATTACCGGAACTAAACGGGCATATAACATAATGCAGGAGGATCGATCCTAGACAAATGAAAATTTTTTTTTACCCGAAATGAAGAGGAATACAGAATAATTAATTCACATGTGGATTACTGGTCAAAGATTATTGGATATAGTATACGTTTTATAACAATTTGGCAGAGTTCTTTTGCTAAGTCATTTGGTATAGAGATTTTACAATCACTGTTTCGAATATTTTCAAGGCAAACTACTGCTACCTTTCAAATCTATGTTGACTACACTGTTGTTCACATTGAACTTGGACCTATTAGCTGCTAGTGCTGTTTGTAATTTGCGCATATAAATTTTGACAAAATATTTTCTGAATATTTTCGATCAAATACTTGGCCACAACAAACTATAAGTATGGTATGTGTCTTTCTAGCAAATTTTTGAATGCAACAAATTAAATTTTTATTGACGAGCTGAGTTGACTGTATTGCAGTTTTATTGAATTGGTTTCTTGTCCATTCAATTTTCAGATCAAATGAAGTCATAATGTAATCTGGATCAAGAGGGTAATCTCATCTCGAATACTTGTTTGCACAAAGGTTTTGCATTGAAGAAAAATTATTTCTATAATATATAGAATAATTGCAAGGTCTGTTACTTCCAAGGTAAACAATAACAAGAAAGTAAAAAATGCAGATACATGCACACTGATTCTAAAGAGCAATAATTGAATGAGTCATAAAGCCTGTGAGGCTAATTGCAGGCTGCTTGCATTGTACAGTGTACACATAGGTATTGAACAAATGCATCCTGTATATTGTTTCTAGTTTGTGAAAACTTAAGCTTCGAAAAAGTACTTGAATATCACTTACAGTCACATGAGTCACTATCAACAATTATTTAATTAAGTATTACATAGATACACGCTTCAGTCACATATACCCCTATACCTGATTTTACCAGACATAAATTACGTTCGTTAAACCAAAAACCATATTTTTCACCAGATTTCCCCCCCGATAATTAAATAACTTGAAAAAATTTCAATTTCTTGCAGAATTGCGCACATTTGAAATCACAAGTATTTTGAAATTGTATCTAGGAGCAATCACATAATGAGGAAGACGGAATCACGTTAATAATAAAAGTTTTGTATATGAAATGACTTGAAACGAATCTATTACATCTTCCTAATAATATCTATTCAACAGAGGAGAACTGTTATTTGCACACGGGATAGTCCCTTACCACGTGAACACAGGGCTGAGCTAGTCACTTGTAACAGTCACTCCGAGCATCCACTATCCTGAAACGATCCCACAACACTAGACTATCGTGACTGAACAGTCGGAAGTCATGCCCAAGCCACCAAGTCTGAAACCTGTTCACAGCCAAAGGCAAGGTCACCGCCGCCTTCATCAGTCTTCCCTCCGTGATCTGAGGAAGTTTGACATCAGTTAGAGTTTCTGTTCTAATTCTATGATATTACAGAAGTGATGATTAAATTTAGAACACGAAAATTTTTAAGAGAATTTACAAATAATATGCAGATGGCTAAAACAAAGGTAATCAACGAAAAATTAATATAGCAATTAAAGTTCATTTAATAAAAAACCCACGAATTGAAAAAAAAAATCGAAAATTAATTTTCAAGTACCCCACATTGAAGGTATTTAAATTACCTCAAGGATACGGCAAAGTCAATAGTTTTATGACATTACCTCTAAACCAGAAGAACTGGATAGGAATAGATACGAAGCGTGAAAGAGAGAGGAAAATCAAAAGGGAGAGGGGAGACTGGACAACAAAGAGAGAGAGAGACAGATAGAGGAAGAAACCACAGATTGGCTGGTGAGACGAGATGATGAGGCTGTTTCAAGTGTAAAAAAAAGTAAAGTAAGTAAGAGGTAATTTAAAAAAGTAAAGTGTTGAACTACTAAAAAAAAATTTGATTAATCGTAGTAAAAAATTTTCCATTACTTTTGCATATTGTATAATCAAAGTACATATACGAGCTGGCATTTATACTTGTGGTCGATAAATATGAATAAATGTTGTAGCGAAAGATTAAACGAACAGAGAAATAGGAAGTGTATTTCAATTTATAGAGCATAGCAAAGTTATGTAATGTTGGTATACCTATAATGGCCCTGGTCAATCGTTATAAAGGATTATGTAGTTCTCTGTTATATGCAGGCTTTCACTGATTTTATAACTCTACAGTGAAAGAACCAGACTACTATTAAAGTAGGATTTTTAATAAAATTCTAAATTCTGAACATTCACTGATCCGAAGTGAAGTGTTCAACTTACATATTACTTTTCAATAAGAAAATCTTTTCCACAAATTGTGATAAGAATTATTTCTTATACTTTGTCTCGATAATTTAGTTTCTATTTCTACTTTACTTGCTGTAATAAACGATATTAACTATAATGCAACTAGGCTGGAAAGATTGATATCTGATGAGTTTAATAAAATCACAATCGAATCTGCATTTCACAAAGTAAATATGCACTGTTACAATTAGTTATAACAAAGTTAAGAATAAGCTGCAAACTATGATAATACAAATTATTTAAATCACAAATATACTAATCGTAAGGCTCAGACTGACGATACATCTCGAGTTCCGCTCGTTACTTTCAGTTAGCATTTCTCAAAAAATCTAGCAGCAGCCATCGCGCGCTCTCAGGAAGGATCCTAAGATTTAAATCTCATCAGTTATGGATATGAAGAGATATACACTGCACCATTTGCTGGAAAACTGTCAATTATTACCTATTGATCGAATGTAATGTCGTAAAACCACGCGGGATTGAATATTTCGAATAGTTTCGTCTTATTGCTCTTATAATTTCCTGTGCTGCATACTTAGGAGACACGGCTCCGAATAAATAGGGAAATCTATAGAAATAAATGATTATTGAATTGCAGAGAAGAGGTTAGAGATCGTTTCAGGTATGCCTAATGAATATTCATGTTGTAATAACCAGTCTATTGCGATCTGAATCGTAAAATCCTTTTGTATAAAGATCACCTGAACATTGAATCATCGGCTAATCCACGATTACGGTAAAATGGATAAACGGTAGTGAAATTGATCTTCGGCTTTTTGGTATAAAGTCTCAACTCCTCTTGTAGAGCCTCCATAAGACCTTCAATAATTCATTGCAAACCAGTATTTTGCATAAAATTATGAGCAAATTGCACTCTCTAGGCATAGCTGTAAAACAGCTACAAATGATTACCTGTGACGGCAAAACGTGTGGTAATGTAAGGAACTTTGTTGGCCATTCCATATATTCCGCATATATTTGAAACGGATACAACATGACCCTTGTTATTTTGTATCATTGCCGGCAGAAACGCTTCGACAGTCTGTTCATATTAAAAGAGTCAGCACGAAAATTTTCAGAGATACTATGCCAAATAAAGTATTATAATATTTGCTATAACTGGTAAGATTCAAATTTCTTAGAGATTTAAATAAGCTCTAAGAAATGTGGGAATGTTGTTTTAGACTACCCAAAAATTAGACATGACGTTGACCCTGAACATCTCATCCAATTGATACGAGTCGTGCCTGAGGAAAGGCTGGTGCAGTACCACAGCTTCATTATTTATCAAGACTGTAACGTCAGGAATACCAGCGGTCTGCATCATGCATGCTGTTTCACAAACTTCCTGTCTGTTTGATACATCAACAACAAATCCATAGACCTGGGTTTGAATAAAGTTGTATCGGTATACAATATAATATTACAAATGAAAATGAAATCAATAATGGCAGTAACTGTGATTCACAAAATCGCTCGACAATAAACTATTTTCAAAGATATAGCAAACAGGTATGTAGATTTAGCAGAAATATATCAATTTCCTAATTTACTTTTCCTCCACTTTCCAATATCGTATTCATCGTTGCACGATTAGCATATCTGTCGCTGTCCCAACAAACAATAGTGCAGCCTAAAGCAGATAATTGAATAGCTAATTCTTTCCCTACACCATGACCGGTACCCGTTATCTATAAGAATATATTATCCCCTAACATACATATTTTACATTGCACAACATGTATGAATCAGAAGAACACAATAAATATTCGTTAATACTAGAAAAAATTTCGCAGAATCGAAATCAATACTCATTTTCAAACAAATGTATAACTCATAGTAAGTATGATATTAGTTGGAAGAACTTGCCCAATCTGAGTCATAGGTATTACTCACGAGAATAGTATCACACGATAAATCCTTCATTGAAGGCGGAATTGCGAGTCTAACAGCAGCAACTAACATAGCGAAAGACATTTTGACAGACAAAATAATAAAGTCGTAGGCGAGACACGGAAGCCCGAACAGCGTTGATATATTTTTAACATTTGGAAGTCTACAAACAATATATTTGCATACATTCATTACTTGGAGGTCAATTCGTTCGGGGTTAAATATGTCACTGGAATATCTCTACCAGGTATAAAGTAGCATTAAATAAGTTTGACAACTGTTACCGAAACAGATAACACTAGCTGTAGCGTTGCCATGACTTTGGATGACACGTGAAAGGTGATTGAACAGATGGTCACTATTTTGTGAACAAAATAAGTATAAAGATCATCAATCATCGTGATTTAAAAGGAGGGTATTCTAAGTATTTTACCAGAACAGTCAGTTCTGTTTGAATTATTGATAAATAGTGATAAAATGAATAAAAACGAGAGTATCAGAGAAGCTGGTAGAAAACTGTTATTACTATTGCGGAAAGCTTTCCTTATAAGAAAGCATGTGTATATTGTTACGTTGCTACAATTTCTAATAGCGATAATATTCACGCTTCAAATCCGTTTGATCTTTGAGCCAGAAGCACTTCACTTACAAGTAACTAACCAACGTCTAGATGCATTTAAATGCAAATATAATATTTAGAAGATAAAATAGAAATGAAATATTTCAGCAATACGAACATTCTAAAGTATCCGAAATTTTGAAAAAGATGCCAAAGAATGTTAGGTGTCGATACATGCCGAAAAACCGATTTGTAAGTGAGCTAATGTCGAAGGCCGGAAGATTGTTGAACATCATGAGTACGATTATTCTCATGCTGTAAAAAAAAAATCAGAATAAAAAAAATTGATTACATTATTTATCCAATGCACATAATATTACATCGGCAGTTACTCCAGCTACTCCAAATCAAACATATGAGAAAAATTCTCGTGTCAAGTCATTATGGGCAATTTTTACATTGAGCGATGAACAAAGTGACAAGCCAAGGGTACTGGAATACAAAATTCGAACTTATGATGATAGCCACAGTCTTTCTGCATTATGGAATGACGAAGAGCCATCGAAGGACGGTCAGCATATTATACATATAAATTCGCAAAAGAATGAAACATCTTTACAATAGAAAAGAATAAGAATGAGCGTTTGATTTTGTATTTGTAAATATCTACCATCGATTGATTCTGATAAAACTAAAGGTATTAAAAATATTTTCACGATTTTGTTTCAGATCCTTACATTATGACTGGTTTTATACCATTGCAAATTGCAATTGATATATCTTTTCTCGACATGTGGAAAAGTGGCCAATTATATTATTTACTGAATCAAGTAATAATAATAAAATAATAATCGATCAAGTAAAAGGTCTTTGACTTTGATTCAAAATCAGTATCCCTATGAAAACGTATCACCCAATAATCAACAAGATTCTTTTATTTCGTTCTTTATTATGTTAATTCGGTGATGTAAGAGAATTAAATTTCTCAGGATGGAATATAGCCTGCTGTAAAAAACAAAACGTTGAATTATAACTGAATAAATTATAGATATGGCTCGGACGTTTCCCGTATCATACGTTAAACCTGTTAGTTATGCCTGTACCCTTGGAGCCTTCGGTCATGATTGCATATTGTCTAATGATTATTGCATTTATATTAATACCTGTCGAGGTGTTACACAAGGTCGTGCATCACAAGGACAAAGGATTTCGAGTAACTACAGACTGCTTAACGTATATAAATGATAAACTTCAACTTTATTTTTCCCTCTAATGAATCAGGAATTGATGCATGTTATGGGGATGTCCCTAACAATGCTGTATGCCGGCTGGATATTGTACATGCTAATAGTGGCCATTCCTGTGACAATAGTTTGCTCCGCTATATTGAATCCTATATTGGTAAACGCCTATCCTCTAACAATCTGCCTGTTTATATTATTATATTTGACAATGTCCACGTGCTTTATGTTTTTTGTGGGAACGTTCTTCAATAATTGTAAGTATACAAATAATAAGTATCTAATTGAATAACAAATTTATTCAAATTATTCTAAAAATTGTTATCCCCCTGGATATATAATAATTCTTGAATTCCAATATAAAAGTTAAAAAATATAAAATAAACAGATACGTCATTTTGCCGGATAAATTAATTTGTCTATGTTTTTTCTTTTTTCTATCTTCAAGCACTGAAAGCTTGTTTGATAGGCACTATGATGTGGTTGCTATTGAGCTATCTATCGATAATATTAGGGGAATATACAGAAAACATGAGCTACTCATTACAAATTGCAACCCTCTGCTTGCCACATAACGGATTACTCTACGGTTTATTTAATTTTGCTGCTATGCAAAACACTAGTAAGTCAACGGTGTAGACAAATTTAATTTGTCAAGTATTGAAAGATTTAAAAAACAAATAAATTGACCTAATCGGCTAAGCTTGAAAAGCAAATTCTATCAGAGCAGATGAACGTTTCTGTTATTACAGTCCAGTCTGTCATCGAGGATCCAGAATCACCTCAAAACACTACAAATTCAAGATCAGATTTGAAATCAGATTCCATGAATTCAGACAGAGCTATAGAGACTGAAGAAGCGAGTAACTTTGTACAGAGAAGAGACCGTATGCCTCTTTTTACAATTCTCTTAGCTTGGATCTTACACATAATTTTCTGGACACTGCTAACACATTATTTTGACAAACTAAGACCAGGAAAACACGGAGCGGCAAAGCCATGGTATTATCCCTGTCAGGTAACTTATGCTCAGCATAATATAATTGTTGAATACCCGTTAAAGTTTTCTCTTATGAATGAGTAATAATTCGGATGTAAAATATTTCCGTAGAATTGTGTTTCAAGACCATTACAACTAGATGTGAATCACAGTGGTACAACAAAGTGGTCAACAGTTGAAAAAACACCAATAGGCCTAACAGTGAGTATCAAATGTCTGTCACATACGTACATAATAAGAAAGATTAATTTTCTTATCACTTTAGTTGTAATTGAGGATCAGATTATTGATCTATAGATTTGTAAATAATTCCACAGCCGGTAATAACGATCCGACAGATCACAAAAACGTTTGGTACGACAAAAAATCAGGTGATTGCAATTGACGGCATGACTATAGATTTCTATGAGGGAGAATTTCATATTATCCTCGGG
The DNA here is from genome assembly GCA_949628255.1 of Macrophya alboannulata. Classification (NCBI taxonomy): domain Eukaryota; kingdom Metazoa; phylum Arthropoda; class Insecta; order Hymenoptera; family Tenthredinidae; genus Macrophya; species Macrophya alboannulata. Next base: position 18,690,670 of record OX451212.1, read on the forward strand.
CACAATGGTGCTGGGAAAAGCACTTTATTAAAAATGATCGTAGGTACTTATAGTTTCTGCACAGTTCTTCAATAATTATTAATTATAAGTGAAATAAAAGTGTTAGGAACAATGTATGTAAATTGAATGAAACAGGAATGTATAAACCGTCTCGAGGCAATATCTACATCCTAGGAAGGGATTATAACAGGCAGAAAGATTCGCAAAAAAACCTTATCGGATATTGTCCGCAAGATAATATCCTAGTCAACGATTTAACTGCAATAGAACATGTATACATATTTGGCATGGTGCGAAAATACCGTTTTTACAAGATCAAACGTGCTCTAGTAATTTTGGATATTTAGTTATATTTGTATCATTTCCATGTCTCTTGCTACACCAGCTTCAAGGTATGTCGTTTAAAGATGCGTTCGAAAAGGCTGAATTAATGCTAGATCAGTTAGGATTAGGCGCGGACAAAAACAAAAAGGTGAAATATTACTCCCTGGGCATGAAAAGAAGAGTCAGCTTAAGCATGGCTTTGATTGGAAATGCTAAGGTAAAAGCTAGATAAAGGCTTACTGTTTGTTAATCAATTTTATCCTCAAAAACATAGGTATAGTAATTTGCGACAGATATTTTCATTTTTATCGACTTAGACATTTCAGTAATCGAATTCTTTTCATTCAAACTTACTATTGATGATGAATATTATTGTTTCTGTGACTGGATCACTTCTAGATCCTAGTTTTAGATGAACCAGGGTATGGCGTTGATCCACAAAATAGAAGAAAGATTTGGGACACGTTATTAGTTAGTAAAACTGTCTAACAAAGAGAAATTTACCACACTGACTAACTAAATCCTTGAATTGTTTGAAGGCTTTTAAAGAACAACGAACCATAATAATGACAACTAATTCAATGGAAGCCGCTGATATTTTACCAGACAGAATTGCTATAATTGCAAATGGTAAAGTCGAATGTTACGGGACTAAAATGTACCTCAATCGACGCTTCGGTTAGTAAGATTAAAATGCGACTCTTAAAATTCATTTCTAAGAATTCTCATCAAACCCGGAATAAAAGTACAGATAGTTGAATGACTATAATCTTCAGGTGTTGCTTATCTACTAAGCATAGTCATAGAAGAAGACTGCAACCTGAACTTTCTTACGTCTGTAGTACAGAATTTTTCTTCGGATCAGATTAAATTGCGAACTAGACTAGGATCTGTGATAAAATATGATTTACCGAGAAGAACGGCGTTCACAAAGCTACTTCAACATCTAGAACATAATTTGCGTGTGTTGAGGATAAAGTCTATTGGATTGAATGTCACAAGTATTGAGGAGCAATTCCGCAGGTAAAAAATAATTTTCAACTAAAATATGATCAACGAAAATCTCAATAATTAACGCGAATAGAATAACAGGCTAGACAACTTACATATTCATATTATTCAGAATAGGATTTATGAGTCACATAAGGTCGCGTGGCGGCAGACACGCCATTTATAATGATCTTGAATTTGAAATGATGATTAGAAAACGACGACAAGATCTCCTAATTGAAGGTGCTGTATAATTTTTAACATAACAATATTGTGATTTGGTTCAAACGAATGTGGTAGCTAATTTTATTCCTTGGCACAAGTGATTGTGAAGTAAATTTATTAATTAATAACAAATTAGGTAATAATTTATTGCAGCCAAGCCATGGATACGGAGAAAAAGCCAAGGTCTTTCTACCCAACAGATTGGTATCATGTTTTATAAAAAGTGTTTGCATGTATTAACGTTCTGGAACGTCTATGCTTACTCGGTAAGTTTCTAACACGATTTTGTAATTTTCTCGTTTACAATATTTCTTCCTTCTTTTCGAAATTTCCAGCTGATATTCTCATTAGTTGGGCTTATTGTGTGTCTGGAAATGGCGCAGCACGTGAAACTCAGAATAGCAACGACCAGGTGCCTATTAAGAACTTTATGGAATTGAAAACATTAGCTTGAAACTAAGAGAATCACTGTGAATTACGTGAAGAATCCTGACAACAAGAATCATGATCTTCTTCTTGTTAATAGGGTGAATCAAGTAAACATTTCGAAGTACACTGCATCAGGACTTGGTATTTTACTCCACGACGATACTAAGTCTAGGATGTTACTCAAGACTTTAATCAATACTATCAAGTTGTATGATTCTGATGAGCAAACCAATAATTACTACACCTTGAATGACATTAGCGCTGCAGAACTAATTTCGAAACCTACTTGGAATTCTATGGAGGTAGATAATTTTTTCTACTGGGAGCTTCACAAAAATTGTTTACAAGACTGTTTATTTTCCTGCCCGAAAATGTTATACATGTAATTTCAGATCAGGCAACGTTATTTCATGGGAATTGATATATCAGATAGGAATAAAATAAATCTATTATATTCTGTAACTGCATCTCATAGCGGACCAATTTCAATTAATTTTCTACACAATGCGCTGTTGAGATATAATGGGTGCAACGACTGTTCCATTAAAATAGAAACAGAGCCAATTTTGGATCCTGCACAAGTGAGAGTTTATGGATGGTTGATTGTTCCCTTACTAAGATTAGTTGCTCGAATCAAATTCTTTCAGTGGCAGAGCCGGATCGTCCACACACCAGGGATTAGAAACTGGCAAAACTTATCTATAGCTGTAACTCTCTTTCTACTCCTGCCGAGTATTAATTTAGTGACAAAGGAGCTAAGATCCAGCTCTAAACAGCTACAACTGAATACAATCGGGATGTCGGTGATAAAGTATTGGGCTCCAATTTACATTGTGGATATTCTGATCTATCTCTTATCCTTGCTATTAATCGCCTCTCCAATTCCTATTTTCTACAATGTGACATCTGATATTAACGGAATTGAATTTCGTAAGTTAATAATGAATATTTTGTGCCTTCAGAGCAAACACATTCTAAACTTTCTTCAAAAGAAAACTCTCCTGTTTCAGTCCAAATGCTGATAATTTTCCTAATGTACGGAATAGCAGCGTTACCCGTGGGATATATTCTCCATTTTTGTGTGAGAAAAGTAGAAATTACATGTATAATTATAATAATGCTCAATGTAATCACTGGTAAGCAGTCAAGTTTTTCTATGAAAACTATAATAAGCTTGATAGAAACTCTAATGTTGTTTGTGGGAAAAAACAGGCTCGCTTTGTTGAAAATTGCTTACTTGCAGTTATTATTGTTAACGGAAGTTTAACACATCCGATATTGATGCGGATTATTCCGCCTTTGGGAAGGGAAATCGGCGATATATTATTCCACGTGTTTCCTCAATACACATTGGCCTGTGCAATCAGCAGCTTCTTTTCCATGTACATTTACAACGAGCAATGCAGACGCATTGATGGTTGTCAATCTCCATTCTGGTCAGATGATCCCTGCTGCAGTAAGATAAATATTAGACAAATTAGATAAAATTAAATGGCCAAATGCCTGGTATTCAATAATCTCGAAATACTAATAATCCATAATATTCTACGAAAGTAAAGTATTCTATTCTAATTGCATCAGATGCCTGTGGAAATAGCAGCTGCTACCGACCGCTTAATATTATGTGGGCTAAACGTGTCACGCATATGTTTCATCATTCGATAATGGTCGATATCGCCATATTTTTAATGGAAACTTTTTTATTTGTAATAATTATAATGCTGATTGAGTCACAACACAAAAAAAGAATCGGACGACACTATGAAAGACGAATCTTTCCAGCTGAAATAAACAAATCTATAACAGAACCGTACGTTTTGTTTGAAAAGGAACGAGTAGATGAATTTATGAAAGGTAAAATAACAAGCTGAACAAACATTGTCCTGCAATTGGTTATAAACTACCTAGATATAATAAAATGTACTCAAATTCTTAGAATGTAAAACGCGGGAAACAATCTCGTCGGAAGTGATATTGTCAGTTCAAAATCTATCGAAGAAGTTTGGTGGAAAGGCTGTAGTGCGGGGAGTTAATTTTAATGTAAGTAATTCGTATATAAAAATCTCAAGCAAATAATCTACTAGTTCAAATCTAACAGGTGTACAAGAACGAATGTTTGGGATTACTCGGAGTAAACGGTGCTGGAAAGTCTACAATTTTCAAAATCTTAAGCGGAGAAGAACTGCCTACGAGCGGCAGGGCAGTTATTCATAATTACGATCTGATAAAGGACAATCACTTAGTAAGTCTGATAAAATCCTGCATACTTTTTTAACGACCATCGGGAAGTATTAATTAATTATAACAAAAATTACGAAGTTTTCAAGCATGGTTGGTTACTGTCCCCAAATTGGAGGCTTGAATAAATTCATGACAGCAAGACAAAACCTACGGCTACATGCAACGCTCCGTGGTGTACCTCTGGACCGAGTGCAAGACGAAGTAGATAAATGGCTAGATGTATTTGGTAGGTCTTTGAAGGTCTTTTCGAATAAAAGGACTAGCACAGAATTGATGTGTGCGTTACTTATTTACTTCTAGATCTCCTGGATTATGAGAATATAAAAGTAAAGTATTGTCCCTGGGGAATTCAGAGGAAAATTTCTGTCCTACTAAGTTTGATCGGTGATTTGCCAATTGTCTTATTGGACGAACCAACTTCGGGATTAGATGCAATAGCTAGACAAGTTGTTTGCGACACGCTACACTTTGTACGCGAAATGGGCAGATCCTTGTTGGTTACAACGCAAAGGTAAAATTTCGATTTTTCGTTCATTTTTTCTTTCAATACGGATAATCCTAAGTTTTATTTAAAAAAAATGTTCAACTAATTACTTTTCAGCATGGAAGACGCAGAGACTCTTTGTTTAAGAATAGGTGTATTAGTGAAAGGACAATTTGTGGCCTTTGGAAGCAGCGAACAGCTGAAGCATCAACACGGAGAGTATTTTATGTTAAATATTGGAATGCGAGCCACAACCAGTCTTGATAAGATTGAAGAAGTTCAAAGATCTGTTGAGAATATGTTTCAAGGTTTTCATTTCAAGAGCTTGCATGTTGTAAGTTTTACTTTTCGAGTGTAAATACCTAATATTGAAATGTGACCAGAGTTTAACTCTGGATTTTCTAGAATTTTATATTTCTATTGCATTTCATAATGGCTTCAATTTTCAGGGCATATTAAAATATGAAATTAACGCAAGTGCAACAATGTATAGCAAAATATTCGAGAAGCTCGAAAGACTCAAAGCAAAACATCCTGAAATATCCGATAGCTCTGTCAGTCAAACGTCAATGGAACATGTGTTTTTAACTTTATGTGAAGAATATCAAGACATGAAAATTCCAAAAGAAAAGCCAATATGTGTACAAAAAATTATGAATAAAATACATAAACTTTGATGCAGTGAATATTTCATAATAATGAATATGTAACGTGACATTATTTCATCTGTTTTTTTTTTTTTTTTTCTTTATATCAGAATTTCTGAGTGACTGTGATTTGCGGATTGTTCTACAGAATTTCTGGCTTTCTATTGCAGACAAATTACCATAGCTATTGAGCCAATTGTGGAAAATGTTTGTAAAGTAGGACAAAGACGTGATAGAGGCTAAAATAGAAATGGCAGAGCAAAGAGTATCTCAGAATGTTTCACATTGCAGCAAGTCTCATTTGAAAATTAAAAAAAAATATGAGAGAAAGACAGATTCAAATATTAAGAAAGTAAAAAGAAGTAGAAAATAGAAAGAAAATGAAAGGAAAAATATTAAGCATAGAATTTGGTGGGATAGCGGTCGGGGTCCTCTTCGGCACGACGTCTTCAGGCAAAGCTTTGCCCTTGACTCTGTGCCCCACATAAGCACAGAGGCAAAGGGAAACCTTTTGCCCAGTCAAGAGATTGCAGACTCACTTCAATTGTTGTTCAATTTAAAGAACCGCGTTTTGTTTCTTGAAAATCTATCTACAACATATTTATTGTTGAACTCTATACTAATACAGTTTCTGGGAATGTATCGGGGAGAATGGAATTGAATTTTAGGTATTGTTTTCTTTTGGGAAATTAATTCAAGTTAAATTCTAAAGAATTTAATCTCTGCAACCACTCGACGCTGTAAACGGTAAAGATTTCTGCCGGCTTAATAGAAATATCGCGACTCCTGCCTACCCTCGCCTCGATTACCACCCCGGTTTCAGATTAATAAAACTAAGGCACACAGACACGCATAAATCAGAAATTCACGGCCCACCCGCCCTACCTGTTCACCTATATTTAAAACGAGCCTAAAAATTCACCTACATTTAATTGATTTGCATTCTTTCAAATACATTCATTCACCCTCAATCATTCTGTGGTTATTTTCTTACTTTTTCAGTTTCACTGTAGGGAAGAGAATGGGTTAGTCACATCCTATGTCTACATGCCACTATAGAGTTCAGACTTTCAAATTATAAATCTACTAGAACTTTGCTGATTAAACAAATACATTTATCATAATTTCAACTCAATAATGCAGCTAATTAGCCAATACATAGCTGTAATAGTAAGAGAAATGTAAAGTTGAGAAAAGAAGAAATTCGAAATGTGTTTTTTGAACTTTTTTACAGATATTTTTTCCACAGAGTTATTCAACTTTGAGTGCAGTTTAAAAAAGACAAGCAAATATTCAGGTAAGAGTTGTTACCGCTATCCCACGCGATAGAAAGATTGAGGAAAAGATAGACAGCAAGATCAAACTATGTGACTCACCATGTAATTACTGCTGTTAATCTTTAAGTGGTTCATTTGACTCTCTGGCTCTGCTTTCCTTAAATCTGAATCTGTGGATTTCCTGTCCATATCCAGCCCTGCGGCAGGCCCCATTTTCCAATCGCGATCACCTACAGTTTTGAGACTGTATTAATTGAAGCGGAATTTCAATTTGCGAAGTAAAATTACATTGTAAGCATTGTAAGCAAAAGAATTTTTGCAGAAAAACCACAGAGGTATTGTATGAGAATAATTTTCAAAAAAATGCAACTTATACTAATCCAATTTTCATTCTCTGATTAATTTCAATGAACAAAACATGTTATAGCCGATAAATAAATTGTGAAATACGAAAGGACTGTTGAAAAAAAAAACTTTTATATTTACCACACATATCTCGAAACTACCAAATAAATCTCCCTGAATATCGTCTGGCTGATAATTCTGCATACACTTGTCAGGGTCCGTTGGTTAGAGTATATGCTACGGAGCCTTGACGAGGCTCATTTCTACAGCGGAAATAACACGAAATAAAAAAGAATATATGGGAAATTACGGGGGTTTTTTAGTAAAATGAATCGAAATGAACACGATTCTGACGTCTCAATAATTTTTTTTTTTTTCATCAATAACCAAACGGAAAACCGGCTGAATAAAGTTAACAAAAACAGTTCAACAGTCGGAAAGTCATTCGAATTGACATGGCAATAATCGTAACTTAATTTTAATAATACATTATATACATACCGACTATATTTGTCAACAAATACTGGAATGTCGTCTGTTGTTTACGATGAAATTTCTCAACTTTTGCTCGTTTGACCAGGTTCGGCGTTTATTGAGAAAAATTCCATGAAACTTCTTTTTGTTGATTGCAAACTTGTATACGTAGGTAAATAACTTTATTGTATATCGTTATTTATCGTTTGTTTATACTTAGCGTCAGTTTTGAAGATATTATTACCAAAAGAATTGCAGCTGCCAGAACGCCGGCTTCCAGGTCGTGTCGGCCATTTTGTTTTGCCATTTTCGAACGCCGAACGGGCTGAACATGTCGACACTGGTGGCGCCGTCCATCGGCGAGTATCTCGTTCTCACACGGAGATGATTGTCACTTGTCACTTTTTGGCGGGATAAGGCCTCGCTATGGCGGCGTACTGTTTTGGAACTGTCAAAAATAGGAAGGACAAATAATAGGACCATAAAATCGTGCATGCCGTAAAGTAATGCGAGGTAAAAATGAATGAGTTCTCCTTTTTAGAATGTCTGATTGATTCAATTAGGATGAAACATTATTGAATAGGTTATTTGTTTTCATTCGTTAGGTTAACCACGTTACTCGGAGCCGGCGAAGAAGCTCTTTGGAAATTAACCATGGAATCCTCGGACAGCGAAAATCATTCAAACTCTCCTGATGTAAACACGACGAGCCGTCACGGTAAGCAGAATATTAAGTCTCGAATTACATGTTCAACAAATTTTCGAACCGTTCAAAATGACAATTTAACCCTTGCCAAACGTCCGTCACGTACGAACCCTGACACAGTTGGTTCAAAAAAACTAACACATTTTGCTAAATTGAATACCTGGCATATTTCAAAATTATGATTATTAAATTTTTCTTTATCACATCTGCGCCAATCTGCGATTCATTGAGAATTATTTATAATAATATTTCTTCGCTTATCTACTCAATAAAATCCAATAATTCAGGTATAACAAATAAATAACGACTTTTTGAAGTTGAATATTAGGGTTCGGCATATAATAACTGATTAATACTATAGATACCGTAAAATACTATAGAATAATATACAAATAACGAATATTTAACACCGTGCAATGTTTTATTTTTATATGATTATTTCACCGTACTCGGAAAACAAATTTTGCAAGTAACGGTGAAAAACAGCTTGAATTCTATTTCTATTAACTGAATTTTCTATAATTAAAAAATCAATGATTTCCAGAGATACTGAAGGAGAAACAGAAGCTGATAAAAGATATTCAAGAGCTGAAAGAGCTCAATTTTCAAGTGGAATGCTGTCTAAATATTTCCAAGTTCGGGAATATTAAACATTTGCTCAAGTCTCCTGAGCCGGCATTGACCCTACCCTCAAATAGGATTCCCGATGTAGAAACGGAATACACAGACCAGTTGTTTAAATTGGCAGGAATGCACTGCACAAAGTTCGTGGAAAATGAACATGTATTCAGTTTCTCTACGTCAGGAAAGTCAGTCAGCAACGATGTCTATGCTGTACAGATTACAAATGCCTCCCAAAAGCCAAAAATTGGGAAATGGGTGATGCCTATGTCTGTCGACATGAACAGCGTTCTTCTAGAAACTCCGTTGGAGAGCACTAGGGATCTGAAATCATTTTTAACTAACTGCAAACACCATATTGATTGCTATACAAATAGAGTACAACAGTACAATGAATTACAGGTATAACTGCCTGCCTTTCCAATAAATATCACCCAAATATTCAATGATATACTTCAATCAACAAAAATATTGCTTTCCTTTGAGTATATGTGAATAAGGAGTAAACTGGAGTTATTTTTTGTTAACTCGATATTTCATCTGTTCTTTTTTCTGGAATCAAAGCTCTGTTTACCAAGTTTGGAAGATTAATTGAGAGCCGAAAGTTTACAAGTTTGTCACCTAATCAAAAATCTTATGTTCCAGCTTATTATGAACGACCTATCAGGCTGCTGGTTGGATTCGCGAATGGGACACACCGTAATCACTCTGAAATTCCTTAATATGCAAGATCTGGACTCTGAAGAATTACACAACATAATACTCTATTTGATATACGAATCTAACAGAGTTCGACCACATAAGATTAAAATTGACCCATTCGATTCAAAAACTTTGACTGATTCTATAGTCAATAAGCTTAAAAGTTACTTCAAATATTTCAAATGCTATGATTTGAAGAAAGCATTCGAGGAAACTATCGATGCAGAGAATACTCAAGTCGCATGGAAAACAGGAGAGGATCCAGACCTTTTGGACTTGAATGTAAGAGACTCTTCAGATCGAGAAGCTGAAGATTGAGTTGGCGTTATTTTCACTCGTAGAAAAGTATCATTTTTATGCATTAAATATGGAAATAATGCTGGTTATTCAAGACGATTTCTATTGCACAATCATATTTTTTCCAAGCAGTTCTCAAAAGGAACATGAAACATACTTTTTCTCGATATTTCATATCTGATTTGTTTTTTCTCTTGAAGTACTTATACAATCATAATTCATAATACAATCATAGCACTTTATATTATGCATCTAACATGGTATTGTATTTAATTTATAGGACAGCAGTGCCTCAAGCAGCGAATCAAATTTCTTAACAATCAATAAGAAGAGGAAAAGTAAAAGAAAACCAAGCCGCCGTGGATTGAAGCGCAAGTCAACAGAGGCTTCTCTACAGAGTAATGAGCCAGCAACCCAAGAACAAATCTCAGATGATTCGGATTCACAACAAGTGGATGATCCTGACCCAAGCTTGTTAAATTCGGTCAATAAGAGGAATGAGAAATCGCCCAAGAATACAAATAAACGTCGAGCTCCGGAAAAGAAACCTATCCAGACGGCTGGGGCCCCGAAGGAAAAAACAGAACGGAAGAAGAAGCAAAAGACAACCCTAGAAACGAATGCAAATGTGCCTAAGACAACTTTAAGGCAAAGTTTGCTAGAATTCCAATCTGAAAGACTAGAAGCAGTAGATCCTGAGCAGTTGAACGACGATGCACCGTTATCTGCGCGAAAAGTATCCGCTGGCACGAGTACCATGAGAAATAAATCAAAGTCGAATGTAACTTTGTTGGAAAATCGTGATTTCGGCACAAGTACTCCAGTTTCCCATCTAACTCGCCACAAGAAACGGTTTGTGGCTGTTAATAGTACGGAAGTAAGCCCAATTACATCAAAAAAAGATGCTACTTTGAAAAAGAAGCAACTTTCCAAAATACTAGAATAATTTTCATACAATCTTCCGGAGGTATTTGCTAGTATAAAAATAATTTTTCTTACTAATAAGAAGTACAATGTATTTTCGAAGTATAATTAAGAACAAAGAGTAGTTTCCAAAAAAATTGGGACGGTTTTTTTCAAAGCTATATGCTTACGTTAAAAATGATTTCTGTCGCTCGTGTGAGCATACAAGTTATCATTTTTAAAGACACAAGCCTTCTGGTTGTTTTTTTTTTCTATCAAAATTTTTAAATTGTTTATTTGTAAGAAATGTTATTATTACTAATATTAGTATTACGAAAAAGTAAATGTTGTACGATAAGGAAATTCGAATAATAAAGAAACAGAACAATGGTAATTTTAGCTGAAAATTACCCATGTCTTTTCGGCATTATTTTTATTTTTCTTAAGATCTCCTTAAGAAATCTCCAAACATTTAATGTATTTACCTAATTATTATCAATCAATACAAATTTATAGACCTGAAATTCAAACAATTTCACATTTTTTGGAATGGAATATTTTTTTGATTTTTCATCTATTTTGCATAAAATTATTTGCAAATCTTGAAACATTAAATATGAATCATAATTAATGAAAATAAATAGACTCTAAAATATGAGAATTTAATAACTTTGTTAATTTCACAAGTTTATATGTAATGGAATAGTATATTTCATCTTTAAAAATTTTTGTACCGATTGAATTTGAAAAATAAAGTCTCAGTGCCGTGACGAGGCTGGGGCATGCCCGATGATGGGCCCCCGTTGAAATAAAAATGGTATGAAACATCTTTAGATTGGATAGAAAAATTACAAAATGGATGAATCTGAAAAGCTTAATATTTAGTGAGTCTATTTATTACATATTACAGCCGAATTATTGAATTTCCCGATCGAGAAATCACAGTATGATATATGACGTGAATTTTATTTTGTTACTGGCGCCGGGCGCCATATTGATTAGGTACGGTACTGAGCGAGTGAAGTTTGTTGATATTCAAATGTTTGAATTTTTCAGTTAGTCGGAAGTATCGTTTAGCACGATGTTCGGACCGACGCTAAAACGGGGTAGTCGGACTCGCGAATTGCTCTTATAAAATCTTACAAATATTACAGAATAAGTGCCTTGTCAACGCTAAATATGGACTGAAAAGTGAGCTGAAGTGCAATATATAATATCACGAGACTCTGAGTGCAAAAACGTTCATTGTCCGTATCGATATCGCGATTTATAGTTTTGTCCGTGGTGAATAAACATTTTGATATCTCGTGAATTCTCATAATTTCTATAAAAAAAACAAAAATTAATGTCATATTGTTGATTAGAGACGATTTTCTGTAAATGAAAACATATTGTGCGGGAATAATAAATGTGAACTCAGGCGATCGGCTTTTGTCAGATCTTTACCGCCAGTTCGTGAGCTTGGGGGTTGGAAAAAATGACTATCGACCAGTGATCGACGCCATGCTAATTATGTGTATCAGTGGAAGAAAAAACTTTATTAGACTTTTATCGCTATATTGATGTGATTTTTCCTATAAAAATAAAAGATACATAGTGCGGGCATGATGTGACGTCACGCGACCGGCATTTGTTACTTCATAACTTGTGAAAACAATTGACAGACGAACGACGCCATCGGAATAATTATTTCAGTTCGAACTACTTTTACGTTGTATGTTTTTTTGCTATATCGACGCGATTTTTACGTAGTTACTCGCCGGTTATACGCGAAAAATTTGCGGAAAATAGTCGGAATCACAAATCGACACGTTCACCGTGATTTTTCCATGAATGTTTCAAGTTAACCGTCCAAATTTCGTACGATTATCCGAACAGTTTTTCCGTATTGTAAAGTTTTTTGATCTTCAATTAAATAATTCCGTTTAACACATATCGTTGGAAATTAAATAAATTCGATTCAAAATATATATGGGAATAAAGAAAAATAAAGAATAAAAAAAAAATAAGTGCAGTGATTTTGTGAATATTTGGACATATAAACAGTAACAAAAATTTCGTTTGTGTTGCGTATTAACACCGACAATAATCGCGATAGAATTTTGAAAACAAAAAATAAATAAAAATACAAATTCCATTTATAAATATAAATAAAAGTGCAGTGTTATTTTGCGATACTCGCATGGACATGGACCAGGCTAATTGTACGAGACAATCCCTGGACGAATCCCTGGACTGATTCCTTGACGAATTTCTGAACGAGTTACGCGGAAGGGAAGCAGAGCAAATCCGGACAACCTGGCCCCAACAATTTGTAGAGATAGCAGCGTCGTAAGTCCCAGCATTTAATCTTGCTGTCTATCTTTCACCTGTTCTATCTTTTGCGTGGGATGGCGGTACCATTTATGATTGAAAAATCTCATTTTATGTATTAGCTCAGTCAGCAATTATCGAAAATTTCTTCGAGATATATATAATAGTCTTTCAATTATATTTGCAGAAAATTAAATTAATCAAATGATTTACCTGTCAGATATATTTTTTAATGACATCTTTATTATTTCAATTCATTTAAATCAAACATCAGCTTTGTCAAATTTGTATTTTATTTAAATACTTGAAGAAAAACAAGAAAAACTGACTTTCTTTGACCATTTCTTTTGGTTTAAAAAATTACCGAAATAATTATAAACTTTTGACAAGTTTGAATCAAAGTAAATTTCACTCAAGTGTATGAAAAAAAAAATTTGAAAGAAGAGTCTCAGTATCATAATGTAAAGAATAAGTTAACGCAGGATGTAACTAACCCGTCCTTTTCCCAACAGTGAAATTGGTGAGAAAACAACCACGGTATGACTGGTGGTGAACGAATGTGTTGGAAAGAATGTGTTGGAAAAGAATGCAAATCGTTTAAATATAGGTGAATTTTTAGCCCCGTTTTAAATATAGGTGGACAGGTAGGGCGGGTGGACCGTGGATTTCCGGTTCATGCGTGTATGTCTGTATTAGTTTAATTAATTTTAAGCCGGGGTGGTAATCGAGGCGAGGGTAGGCAGGAGTCGCGATATTTCTATTAAGCGGACAGGAATCTTTACCGTTTACAGCGTCGAGCGGTTGCAGAGATTCAATTCTTTAAAATTTAACTTGAAATTAATTTCCCAAAAGGAAACAATACTTAAAATTCAATTCCATTCTCCCCTATACATTCCCAAAAACTGTAACAGTATACAGTTCAACAATAAACATGTTGCAGATAATTTTTCAAAAAAAGTAAACGCGGTTCTTTAAATTGCAAAATAATTAAAGTTAATCTGCAATCTCTCGACTGGGCAAAATGCCGGCCTTGTTCTCCGTGCTAACGTGGGGCACGGAGTCAAGGTCAAGGCTGCGCCTGAAGACGTCGACCGCTGTCCCACCACCAATCTATACTTAATATTTTTCATTTCATTTCCTTTCTTCTTCCCCTTTCTCTGATTTTTTTCTAATTTTATTCTATAACATGGTATACTTGTGTAATTTTCTTTTTTCTGTTTCAGCATTAATAAAATTTTTATATTTCAGGGATACTAACAATAATTTCACCCCATTTTCATTTATCATTTCAGGTTTTAATTTTAACAAATCAAAAATCAATAATGATACAGAATTTTCACAGACCGCTTTATGTTTCAGGTAGCCGAGTCTGCGGCAGCCTCATAACTGAATCATATATTGTTTCAGTATTCCTTATTTATTTTTCATACGTAGATATTATACAATTGCAATGTATCACTCACTTTTTATTTTTTTAATACTGAATCGGTTCAACGCAATTGAGTTTTCGTCAGTCGTACATTATTTTTATAACATGCATATATCTTGATATTTTGACGATTCGAGTCTAGATAAATGAATTAGTCGCTGCGGTCGGAATTTAGTTATAATTTCGGTTCCCATGCGAATAGAAAACTGCAGTGAAAAAGCGGCTCCTTGCGTAATAATTCGCGCGAGTTTGATCGTCCGAATAGAAAACTGCGGCGCGCGTATAAATTCATCGGTTTTCAAATATATCGAGGTCGACGTGTCGATTCCGTTCGATTAATCGATATCACGAATAGGAACTTAATCTCGATACAGAGTCGAATCTCGATATAGTGGAGTATCGATTTTATGGCGCGAAATGTACCACACGTATACCTAGTGTACATACATACGTACGCAGGATATGTGTCGATAAAGTAATCTGCGACACAACTCTCATTTCCTATATTTTGATGATGATTTTTATTTTCTACAAGACTAAATCTTCGAGCGCCGCGAAATGGCATTTTGATCGAGATACATTTGACGGTGATTTTCGACAATTTAAATCCCAAAACATCGACGATAGACGATAGACGATAGACTCTAGGCGTATTATAGACGAGATCGATTTTGTTTTTCCTGCAGCCAGACGTCGTGGCATCGCATGAATTCGTCGTCGGGTTTACCAAATGCGTATACCTATGTATATAAAATAAATTTTCAAAACCTTATAGGAATACGTCGGGGGTCGTAGGCTATCGGAAGATTTGCCGTATTTAATATACGCGTGAAGTATAAGAAGAAAAAAGAACGGAGTAAAAAAAAAAAAAAAATGCTTAGAAAAAGAAAAAGTGTAATCTAGGTTAAAAACTCCTGTACACGAATCTGGTTGAGCGTCACTGTTCTCCGTGTACCGCTGCGAGTCGTGCCGGCGGTGGGGGGGGTAAATTTTGCTCCGTGGGTGTCTGCGGTGTTTCAGTCGATGAATTTCTCGTCGTTTGTTAAAGGTTTGACTAAGTTACGGGTGAAAAGTGTCACGTACATAGAAGCGGAAACGTAAGTGATACGATCATAGTTTTTACGGATTACGCCGAGTTTATTTAACATGATGAAAATAGTGTTCAATTAAAGTTTGTGATCAATGAACCCGCGGATATGTGTGTTTGGGGCGTGCGAGCGCCGAGCGGTAGAGACCGACGTCGACTGTCTCCCTTCGCTCGTAGTTGGGTCTTTTGTTTCAATCTACCTCGGCGTCGTGTTCCTCGACGTCGTATATTCCGAAACTCGTGACGTTTAATTGGTATAACCGAAACCCGTCTATGACCTACTTTCGCACTTATCAATCAATATTTTCAACCAGTCGTTCGATAGATAGATAAATAGATAGGATACATTTTTCAACGATCTGACAGAGATCATTTTACGATTATGTGCAAACGAAATATCGTCTATGATGTGTTATAACTAAGGTACGTATTTACCTACCTGAATTACGAATCTGCCCTACGGCTGCACAACGCCTCCAGCCAACCTTCGACCATGCGAGGGTCTATACACCGTCGTATAGGTATAATATGCACGCAGTCATTTCCTTTGGAATTTTCGGCTTCGCACGCGATTATAGTATACGCGAAGGAGACATTGATTTTTTCAAAACCCTTCAACTCAAAAAGAGAGAATCACTCGTGTCGAGTGGACCGTCGACGAGAGCTATATCGCGGAGAAGAGGGGGACAGGGGGGGGTTTGAGATGTTTGGCTTCTTTTCAAATGGTCGAAAATAATGGTCTTATCAATATTATCCGATGCAGGTTGCGGCTGCACCGTGTAATGTATATACCTATATACGTGTGTGTTTGTGTCCGAACATACATGCGTATACGTACGTTCTGTACATATATATATATATATATATATATATATATATATATATATATATATATCGTCCATCGTGTCCAGTGTTACTAATGTCAGTATTTGGATCTTTAATGGTTAGTCAGAACCGCGGGCCCAGGTACAGTCAGACATATATACGACGTGTACAAGTATTGGTCGTTTGAATGAACGTAGATTTATAGAATCGAAAAAAAAATTTCTAAATAATTTCCGTTGTAGTTAATTTTTGCCGTTAGTTTAATAAACCGTGCACCGTGGCGTATAGGTATACATACATATATCCCGCATAATTATTATTAATGATCGATTAACTTTGTAATTCACGCCTCTCGGTTGGCGAGCATATACCTGCGTACTTAGGTATACGTATGTACCTATATAAGGTATATCCATTACGTTACGTTCCGTTCCGCTCCGTATAAACGCGCTCGGCGTACGGGTCATATTATAGATGCCTTTTTCCTTGATCGTATACGACTCGAATACTCAATTGCAACGAATCAACCGTTTCCTAGTAAAAATATACGTATATGAAAAGTGGGTGACGATGGACTCTTCGTGATGATAAAGTAAACAATAATTTCCCGTTACAGATGACCATATAACAGAAATACCTATCATCCATTCATCGATCGTCGTATCATCGACGCACATGATTCCAATTACGAGCGATAAGATCATACGAATATACGAAATCCACGTCGGAGTATAAATGATAAACGATCTAAGATGAATGACATTGAAAATTTGGGAATGAATTCCACCGGGGGTATTGGATCGAAAATGCCCCACAGCCATTCGACGCCGGCTGGCGTTGACGGCGGCAGTCGGACTCCACCGGCTACACCGAGGAAAGCCGGGAAAATGCTAGCCGTTCGAGTTCAGATGCTCGACGACTCGGTCACCATGTTTCAAGTACAGGTAAAACCACGTAGTACCTATACCTACCTTCCTACCTATAAGAGAAAAACTTAACTGAATGCTGAACGTGGAGAAGAAAGGCTGTATCAGCGACGTCGTATTTTTAGCAATCGACATAATGTTCAATGCTCGAGTCCAATTGGCGAATGATTGATGATACCTAATTGATGATCGCAATCAATCATCGCGTAACGTTATTTTAATTTTTAATCATCAACCGATCGATCTGTTCGCGTTGAAAAAATATATACGAGTCAATTATATCTTTGCAATCGCGTCTGCGGGTCCTAAATTCTGAAATTTCGTCTAAATTTTCGTTTATAAGGCTCGATCCCCGCCCTCGGAGGGCAATTATTAGCACGCGATTTATGCGACGTTGCTACAGCTGATAGTCGCAGTTGGATATTAATGATTTGGACAGAATTGAGTACATAAACGATCGAGCTGCTAACAGCTTATGTTCGTCATCCTCTTAATTCCAGGGTTGAATTGTCATTGAAAGGAACCGCCGTGTTTAAATTGATGTCTTGACTGATATTGCCGATTGAATAATTTCTCGTCGACATAGAACACTGTAACAGCAGCATAAGCATCGCTCTGCCTTTATTTAACATCATGCTACCAATTGCAGGGTATGCATATCATACTCGGTATAGATCGTACCAGCAAAGCCTTGCGATATGCAGAGTTGGATATGAATTATTATACATCTTTTTTTTTTTATCTTATGTCGTATATATAGGCTCACGATCTATTTGCAGGGTCATTAGGGATATTTATAGTAATCGCGGTTTCATCATCATTATTATTTTTTCTTCATTCTGTTTCCACAATCTTTCGGTCTTCTTTATATATAATTAATACTCGTTTTCTATATTTCGCGTTTCCGTTCCGCTGACGAGATCCGTGCAAGGTCTCCTTCGCCCTCGGCTCCGGAGCGTATACAACCGGCGATCCTCCAGCTCGCTTGGTTATTCCAAGGGCGTCGTCACCTTTTTACAGACGAATTACGGGACGACCCTAATTTGAATACATTATGAAATCGTATGCAGTTAAATTACGGTACTGACAATGAAATCACGACCGCGTACGTTCTCTCGGGTTACTAAATACTACCGGCCTGGCGTTGACGACTCGCACTGCGTTTATAGTCTCGCATATATGCCTATAAACCTACCCACGTGTATACTTCTTCTGATCTCTGATTATTACCTGAATTGGGCGAAAGTAATAAGGAATTATTTTACTCTCGTTGATCCGGATTTTGATACATCGGTGATTGAGAAACGAAAGGAAAAAACTGCACTTAACTAGTTTTATACGTAAGACAATGAACCTCGTTTGCAAAGAATTTGAATCGCAACCTTTTTCCGATATTCAACCGCGACGACGACGTACGTTACGGATCCATTGAGTTTTTCTATTCAATCTTTTCGTTCCTTTTCTTTTTTTCGCGAATATCAGGGACCTTGTTTTTTTTTTTTTGCTTCTTTCTCGATGTCAAACCTGCTGTGCAAGACACTTTACGTTTAACCTATTCGGGTCAAGAGTCGTGGGTGGTTTGAGTGGCCGCTCGAAGTATCTGTATTACGAGACGTCGTTTCACCGAGACAGTATCTAATCGCTTAAACTATTTCATGGAAACTGATATACCTATACGTGCATTACAGACACGTACAAATTTATTTTCACC
This sequence comes from Macrophya alboannulata, assembly GCA_949628255.1. Classification (NCBI taxonomy): domain Eukaryota; kingdom Metazoa; phylum Arthropoda; class Insecta; order Hymenoptera; family Tenthredinidae; genus Macrophya; species Macrophya alboannulata. The sequence goes on from OX451212.1 coordinate 18,709,626, forward strand.
TTCCTTCCAGGCGAAGGCGTTGGGCAGGGTATTATTCGACCAGGTCTGCAAACAGTTGAATCTCTTGGAAGCAGATTACTTTGGATTAGAATATCAGGAACCGAACGGTACCAAGGTAACGCATCTATTATGACCCGACAAACCTCATCATCGTCATAGCTCGAAGGAAGATTTACAATTTTTTAATTTTCCCCTGAATCACTCTCTCCAGTATTGGCTGGATCTGGAGAAGCCCGTTTGCAGACAGGTGGGACTTACTTTGGTAGATCCGTTACTGAGGTTTTGCGTCAAATTTTACACCCCCGACCCGGCCCAGTTGGAGGAAGAATTCACAAGATATTTGTACTGTTTGCAAATAAAACGGGACCTGGCTCAGGGATCGTTGCAATGCAACGACAATACGGCCGCTCTAATGGCCAGCTACATAGTGCAAGGTGGGTTAACAATTCGACATTATTATTTCCATAAATAAACCTTTCATTTTATCTGCAGCGTTCATTGAGTTGAGCGCAATCATCTCCCCTCCCTCCCTCCCTCCCACCGTCCGCGCGTCACAATTATCACTTTATATTGTCTCCAGTTTCGTCCGCAGTTTGTCCTTCCTCTACCATTTATTAATGCACATACATATATGTGTCATAAAACTATATATATATATAACTTGTAACTCACCAATCCCGGTATAATATAAGCGCGGAAGCATTGATTCCGTTGATTCGAGTTAATTTAAGGACAATTGCTTCGCTGTCATCGTAGATTATCGGAGATTATCATATATGCGTGACCTTTTACCTGTTATATCATGCCATAGGTATATACGCTCGTTTATCATCGGCTATATGCACCAACTGTACTGCACTGTGCACCCACTGCAGTTGAAAATGAGAATTTTATTAAGGGAACCGGCACAGCTTGGTTTTGGAAATTCGGAGTACTCCAAAATGCATTTATTTCTCAGCCAAAGTTTATTTCACATCGAAAAGAAAAAATTTTTTCTTCGAAAACCTTCGTCGTAAGGTTTTAGGCACATCGTTGTTCCGATTAAGGTCGTTGAGGGCTCATTTTGTTCAGAAAAGAAATCCTCATCGTGTGAACGAGGGATTTTTTTTTACAATTTCGTGTTGGCCAAGTTATTTGCAAATTAGTTGCCTAAATATTGGAAATTTTGAATAATGGACCGTAACTCTCCACATGAATTTTTTTTTTACCGATCCCTACGTTCATAAGATGTAGAATTGCTGTCTGAAGAAAGCAAGACCTTGAGAGGTTGAATTGGACCAACGATGTGCCTGAAAACTTACGACAAAGTTCTTCGAAGAAAATTTTTTTTTGCTGTGAAATAAACTTTGGTTGACGAATAAATAAATTTTGGAGCACTCCAAATCTCCCAAACCAAGCTGTACTGGTCTCCTCAAACGAGGAGAAACGACATCGCGCTAAAATTAATAAGTTTGCAATATAATTATTAACATTGTTACAGCCGAATGCGGAGATTATGTGATAGAAGATTATCCCGATCACACTTACCTGTCCACTTATAAATTCGTACCTCATCAGGACATGGAATTGGAACGACGAATCATGGAGAATCATAAGAAACATGCGTAAGAAGCTTGTGCAGTGTTACTCCATTTATTACGTATTTCACAAATTTTCAAATCAACGCGAAACTGAAAGTACTCGATTACTTGAACGATAATAATTTTCGTCTTGTTTTGTTTGCATGTTTTTGCCGAACAGCGGACAGTCTCCCGCAGAGGCGGATCTGAATCTATTGGAAACAGCCCGTAGATGCGAATTGTACGGAATGAAAATGCATCCAGCTAAGGCTAGTATAGTTTTCAGATGTAAATTAAAAAGTATTGCTCGTATCAACTTGGAAGTGCCATGGCGTCGTTTGATAAAGTTTTTGCCATTTCATATAATTTATTTATTTTTGGTTACAATTTTTTTTTGTTCATTCATCCACCAGGATCACGAGGGAGTCCCGCTGAATCTTGCCGTGGCACACATGGGCATTGTCGTCTTCCAGAATTATACAAAAATAAACACATTCAGTTGGGCGAAAATAAGGAAAATCAGTTTCAAACGAAAACGATTTCTTATCAAATTACACCCGGAAGGCTATGTGAGTATCATTACTCGCCAATTTGTAGCTAAATATACCTTCAGAGTTCATCTTTTACAATGCCAAATTATTATACGAGCTTGTCTACTATAGTCTCGATTTATTCTCGTCGCAGGGGTATTACAAAGATACCGTAGAGTTCTTTTTCGAGGGACGTAACGAGTGTAAAAACTTTTGGAAAAAGTGCGTTGAAAATCATGGTTTCTTCAGATGTTCAACGGTGAAGCATGTGGTTCGACAGAAAACCCGGGTACTCAGTCGAGGCTCGTCGTTCAGGTATTTTAAAAATTGATTTTTTACACCCCAAGCATAAACCTGAATCTGATTCGAATTAGTAAAATCATCTCAAACCAACGATCATCAATTTATCTATATAATTACAATTAAAGAATATGTCTCATTTTCACAATCTAATTCTCCATAATTATATGTACATAGATACAGCGGCAAGACACAGAAGCAGATCGTAGAATTTGTACGAGACAACTACGTAAAGAGGCAAACGTTCCACAGGTGAGCTAACGAGAATTTCGTAAGATTTATCAATATATAGTCAGAACAAAAAGGAAAAATTGAAATAAAACTGAACGCGTAAGTCTATTTTGTAGGTAGTGCATGTATAACCAAATTGCGTATATATATGTCCCCTTACCCCCCCACACCACACACCCCACCACGATGTTGGTTTGACCCTTTACAGATTATTAAATAAATGTGCATATACGGACCTTGTGATTTAACACACGCAATATGATGCATATATAAACGATAAGACGTAGCATGGCACCCGCTGAGGTAGCTGTTGGACCCGGTAGGGATTCAATTATCTCGTATGTTTTTTGTATTTTTTTTATTTTCATTTCGTTTTTTGGTATCGCCCTTATTTCTTTCGTTTCGATTCAATTGATTGAGCTAAGCATTCATCAGGTAATTTTTTATTTTTCTTATTATTCGTATTTGGTCGTTATATCCTCAGCCTGACTTGTGAGTTGACTGTTTGAAAAGCTGATTTGAACTTTCGAGCTTGAAGTATATTACGTATCCATTAATTTTTAATTTTTTTTTTTTTTATCTCTTCTTTTCTCAGCCAACACATTCAAATACCTTTAGGTATATGACATTGTTCAATTAGACAAGCCAACGATAACTGTATAATATATATACCGATTCGCGTTGGTCTCGTAGCTAATCATCAACGTGTACGGAACCTACACCATGTTAATTTCAAATTGATATTTTAATTTATCACAAGAACTCGTCGGGCACACTTTGGGTATATCATCTATATCAGATGTATGTACAGATGTGTGTATTTTGTATATATATGTAGGTATATTCTTTGGCGCAGTGCCTTGATATTTGAATCTTATCTCAAGTCCGATATGTGTCCGTCGTCTGTTGTGTTTGTCTGTGCACTTTATTTATTTATCGATTGGTCAGTGTTGCCTGCACGGACAAGGGTTGCGGGGAGTCAGGCTCATCATCAGGCACGATTTAGACCTGAATGATAATAATTGTTACCCTCTTATAATAAATAGTTAATTAATAAATAACTTGGTTAATTACACCTGTTTATCAACACTTTGTAAAATATTACACTTCACTACCTCGACCACCGATCTTTATCTATACATATATGAAAAAAAATAGACGAATCGTATCGTATTCATAGAATAATGATAATAATTAACGACAGGATCCTCGACGATTAGTCAAAATGCTTGTTGAAATCGATCGATCTATTTTTTTTTTTTTTTTTTTCTTTCTGTCTTCTTCATTCTAGTCTAGGTTTTCTCTCATCTTCCTCCCCGTTCGTAAGAATCATTGTGTTACAAATTTTCCTTCCAAAAACGCTGCTTTCGTCATTCTTTTCGTTTTCTTTCATTTGCCAATCTTTCGTTTGACCAGAACATCCAGGCTTATATATACAGTAGTATATACGGCAGTACATATATATATATACACCTAAATGAAATTGATATAACAATTAAATGACAGATCAATTAACATCGGGGATTCGACACAATTAAACCTAATAATAAAAATTTATTGGTAGATGAATGATTGAAGAAAGACAGCTTAGTCATCCTAGATTAGGATAGTGGGAGGGGGGCAGTGAAGTCACAGACTTGACTTACTTGTTCGGAACCAAAAGCTTGTGTGTTTCGCTTATGCTGACAAAAAAAAACGAAAAAATACGTGAAATTGAAAAGGATATTTCATCTTGATCTACTTACCAATATATCGATGAACACCGTTTTTTTTTTTCTTCTCGAGTTTTGCTTCGACCGACTCCGAATTGTCGCCAGTTATTTATGAGTAAATTTGACACGGATAAATTATCGAACAAGTTGGTTCCGAACGGGGATTTGCAATCGTAGGTCTGATGCTGAACCTTGACTCTCTCTTGCTCACAGGTCCAATTCGTTCCGGCAGACTAGCGGTGGTAGGGCATTGCAGGGCTCGGAGGGGGGAGGCTATCGTGGGGCCACTCCAAGCAGCTCCCTTATGGGCAGCTCCAGCATCTCTGCCCACCCCCTCCTGCCCCTTGGCGACCCTGGTACGTACCACCACCAAAACACCAGAAAACATCACACAAACGCTTTACTCGTTTAATTCTGTATATTATATATACATTTATTTTTCATTCTTTTTGTTTCTTCTTCTTTGATATCTAGTCAGTCTCGTTTTTCTTTCCTCTTTTCCACGTCAATTATCGATTTCTAGTCCATTCTTTCCTATTCCGTATCACATCCCCTCCATCCATCCATCCATCCATCCATCCATCCATTCCATTATCTTATCTTATATTTTCCGTTCGATTTTGCAGTCTTTTTCACTTTATTTTCGTTCGAGTATCGTAAATGAGATTATTATACTACCGTCCTATTTTATCGTAGAGTAGCTTAGTGTATCGTGCTTAGGACGCTTCTGAGTTTATTATATATACCTATACCTTGATTTGAAGTCGAATCGAAAAATACGCGAGTTGAGATTCGTTTTAGAGCCGTGTAAGATCGGCGGGTGTTGTTGAAAGAGATATGGAAAGTTGAGAAAAGAGAGAGAGAGAGAGAGAGAGAGAGAGAGAGAGAGAGAGAGAGAGAGAGAGAGAGAGAGAGAGAGAGAGAGAAACAAAAAAATGGTTGTGTCGTTCGTTCGGCAGCTCTGGGAACACCAGCTCTGTCTCTATCATGCGGCTCGATGACACTGGATTCTCCGACGACTGCGACGAGTGTATCGATGGGAGGGACGACGGGTCACCGTCGCGAAGACACAGCTACGTCCTTTCGGACGCTCACCTCTATCGACGTCCACTCGCCAGCTACCCCCAGCCTGGCACCAGCGGCGTCGCGACATCATGCCAGCAGTCAGCAGCGGATTTCATCAACAGGTCGTATCAGCCCCTCTAACAGCAGTCCCCCTGAATTCCCACCGCCACGACCTTTGCCCCGACATCCATGGCAGCGCTCGGCCAGCTGTCGCGATCTTTACGCTTCTAGCTTCGAAGATTCTGGCAAAGCGCGTTCCAAAAATGACAACAATTCCACAAAATTACCTCTAGAACCATTTCAATTACCTTCTCAAGGTGAACTTGACAAGCCTGTCACGCGATACGACGAGACCAATCGATCATACAGCGCGGCTAGCTCGAAATTACCATCCCTCGATCACGACCCGATTCCGGACAAAGTATACAGCAGTTCTTATCCGGGCACCTCCTCGCTGTCCACCGAATCGGGGCACGAGGAGTCAGGCCCGGCCGGGGATCTATCCCACGACGATCTGTCCCACGATTCCTACGAGCTATTGGAGCGCGAGCACGAATTTGAGTACCCCGAGTCATACTCGAGTCCCCAGGACGAGCCCGCCTCCGAAAATTCCGACGAGGGTATCGACCATGAACTATTTCACATGGACTCGGAGACGGACGCGTTTGTCAAACACAAGTCTGTCAAATCATCGGACAAGCAACAATTCAAATCCGTGCTCGCTGACATTAAGAGTTTAAAGACAAAGTCGATCGACTGGTACCCACCGGCTAGTAAGCCCGAAAACGAGTTTATCATTACGGAATCAAGAATTCAAAGATCCAACACGCAAATTGAGAGAAAGTTTGAGCCTAGGCATGCCGATTCCGTTGATCAGCTATCGAAAAATTCTTCAACCGCCCACCATCCCGATCCCGAAAGAAAGGACCCGATGGTCACCCAGGTACAGAAACAGAAGGTCAACTTGTTGAACGAATTAAAGATGTTGAAACCAAAGACTAAAATTACTCACGTAGATTCCGAAGTTTTGAGGGACGAGGGTATCATGCGACCCAAGTCTAGGATCGACGACGATCTCAGCCCCGTTGATACCGAACGAAATATTATTATAGATCAGGGTATGCGCAGGACGACAAGAGCGAAGAGTATCGCGAGTCTTGACGACCGGCCGCCGCGTCCGCATATAGAAACTGGTAGTTTAGGCCGGGGGCATAGGTCCAGGGAGAGAAAGACGCGGGAGACCGAGGCTAAGATGGAAAAATTTTTGTCTAAGATGCAGGAGAGGGATCGCAGGAGCTTAGAGAGGGAGGAGAGAAAGCGGGTTGAGAGAGAAAACTCTCGAGAGGCGCGAAGATTGGAGAAGGCCGATTCGCGGGAGCGTAGATCGATGGATAGGCTAGATTCACGGGAGCGTAGGAGCATGGAGAGGCTTGACTCGCGGGAGAATAATCGTAGGCGAAGTAGCATAGATCGTAACGATTCGAGGGAATCGCGCAAGAGCTTAGAGCGGCTAGATTTACGCGAGAGAAGCTACGAGCGTGTAGATCCGATAGAAAGAAATCCGGCTCCTCGTGTTCAAGACTCGCGTGACTCGAGGTGCCGGAGTACGGAGCGATTGGACTTTCAGGATCTGCAAAGAACCGTAGAATACTTGGATAACATTCACTCCCGTAATACGAAGGACAAACATACCGCGTTATCGAATCGCGAAGCTCTAAAGAGCCGCACTAGAAATACGATTGATTACGATCAAAGGCACACCCTGGAGCGATTTGATTCGGGTAACCGGAGTCCCTTCGAAAGACTCGCTTCTAGGGAACCGAGGGGTAAGAGCGTGGAGAGACTCGATCTCCAGGATCAGCTGACATTCGACTTTGACATTCGAGCCATAGAGATTCTGAGCTCGCAGGACAGGGGCGCGGTCCTGGAACGTTTAGACTCCAAAGACAGGGAAAGCGAGCGAAAGAGTTTAGAGAGATTGAATTCTAAGGAGCGGCGAAGCGTGGAAAGAAAGAGTCTGGACAGGATAGATTCGCGGGAGAGAAGGAGCTTGGAGCGTTTGGACGCCAGGGATAGAAAGAGCTTGGAGCGTATAGACAGGCAGTGTAGCGATCCGAAGAAGAGCGTCGAGAGAATAGATTCGAGGGAGTCGAAGAAGGGCAGGGTTAACGTTGACCGGAAACCGGAGAGGGGTAAGTCCGAGGAGAAACCGCGGGAGAGGGACGATTGGAAGAGTTTAGAGAAGGCACGAAAAGACAACGAGAAACGGGAAAGGGAACGGCAGAATCGATTGTCTTCCGAGTCGCGTACAGAGTCTGTGATAGGCATTCCCAACGAGAAGGGTAAAAGTTCTATATTCACGGAATACGATCCGATGATAATAGGCGGCATTATCTTAGGCTTCGACGATAGCGTAGTGCCGATTCATAATCCGGTAGAGCGTACAAAGAGCGATCCGAATCCAGCCAGACAGAGGTTAGGGTCGAACAGTAAACGGCACATGCTTACCCACCAGAAATCCATAGATTTAACTCCGGCCGATTCGGGGGACGAGGACGCGTTCCTGGAGGGTAGTGTTACCGCGCAGAAATGCAACGTGGATATTCCTTACACTTTGCACAAACGCCACGTTATGAACGGTACGGCTTCCGACGAGAAGTCAGAGTCCGACAGCGGAAAGGCTTCTAAAAACGGTGTCAAAAATTTAGCCAAAGATTTAGCCAAAGATTTAGCCAAAGATTTGCTCAAGTTGCCGTTGAAAACGGTGACCGATGTTTCCTGCTTAGATTTAACGAAGCTAACTTCACCTGAAAAAATGACCACCTTGTCCCCCGAAAAACCCAAGAGCATACTGATAAGCCCAGACAAAATTAGGCCAAGCCTGAGTCCCTGCGACAAACCTAAGAGCATTTTGAGTCCAACTTCTAAACTATCGCCGGCAGATCAGAAATTAATTTCGATTTCTAATTTATCACCGACCGCCGAGAAAGGCCAAAAGTTCGCGTCGACTAACTACAAAACAACGCCAAAGTCTTTGTCTCTCGATAGAGTCGCGACTAAATCATTTCCTAACGATAGATTAAATAATACTAAGTCCACCAGTCTGGATAAAAAGTCTTCCAAATCATCGCCGACAGAACCTAACGTAACAATTATTTCCGCCATTGATAAGAAATCCTGTAAACTTTCACCGACCGAGCCTAGCTTGGTTATCGTTTCCGCGATCGAGAAGAAAAAATCTTCCGAACGGAGTCCGAGGAGTCCAAATTCAAGCAAATTGCCCAGTAAGACGGAGTTCAAGGAACAATTGGGTGCCAAATTAACGGATATTGTCGGTATGCAAATAAAGCAAAAGTTAGAACGTAGAGAAAAAGAGAAGCTGAATGTCCCCGATGATAGTTTAGAGAAACAGGATAGTATCGAGAACTTACCTTTACCCGATATTCCCTCGAAGGTTGTAGATTCCGACAAGCCACCGTTGCCGATTAAACAGAGATTGGCCGAGAGACATTACGAGGCTACGGAGAAACCGAGTATTCCAGACAAACCGCCGTTACCGCCGAAACAAAATTTGGCGAGCAAAAACGTCTACATCGAACAATCCTTGCAGACGACGGAGAAACTTGGTGGTACAGAATCTGATAGGATTGTTAAGCCAACTGTTGGCGAAAAAACAGTCGCGAAAACTCGAGGAGAAACTGACTCCGCCGCGTGCGTTGATAAAGCTGCCAATAAGCTCTCCGATAAGTCGAGGCTTTTGGAAAAACCGAGCATACCGGAAAAGACGAAACGTATATTGGACAAAATAGAATCTAGATTCACAGAAATAAATAAGAACTCACCGTCAAAGGTGTCTAAGCCTAAAATAATCGATACAGGTTTCGACGATTTCGTTGATCCGGTTGCAGATTTACCGTTGGACGAGGTACCCGTTAAACCTGCCCTAGAATTTGACAGTCTCAAGGTCCCCGAATTTACTCCATTCATGCTGCGACCCCACGCCGAACCCCTTAGGTGTAAATCTTTGTCCCTTGCCGAGGAGAAAGCTCCTATAGATACTCTTCTATCCCCGGAATTGGAGAACAAATCTTTCGTACAGGATATATCGCCGAAAAGGTCAAAAACGCCGAGGTCAGATCCGAAGAAAGATTTCAAAAAGCAATCCAAGTCTCTCGAGGGGGACAAGCCTCCGTTGAAAAAGACTGCCTCGAAGGAATTGAAGACCTCGCCAGCCAATTCGAAGATCGACAAATCGAAGCTCAAGATTGGCGAAATGCCGCAGGAGATAATAATAATCGACTCGACGGACGTTGAGCCGGAAATAAGCATCGTACAAAAAGGGAGGTCGAAATCGGTGACCAGATTGTCGGATAGATCGTTTTCGGCATCGAGAGATGACAAGGACGAGTTCAAAAAATCCCGATTAAAATCCACATCCGTCGACGACGAGCTGATCAAAGGTCCGGGTAATCTGAAGATCGATAAACCGAGACCCAAGTCTCTAGGTATATCAAAAAGTCTCGGGAGTACCGAGAAAAAAGATTACGTTGAAAAAGTATCGCCAAAAAGGGCCGGCAGTGTAAAGAGCACGATAAAAAATGAGTACGGCACGCAGGCGCAGGGAGGATATGGTAAGTCTGAAACAGGGAAAACCGCGATCCCGGTCAGCAACAACGAGACCAAAATTTCCCCGGGTAAAGTCGAGGCGAAATCAGACGGTGAAACAGAGGAACGCAAAGACGACGCCGACGTGAAAGCTTCGGAAAATCTAAACAGAGATGCGAAAAAATCTGGCAATCAGGACCTGGGTCAGAGTTCTGCTCTTTTACGGAAACCCGGACAGATTCCGATTTTATTCGCTCGCGCACGCCTCGGACTTTCCGAGGGAAGTGGACTCGGCACTTTGCAGAGGCAAGGCGCGACACAGTCCCCAACGGCGCAGAGGAGGGCTAAATCATTGGATGCCCCTGTTATATCTGTTCACAGGCTACCTCCGGCGAATGCATTCTCTAGCAAAGATGACACGGTGGATATGGCGGAGGAAATAATCGAAGAACACGAGAATATCTCTGACTTGGACGGTCATCAAGTTTTCAAACCTCACTCGATGCAGATGGAAGCATCTCCCAATCACAAGTCTGACAGTACGGATCACACGACGATTCCAGAAATGTTCACCGACTCGTTATCTGTTACAGAAACTTCCGCCCAGTACTTGGAGTCGCCTTTAACCGAATGCAACGAGATTGTCACGTGTCCTGATTTAATACCTTACGAACACGAGGGTCACATTCAATCCGCCTCGCGTTATAACTTGAAAGAAACAGGCTCTGCCGATAATAAAATCGACAGATTGGGTTCATCGACTAAATTTATAGACCAAAGTTCGGTGGAGTCGGGTGCCGAGTTGGAAGCACTGCAGGAAGATTCGAAGCCGAAGTTATCTTCGTCAAACAACGATCTCGCATCGGGCAAGATCTCAAATCTCGAGAAGAGTCCTGGTTCTAGTTTCGAGGTAAAATCTAGAACAGAATTTTCCAGCGAAACCGACAGCTCGGACGCCGGAGTCAGGGATTGGAATCGAAAGAAAAAAGCGTCGCCAAAACACGTGCAGAAAATTGTGGCTAGAAAAGGCGAAAATTTTTGTCAAAATAATGAGAGAGAGGAACCGAATAATGATACGTCAATTAAAACGCGACCAGTTATGAAAAGTCCACCGCATATCGACATAGAAACGAATTTTGACAATCAGAGGGTGAAATGTGCCGGGCGTACGGAGGACAACGACACTCTCCTCGAGGGTCTGGAAATTTCTCGCAACCCCAACACCGAAATGGTCAGATCGCCCATACAAATTTCAATAGAAGAATGCTCCGACGAGGAGATTGTAGTCGACGATGAAAACAAAGTTATAATCGAAGCAGACAATCAAATTCGCCGAAAGCCGCGTCTTGATTCCGGGGACACGAGCGAGGACACTCTCGACGCGTTAGACTCTCAGGTACAGGGTGGCGACAGCGAGCTTAGCTCGCCGGATTACGGCGTTGAGAAAATGGACGAAAAAACTTTGGTAGAGGTCGAATTGACCCCTGAATATCTCGACATGAAGAAGGACGACGACGAGGCTACGGAAGAACTGCCGGAGGACGAGCCGACTCAAGCCGAGAGCAAAGAACCTGCGGATCCTAACCGTTTGCCGACCGAAAAGAAATTGAGGTTGAGCACCGAGCGTTCCGGTAGCGAGGAAACTAACACCTGGACACCGGACAGGGAAGATCCAGACTCGAGTTCCTGTTCAATCGCACGTCCCCTGGGAATAGGTAGGATACAGCCTATAATAGATAGAAAAGAGATAGCCATAATGAAGGAGACGCGGAGGGACGGGTCTCAGGAGGAGGAGAGCAGCAGCAGTTCGCTACCTATACCAAAAATGGAATTGAGCTCAACCTGGAAGCCCTTCCCGTTGGAAAGTTCCGGCAGTTCGAGCCTGGAAGACGGGTGGTTTCCACCGGACGATAATAACCACCACCAATCTCATTCCGAGGACAGTAACGGTCAGAACGAGGACAGCTTTCAGGAAGATCTGATGGACTTTCCCGCTGGCTTTGGCTATCCGATAGGACCGGATATATTGGCCAATTACGGTGGCGCCTTTTCTCTGTCGAGAACTTTGTCGAGAATCTCCGAACGCTCAACCACCTCGGAGCAGGACAAAAGCGACATGGAAGATTCGTTCAAGCCAAGCTCTAGGTCCCCCAGCTTGGAGGACGAGTCGTTGATATCCAGCGATCACCAGCCTTCTTTGTCCTCCGATCCCCCGTCGGGCACCGCCTTGCCCTCGGTCTCGGACGATCGTAGAACCTCGTCAGAACTCCCCGACATTCCTATCGACATAGTTAGCAACCAGGAGGACGAGGGCAGATCGCCAAAGGTCAAGTCTAGGCTGCAGCTACAGGCCTCGGAGGATTGGCCCTCGCCTCCTAGCTCACCGCTATTTTATACCCCCGTTGTTAGCCACGTTGAAACTTTTTATATGGAAATAAAGCCCGAGGAGGCGATTAAGGTTACGGTCACCGACAGCACGGATACACCGGAGAATATTGGTAACGATAGCGATTCAAGCGACGAGAACAGAACACTCCACGACGATCTGCATTCCACCCTGCTCGAGGATGGTCAGAGCTCTGTATCCGCCACCACGGTAGACGGTACCGTGAAAATAGCTGTTAAACCAAAGTCCAATTCTTACATAACCGGGTCGTCTCACAGCGAAGACACCTCGATGGGTCTGTCCATGTCGGAATGGTCAAGTTCGAACAACACTGTTAGACAATTTTGCCAGTATTCAGGGACCAAATCGGACGATAATTCGTTAGCCGAGTTGGGAGCTTCTATATCAGACTGGTCGGGTAGCACGACGGTAGTTCCCCAACAGTATTACTCGGGTATTACGGCTGACAAGAGTCTCAGCGATACTACGACTTCGGAGAAAAGCGTAACTAGCATGAGACCGAACTCAAAGTGTCAGTACGTCGACGGGGAACCTTCTGCGGAGAAGGGCGACGATGAGGACGAGGGTGACGATGATATGGATGTGGATATGGATATGGATATGAATTTGGACGAGGGTAGGTTCGTTAGGAAACTCCAACAGAGACAGCAGAGCTGTCAGTACGAACCTGAGGATTATGACGATTGTCAATTTCCCGGTGGAACGTACGACGAGACGATAGAATTCGACGAGTCTACGCACTACGACGAGGCTAGGAACTACGAGGCTGCCCAATTCGACGAGGCTAGAAAATTCGTTGAGAGCCAGTTCGATAAACATCAGTTTGACGACTCGAAGTTTGACGAGTCCCAAATACCCCGACCAATTTTCACCGATATTTCACCGCCCCAAATAACCTTTCAAAACGAATACGACGAGGCTACAGGAGACTTTGGGGGCATTGGAAATTTGGCCGAGATACCCGAGATACCGGGACCGATACCCGAGGAAGACGAGGAACAATTGTACGACAATGTTCCGGCCATGAAATATTCAAGTAGCGATCAGGTGCGGATGGAGGTTACGCGGGGTGACAGCTCCGAGGATATGCACGAGAGGTATGCCAGCCTTGCCTCGCGCACTAGATACGAATACGACCGGTCAATCGACGAGGACAAGCTAACCCTCGAAGAAAAACTCCAAAAGCGTTTTCAGGAGAAACCTTTCAACCGATTCGAGCGGGGCTATTCGGAGCCAGGTTTCGATCTTAGACACAGTACAAAATCTACCGAACGACCGGTGATCGTTCCGATCAGAGCCAAGTCAACGCCGTATTATTCTACGACTAGCTTGAGCGGGGAATCTACCACCTCCAGTCCCCCGATGCAAATGAAGGCGCAAATAAGAACGAAAACGATGACCTACTCGTCGAGTAGGAGTCCGCAGAGCGAGGGCGACACCTCGTCGAGCATGGACAGTCCTGGTCACACGCCAGAGCGGGGGGCTAGGGCTTTCAGACGAAAGCGACAGCAAAATATCAAACGACGACACAGGGTAGTCGTTGACCTCGAGGTTAAAGATGGGCAAATAGTATCCAGCACCGATTCAAGCTTTGACGTGGCGAATATTCCGCCTCCGCTTCTGCCGGAACAGAGTATAGACATAGACGACGAGGAATTGTTCGTCACGAGGAATAACAGGCACCAGGATAATTAGGTGGGTTTTAATATCTGTGAGGAAGAATCACCTTTTTATTATTAATTGAAGATCGCGGCTATTCTGTACTTATATATACAGTGGACAAAGTTCGATCTCGATATATATGTATGTAATTATATAGCCATCGAAATTTAACCAAACGACAAATATTGAGAAAATATCAAAAATAAAGTTTTCAAAATTGGACAGGAATTAAGCATCCTTATATAATGCGTACAGCGTGGTATGCCTTAATCTGTATAGATAATACGGTTTTTCAAACTTCACTACACACGTATATTATATACGAATAATGATGATAATTATTATTCCAAAATTATATATTATATATAATATATCAATTATGATTATACATACAACGCGATGTTATCGTTATACGATCCCATGTGCCCATGTCCACCTATATATGGTATGCCCGTGGAATTAGAAAAAGAAAGAAAAAAAAAATGCACTGATTGATATACTCAAACGTCATCGGAAGATTGGGACAGCGAGATGAGTAACGAAGGGTGAAAAAACGAAAAAACAGGAAAGGATCTGCATACGTATAAGAGTATTTAAAATAAATTACAAATCTTATCGGTTGAATATTATATTACAATAATAGTACATATACATACCATAATATAATTTGGAGGTATAGATATAAAATTCCTACCAACAATGAAGACTTGCGCAATGCTTTATTAATGATTAAAGTATTAGGTGAATGTTGTATTAATAGGATTAAAAACGGAATTTAAAACGGTAGGTTTTCTGGAATAAATGGTAATAATAATAATAATAATAATAAATTTGTACAATAAATTTTAGAGTCTTGAATTAGGTACATACATACATACATACATACATACGCTTATACGTATACTCAAAACCAACCGCAAAGCGATTTGATCTTATTATTCGATATTCATTTATGAGAACGACAATCATCGCGGAACCTAATTGAATCTATAAAACCGTAACAATTCAAACAGGTATATATGTGTTTAATTTTTTTTTTTTTTTTTTCTCTTTATCTAGCTCACTCGAACTTATAATCGTATCTAGGAAGAACATTGCTCAAAGTAGATTTTTAACCGAGTTGAAAAGTCCTGTTTTATTTATTTTTATTTTATTTTGGATTCATTCAAGCGATTTGTCGCGCTGCTGCTGCTGCTGCAGGTTCCCAAATCCTGTGCCGTGACTTCCCCGCTATCAGTTGGACCATTAAACAAGCCTCAATAACGTATGAATATTGGAAATAATCAGCTTCTCTTATTCTCGGTCCTTCTCAACAATTAGTTTTTTTTTTTTTTTTTTTTTTTTTTTTTTTTTCGACAAAGTTTCGAAATCATTTGGGGTAGATTTTTTGGGGCAAATGATTTTTCAGATCTAGACTAATCGTCAGTCGGTTCAAACGTTGCGAAAAACAACCAAAAAATGAAAATAAAAATTTATTTCCTCACTATTTCTACTGGCAGAGGCTCCGAATGAACCTGAATCCGATCTCTACTCGTTATACTCGTTACCGTATTATCAAACCTAAGATGTAAAAATTGAAAACTAGAAAAAAAAGAGAGAAAAAACAAAAATGAAAATAATCAAAAGTCACATTGCGTTCAAGCTTGGATGGTGCCTAGTTTTTATACAATTTTCACCGATAATCTTTTGATATATACGCATGAATCACGAATTAATTTGGTGCTGCCGGTGACGTATATACCTATAACTGTGTAGGTATTGAAGCATTATTTGAAAATCGGACGATTGGTGTTATATAGGTATTATCATAGTCAGTCGGTCAGTGTAGGAGCATCATTTATAGGATATGAATTGATTTTATACAATTTCTTCTAAGGGTATATGTATATTGTATATATACATACATACATACGTCGCTCGCGCAAACATTATGCTTTTACGAATTTATGAATTTATCAATTTACAAATTTTGACGAAGATATTAATTAGTAGAGGGGCGCAATTAGCAGTGGCATCGGGGTGGTCGACGTTGAATAGAAAAAAAAAAAAAATCGAATTTTTTTCTCGATGCGTATATATATAATAATTATTAATTATTTATACGACGCCGTTAGTCATAGTCAAGCCTTTGATTAAAAAACAACTCGCGCTCTTATAATAGGTATCATATACATGTTTATCACATCGAAATAAATCCTCGTTTGCGTTCCGTATACGTATAAATATATATCTATTATACATAGAAATATTAGTTGATAAAATTGCGTTGTGTAATATATGCTTTATTGAGAGAATTTTTAGAAAATAAAAAAAAAAAAAGTGAATAATACACGTTTGATCGTATATAAACGAATATATATATATATATATATATATATATATATATATATATATATATATATATATATATATATATATATATATATATATATATATATATATATATATATATATATATATACATATACAATAAATAATTAATTAGTAATTGATAAAATAAAATAAAATATAAACCGTATATATCGCATATATATATATATAGTATATAGGCGGTCAGAAATTCAGATCGTTACATAATGTATATAATCGGACGGATTTCTTTTTTTTTTTTTTTTTTTTTTTTTTTTCAATTTTCTTTTACACTTTCGTTCTTCTATACCATCTCTAATCAACTGATGCGAGAAATATTCAATTATCATTCGCGTTTCTATATACGTATAATACAACATGTATATCTTATATAGTCATCGCACAATAGCTAACGGGATTATTAGTGATCGGTATATCGGATCAAGTATATGGATGAATATATATGAATAATATTATACACGCGGCAATGAGATAATATCATTATGTAATTTTTTGATTATACCTATACACGCATATACTTGTAAAAGAGTAAGAGAGATTTCGATATATCTATATATATATCTGTCTAAAAAGAGTTGCGAATTATAGGGGAAAGAAAAATCGATACCAAAAAAATAACAAATAAATAACTGAATAGATAAATGAATGAAAAAAAAAAAAAATTGAACAAATGAAAAGATGCAATATAAATAATTAAGTTCACATCACCGAACGTCAGACGTTCCGCGAACGCCATGACATGCGAAATAATTGAAGGGAAAAAAAATTAAAAGAAAACAAATCCAAAAATTGAAAAAAAAAAAAAAAAAAGAAAAAAAAAAAAAACGATAACGCGTAGCAATTAATGCATCATGGATAATTAAAATTGCACCATATTCTATACATAATATATACATTGGTCTTGAATATACTTTCATGTACACATTAAAATTATTGATTGTTAGCATTTCACTCTAGACTAGGTCGTTTCTAGTTTTTCAATTTTCAATGTATCCCCCATAATAATAATGATAATAATAATAATAATAATACTAATAATAATAATAATAATAATAATATAAATATAAATATAAATATACATATACACAAATACATGCATATACATGATGTGGTTACGATAATGCATCATTTTTACAGTATATAATACATGACATATTATTATTATTATATATATGTACATTAGGGTGGTCCTTATTTAGGACTCGCGACGAATTTTTCAGCAGACGCCCCCCAAATCGGCTCAAAATAATTCAAAAACAACTCCCTATTTTTTTCAGATTTTTATCTCAACTCTAACCCCTCCCGCCAAGAGGGCGGATCTCCCCATTTAAAATACACGTGTTCTGGGTATATTCTCAGTACATATTTTATGGTGAGGGTAATAATTGTTAAAAAAATCTGTAACTACGAGATTTTAGTGGGCATTGATCCTACTATCTGACAAAAAATTCACATCATCGTACCAGGCAATCTGGACGAATTGGACGCCCTCTAAATCTGACTGAATTGTAAAAAAAAGTTGGATTAAGAGAGTGTGCAATTCGTCTAGATTGCCTGGTACGATGATGTGAATTTTTTGTCAGATAGTAGGATCAATGCCCACTAAAATCTCGTAGTTATAGATTTTTTTAACAATTATTACCCTTGCCATAAAATATATACTGAGAATATAGCCGGATCACGTGTATTTTAAATGGGGAGATCCACCCTCTTGGCGGGAGGGGTTAGAGTTGAGATAAAAATCTGAAAAAATTAGGGAATTGTTTTTGAATTATTTTGAGCCAATTTTGGGGGCGTCTGCTGAAAAATTCCTCGCGAGTCCTAAATAAGGACCACCTCAATGTATACGTATATTGAACTTACATAAATCACTATAAAATGATGTATAAAAAAAAAAAAAATACACTATATATGTATTGATTTGTATGCGGTAGTTTGACGATGTATAGAACGGAAAATATGTACCTATACATATATAATATATAGCGTCTGCTGCAAGTGAATTGAACGAATATACGCATACGAATGATATTAGGGATTGAACCGTGAGGTATTCATATTTTCCGTATTATCTGGACGATTGAACTAATCATACAACTGCAACGATGGAAGTAATTGAATGAATTTTTTTTTTTTTTTTCAGTCATAAAATTGTTAAACAGTATCGTTGACAATGTTTCCAAAGTTGACAAAGGAACCCCTCTGTTGAAACTGTGCCGTCTTCCCTCCCACATTCGATACCCCCCCTCGAACCCAACCTATATACATCATATAGTTTATACGTTTATCAAAAATGCATGCGAGTTATCAAGTTTCCCGATAGATTAATATATACCTCTATCACGCATCTATATCTTACATACATATAATATAGGTATATGGACTATCGTCGATGATCATTCATTCATTTATTTATTTACTCATTCATTGATTCATTCGTTCGTTCGTTAGTTCGTTCATTCATTTATTTTTTTTCTTACACTTGTATTATCGATTAAAAATTCCCTCGCATAATATCTGCATCGTTGTACCCCGATCCGTCATCTTCGCACACATTTTACGCACAATTATATAATTATTTCTTGTTTTTGGAAGAATTAGGTAATCGAGATTTTTATTCATTCATCTTTTTCGATCGATATCTTTGTAACTTACTTTAAATATAGTTTTACATTCCGCTATCTATACGCCGATATAGGTATATCAAAATCAGAACTGTTTACTGGATCTGATGTATGTACGTGGTTATTTTTTTTCTTTGATCAATAATCGCGCACATTCGCTAGGATAATGTTATATACTGCAGTGCCAAATGAAATAACTGTTTGCCAATCTAGCGAGCATACTTATACCGACAAATATACATACATATAGCTGTGTGCAGTAAACTAACCGATATAGGCGGGAGAAACGAGTCCTTCTCACACTGCACACCATGCGTATATATATGTATACATAAACGTCAAATCCAGTAAACTGTAAAGTTTTATAGCCATGGTCTCGTTGTTCAGTATTAGCCACCGACTGAATTATTATATATGTAGGTTATTATATTTAATAAAACGGGAATATCTGAATCTGATATATAATGTTTGTAGAGGTATATATATACATATATACGTATCATATATATGTATCCATATATACGTATAAATAAAAAGATACGTGAAGACGTGGTAAAAATGCGCTCATTTGTGAATCATGAAATAATTAATTTGACATAAAAAAAAAAAATTATACATATATATGTATAAAAAATGAAAAAAATTTGGTAATAATCCTGAAATTTTAGCTCATCGTCATGTACAGGTATACACACTTACCTAATCCTCTCTCAGTAGCGACTCGTCCACTGAGAAAACACGTACAATATAATTTAGACTGTATACCTATAAATATATACCTATATGTATTTAGGAAAAAAACAAAAAAAAAAAGACAGATAACGATCCGCTGCCAACTGTTTAATTTATGATAATTCGTAAGATTCTGTGTAGTCAATTGCGGTGAGAAATTCAGAAATGACAGATGATCGACTAGTTGGATAATTGATACTGATTAACATTTTTCTGTTTCTTATATCTATACTGTATTTAAACTGTTATTTGACAAGTATAAGGAGTATCGAGTGGCACTGTTGTTATTTTACGGTCTCGTATAGCGAACGAAGTATATATACCACCTTGAAATCCTACGATCTAAAATCCGTCATCTATATCAGTTTTAAGGTGCAAGTGCCTTACGCCGTGAAATACTTGTTAATCGATATCTCCATCCTTGGGCAGAAAGTTATCCACCCCAAATCGCTAAGAATTGTCAAAATATTAGAAAATTATCGTCTTAATTCTCCTCCTGCAATCGGATACGGTGAAACGAATCGTGGTCAAGTCCCCTCAATAAAAAAAAATTCATACTTTATCGTCCCCAGTTTCATCAGATGGTCTGCAGTTTTCGATTTCGGTATTGAAACGAGACGAACTGCTCTGCCGGGGTGGAGATATTTTACAGTGTGTACGAAGGATGTGCCGACGAATCACCAATCTATATACATTCATTTCATTTTGTTCATTCTATCATTCTATATCTGTTTATTTCCAATTGCCTGGCCGTAGCAGCAGCAGTATCAACATCATCAGCAATAGTTTTGATCAACTGAACGCTTTTGACAGGTGGTGATTACAACCGTTGGACATATTCGAATGGCTATGTCAATTCACCGGCGTGGCATGTGCCATATCAGTTCTGCCAGGTGCGTAGCGCAATGGTTCACTCAACGCCCTGCTCTATCGCCAACAGATTCGTACCGGCTTACCCGCAATGAGACAAAAACAGAGCTGGTCCAGTGCAGGGAGTTAATAGAGCTGAGTACCACGACACAGGATGCAAATTACCTAAATGCAGTGCAATTAAAGAAATATCATTTTGACATATATATTTACTCGTGAGAGTATATATATATAAAATAATTATCACGCGAGAATGTACCTAATACTATATATATACAGATTCTCACTCGGTAGACGTTTTTATTTTGATTTTTTCGTTTACTTTTTCTCTTCTTTTTTTTTTTTTCTTCCTCTCGTTAGCCTTAAATCCTTATCTAGGTATATCGCTTAGCTGCTCATGTTTTCTTTATTATATATATATATATATATATAATATTATACTACCACTATTATACCTGTATCATTAGTGCTTGTTTTTAGACTCTTATATATGTAGACAAAAAAAGAGTTATAGAAGACAGAAAAAAAAGCGCCCGAACCGGGGGTCTAATTGGATTGGGAAATCGAATATAATACGGTATAATATGTGTATGGATACGATGCAGGGTATGCAGGGATAAATAGATCCTTTTTTTTTTCCAATTTTCAATGATCATCCGAAAATCGTACGAGTCTTGTCGCGAGGGTTTTTTTTTTTTTTTTTTTTTTTTCAAACGTGTGAATTGTGGAGAAGGATTTTTATTTATTTTTTTTTGTTTTTTTCGGTTCGTTCGTGCAGGGTGAGGGATGATATTTTTCCGCGACTTATGATCGTTAAATGACCAATTATTATATTGATATTCATCAAACTCGTTATAGTATAATAATAGAATGTTTTACGGAGCCCAGAGATTATCTATATCGTTGTTATGTTGGTATATCTATATACAACACCCTTCATAAAATTATTACGATAAATCGATAAATTAGAGATTTTATTAGTAGCGTTTTAGAATCTATATTATGTATGTTAAATACTATAATCTCACCGGTCAATTCGACAAATGAAAATAATATGATAAGTATTATATATTGACGACTGTTGAAAGTTTTCACAAAAACTTGTAGGATTTATAAAAGAGTTTTTACGGTTTTAGCAAACTCGCAGCTCATTTTTTTTTTCCTTGCAAAAGTAAAGATAAAGAAAACTATTTCTTCCCGGACAGACAGGGTTGAGATTCGAGTCTGTTTAATTTTTGATTTTTACGCTCGTTTAGTTGCAGTAGTTGGCAATTAGATTTATACATATTGTAACGTGTGTATATGACGATCAATCCCGATGTGCTTAGATGTGTTTTAGTTAACTATTATATCATATATACGTATATATATTGTTTCGTATAGAATATATTATTATTATTTTTTTTTTTCCTAACTCCTGTGTTGTCTGGTACTAAGCTTCCCGCATCTTCACATATTATATATATATATACGTATTATACAATACGACATGAATATATATATACATATACATCTTTGACCAATTGTTACTTGTGAACCATTGCGTAGCGATCCCTCACTATTACTTTTTTTTTTCACGATTGACGATCACTGCCGTATATATTCAATCACGATTAAAAATATCACAAGTGTCTCCAAATTTCGTATATATTTACGATTCATTATCTTCATTCGCTTGCCATTATTTGAAAATTGCGTATATATTAACACGGGCGGGATCAACGAGCTGCACTGCAGGCTTGAATTTATGTGACTTGCAGTAATTATATACCCTTAACGTTTGTTCAACTTGAGCATCAAGTGTAATTCTTGACTCGAGACAGATCACGTACCGAATCTTTTTATCCGTGATAGCGCACCCCTGGATCCTCAGTTTTCAATATTATCACGAATCACCATCATTACAATACGTATTATAGCCATGTGCAACGTAGCAGTTGATTTATTGATCGATCGTATGACATCGTTTCACGAAATTCGTCATTTTTTTAGAATTTGTCAATCAGGATTTCGATCATCTTCATCAGCGTTATCCCGGTTTATAACATAATCCGCAGTTGATCGTGGTGTGTTTTAAAAATCTCGCAACACACATGTTTTACACCGCATGATGTGCATCGTCCAAATATGAGCTGATCTAGGCAATGATAACGCAGAGTATAACGTGAAATACTGTATAGACGGAAAAAGTGTGTTCCCAGTCTTCCTAAATTTTTTAAATTCAATCATTATCATCTCCGAATGTTTTTGAATCGGTTTTTATAGAAACTATAGAAGAGAGATGCGGTTCGTAGTGTCAATTTTTATATAATTAGCAATACGAATTATCGATTGATCGATCGATGAGACGTAAATTTCTTCTATTTCCGACTGCCCACGTCTTCCAGTTCGTAGTCCTCAGGGTCTGTCTTCGATAACCGTGATATGTTCTTTTTTTTTTTTTTTTATCGAAAATAATAACGTGCAAATTGTGCAAGTCCTATATGCGCCTTCATTCCGTGGGATCAGCTCCTTATATTTGGACCCATTAATCACCACCTGCCCATTGTTGCAAGTTGATAATCTTAGTTGTCGTCTATAAAGTTGCTCTTATATACTTAGCGGATAATAAAATAAATTTTTTTTTCCTCTCGTTTTTCACCAAAAATTTGCATGACTCTTAATCACAACTGTACCTATAATATATACCTTATACTCTGTCGCTAGGCGGCTATAAGAAGAAAAAGCACATTTTTCCGATCTATGAAATGAAATAGTATATAACCGAACAATCGTATACTATTATACACCTACGTCTAGTATACCTTATATATGTATGTACACGCTGTCGAAGAACAAGGCGAATATTCAAAATCTGTTTTTCCCAAAAAACACGTCGACGTATTTAATTATTGTAATTAAAAAATGTTATTATATACTGCAGTTGACGTGGAATATTCGTTATTCGTGTCAAGTCCCGGTACAAATTTCTCGTACGGTATATATGTATATACAAATATATATATATATATATGGTACGAGAACTCGATAATATGCGGAGGCAGAGGTGTTTTACTGCACAGGGCATATCATTTATACGCA
This sequence comes from Macrophya alboannulata, assembly GCA_949628255.1. Lineage (NCBI taxonomy): Eukaryota > Metazoa > Arthropoda > Insecta > Hymenoptera > Tenthredinidae > Macrophya > Macrophya alboannulata. Next base: position 18,733,374 of record OX451212.1, read on the forward strand.
TACCACGAGATTACGATTGTTACGCGACTATATATCTATATAATAATGTATATAGAATAATTATTGTGAGAAGAATCGGTGCGGTGAAGAAAATTTTTTTCAACAATATTGCAGATAAAATTGCTCAATTATTTTCGTATATATACTATATCTAAACTCTGCATCCGTGTATCTCATATATATATAGGTATAATACGGTTTCACGATAAGATCATCAACTCTCCCGCTATATACGTTTATAATATACCTGATACAGATCATGGTCTGAATTTCTTATCTAATATTATATGTTATAGAAATTTTCTTTGAGATAATTTTGAATGAACACTACTGCAGGTATATCTATCTATCTATCCGACTGATGATTAAATTATAATTGGTAAAAATTTTTCAAGACGATGATGATGCCCCAAGTTTTATATGTATAGTTTTCATTTAAATGTGCAGTGTGTGTGTGTGTGTGCGCGCGTGTGTGTGTGTCTGTAATTTTCGGATTATTCTACCTAACTATACTTGTTAAACAATTATTATTCGTTAGAGCTTACCCTAGGCGTTATTATGGGAAGCGAGGAAAAAAAAATGATATTCAAACGTAGGAAATCTATTGTACATTGATTATTGATACATAATAATGATAATAATAAATTATATACAAACTTAATTGCTATATATATGTATATATATATACATAAATATATATGTATACATATATATATATATATATAGAAGTTGTCAAATCTCTGTTAAGTTTGTTGATTTATTATTGTTCAGTTGTTACCACCACCACCGTGTATACGTAGGTATACTATGTTGGTCACTTATTCGTCGCCTCCAACCCTCGTTCTGCAGTTCAGTTCTATAATTGCAATTTATACTTGCGTATACGATTTTCATTCTATCGTTTATTTATTCATTCATTTAATTATTTACTTATTTATTACTTATTTTTATTCCCCATCTCTCGCTCTGTCTTTAATTTCGGTATATACCTATATATATATATATATTATATATACATATACTTTTATCGCACTCCTGGAATTGTTGGTCTACTGGATGATGAGAATAACATGTGTGAGTAAGCCCCAAGCTTATCTAAACTGTCATCAGATTCAATGTTGCAATTATTGTAGGCCAATAACGATCTAGGCAATGGTGAGCAGCCCGAATATAACGACAGCTGATTGATCGATCGATCGATCGATTTCATGATAAATGTAAATTTTATTAGTCTAACAGTGATAATTGCTGCAGGTGAAACGGATATTAATTAAAGTCAATTAATTATACGTGCATATTAGGGTGGTCGTTAGAATTAAAAATTTCCGGGCCATCCCTCAAATCAACTCCAAATAAATAAAAACTAATCGTGTAATTTTTTTCAGAATTTTATTTTAACATTTAACCCTTGACCACAGATAGAGGTTGAACTTTCCATCTAAAATGCACGGGGTTTCGCGGTCTTTCCAGTTATTATTTTATTGTAGGACTAATTATGGGTCTGAAAATTTGAAATTCTCACAAATTAGTCTACTAGAATGCTGCTGCGTGGGAAAAAATTGCCACCTCCCTACCCTCAAAATTTTGTATGGGTTATCCCATGCCAATATGATGATATTTTTTTTTCAATTTCATCGAATGTTGCTAAAAAATATTGAAAATATATGTTTCCCGATGTTTTTCGATTTTTTCACATTTTGCATTTTATCATTATATTGGCATGGAATAACCTGTATAAAATTTGAATGGCAGGGGGGTGACAATTTTTTTGCACACAGCAGGATTCTAGTAGACCAAGAATTTGTAAGAATTTTAAATTTTTAGGCCCATAGTTAGTCCTACAATGAAATGATAACTGGAAAGACTGCGAAACTCTGTGCATTTTGAATAGAAAAGTTCATCCTCGGTGGTCAAGGGTTGAATGTTGAAATAAAATTCTGAAAAAATTACATGATTAGTTTTTATTTATTTGAAGTTGATTTGGGGGGCGGTCCGAAAATTTTTATTTTCAACGACCACCCTAGTGCATATATACATTATATAGAGAGAAAAATCGGAGCTTCCTCTCTCTTTCTCTCTGTATTTTTTTTTCTTCCCAAAACAGTCGTGTCACCATTGATTAGACCTTTCACCTCTATAATTATTTTATTGTAAACGCACGTAATGAAAGATATTTTTTTTTTTTTCTCCAAACCTATCGACATTCTATAATTACATTATCCTGCAACCCTTTAGTTATCGTTGTTGTTATATTGCTGTTCTTTTCACCATATTTCCGTATACGGGGAATGATAGAAGAAAAAATAGAATAAAAATAAATATATATAACAATAATTATTATTCAGCGCATGCTAGCTTTTCATGTATAGACTTTTTCTTGTCAATTGCATGACGATATGTCGTACACAATAATCCGGTCCACGTTTAATATGTACCTGTATACACATCGAGTTAGGAATTTAATATACATATTAAAATATATATATTTAGCGGTGGAAAACGGTTATTATACCTATACCGGTTATCACAGAATAACCAGGCATCGGCCTATACATACAATCAACGACGGTTGGCTAGTTTTAACCCCGAAAGCAGATATGATATTTCGTCTCTATATTGTCAAAACGGAAACGGCGAGGTTTTTGATCTGGTTCTTGTCCCTTTATTTGATAAATCGAAATATCGTATAGTAGTTAGTCTTTCTAATTTACACTCAAAAGATCGATTATTTTTTCCCTAATGCCAGCTAACGAGCATATATTGTAATGTCGAGGTTCTCAAGTGTAACGTGTCGCATCAATACTTTTTTCAAACCCCGGAGAGCTATTTATATATTTTTTTTTTTTTCTTGTTCTTTTGGAAACTCATGTTATAAAATTTATTTGCCGCACTAGAGCATGTATATCCTTTTATCGCAAAATTTCTCTATGTGCTTAATCACGAAATAGACGAAAAAAATAAAACAACAAATTCTCGAACCTTATACGATGATGTTTTATTAACAAGTCTTTGTCTACAGATACTGATTCCGAGTCCCAACATCCGATACCGAAACAGGAGAACAACAACTCTTTTTACACCTCCTCTCAAAGTGACAAGTGTCCCAATGGAATAACCCCAGTGAGCGATGCGAGCGTTGAAAATATGCCGGACCTGAGCCCCCTCAAGCAAGTGAAGAACGGCCAGGGCGAGGACAGAAAGACCAAGGTGAAATTAATGAAATATCTCATACCGTGAAACAATTTTGAAGATTACCTATAAGAGCAAAGCCACGAGCCACGACAATGACCATTATTTCACTTCATGGATATGATATTTTGGTGTTCTCAGAGATGGCCAACCGACAAGGCGTACTACATCGCCAAAGAGTTGTTAATGACCGAACGGACATACAAAAAGGATCTGGACGTGATAAATGTGGTGAGTGAAACTTCGATGATCCCCTAGGTATCGCTAACGAATTTATTATCATCGATCTAGATCTGGATCTGGATGGTCTCATGTTATATTATTTCGTATCTACGCAGTGGTTCCGAGAGGAAGTATCGAGGGAAGCCGAACTCGAGGGTGAGACAGCTGTGGGTTTGATAGAACTCCTGGCAGACGCTCACGGCCCTTGTCTCCAAGAAATGGAGGCGAGACTGGCCAGATGGGAAGGAAACACGCGTCACAATATCGGCGACTTTTTGTACAACACATTGTTGAACGTCCTCCCCCTCTACGATCAATATTTAGAGCATCTGATACCGGCCCTTGAGAAAATGGAATATTCAATCAGGACCTCGCGTAGATTCGATCAGCTTTGCCGAGACTTTGAAGCCCAGAAACACTGCTATTTACCGCTCAGCTCGTTCCTGTTAAAACCCCTGCAGCGGTTACTCCATTACAACAGTATTATCGACAGTTAGTACAGAGAATAATCCCTCGAAATCTCCCGACTTTCGAACCGATGGGTAAAAACAATTGAAACTATTTCCAGGACTATTGGATCATTATCCCAAGGATCACACAGATTTCGAAGATTGTCTAGCAGCGAGGGATCGTCTTGGTGAAACGTTGTTGGAAGGCCTCACCGTGTTGAATCAAGCGGTAGTTATTATTATTCCCATCAGGATCGACTTCGTAGCTACGTGAAGACCGTGTTTGTAATATTATCATTATCATTTGTTCTTTAGGAAAACTTGGTGCAGTTGTGCGAATTGCAAAAAGATATGAGCGGATTTGATAACCTGGTCCAGGAGGGACGTAGATTCATTAGACAAGGTTGTTTGCAGAAGTACAGCAACAAGGGATATCAACAGAGAATGTTTTTCTTGGTAAGGCAAAGATTTCGGTATACCGACAAATTTTTATCCGAAATAATTTTAATAATCATATCGATTGTTCTTCGATCATACAGTTTTCCGATATATTGCTCTACACGTATCGCACCCAACAACCAACTCAATGTTTTCGGGTTCACGGTCAGCTGCCGTTGAAGGGAGTCAAAATTCAGGACGGAGATAATAAGACTGGGACAGATTTTGCCTTCGTTATTTTCCAGCAGGGGACCCCGTAAGTATTAGCTTCGAACTAAGACGACGATAGTCCAACCTCCGTAATATCAGCTGATAATTAATCAACGAATTAATTTACTCACTTGCCTATGTAATTTATGCTTATTCACTTACTCAATTCTTTCGTTTGGACGTGATATTTCTCTCTGACAAATCGTATCGTCTCATTTTTCCTGTTATCAGTGTCAGTTTATAACTTGGCAAGTGTACTAAATGAAAAACTATAACAAGTTTAACGAGGCAGAATTAGACCACGAAAAATATCCTCATTGAAGGGTCAATTGGGACACGTTTGATCTTTTGCACTGAATTAAATTCTCTACGGTCGTCTTTCGAGAGTAAGAATTTATTTAGTTCCAAGAGATGCTGTGAGCATTCAGCTGCAGTGGTAATCTTTCAAACTCACGCGATAGTAAATTCAATTCGATAGTAAAGGGAATCGAGAGAATGGAGTCCGTTGAAATTCGGTACGAAAAAATTTGAAAATTTCTCAAAATCGTGTTCGAGCAGTTTCACGGTTTTTCTAACTTATTGCTTGTCTTTTGTTGATTCACAAAAAAAAAAAAAAAAAAAAACTTTATCCATTGTCAGGCCCTTGACCGTGGCGGCTAGTAGCGAAGAGGAGAAAGAACGATGGCTCGAGGATTTGAACATGACGATTATACAAGCGAACGATTCGGGTGATGGGAAACATCCGTATCTGTCGTTGAAACCTTGCAGTGAGTGAAATCCCTCTCCGTTTTATTTAACAATTCATTGAAATCGCATTTCAGGAAAATTCATATCTTATCTATAATCTTCATTTTTATCGACGTTCATTATGCATAGTCTTACAATAAAATTAGGCTCAGCCGACGAAGTTACAGATGATACGGGACTGGAGGTTGAAAGATCCAATTGCGGTGGTGCAAAGGCCTCGCAGCGTAGCAATACGACGGTACACGTATGCTGGCATCGAAATACCAGCATAAGTTACAGCGATCAGCTGAGAGCATTTCAGGTAATTGAAATTTCGACGAAAGGACTTTCGGCGTATATCTTCGTCGCATTTTCACTTCATCGTTATTACAGAATACATACAAAGTTCAGTGAATGTAAAAATTTTCTTTTTCACAGAATCAACTGAGCGGTTTTCTATTGAGAAAATTCAAGAACTGTAACGGGTGGCAAAAACTTTGGGTTGTTTTCACTAATTTTTGTCTATTCTTTTACAAATCGCATCAAGACGATTTTCCTTTGGCCAGCCTACCGTTACTAGGATACACCGTTTCGACTCCGACCGAGAAGGACGGTATCAACAAAGACTTTGTTTTCAAATTACAGTTCAAAAATCATGTATACTTCTTCAGGGCCGAGAGCGACTACACCTTCGGAAGGTACGTTCCCATGGACATGGAAATTCGCGAACTCTCCCTACCCCAGAAAGAATAAAGACAAACCGTCAAGTTTCACTTCTTAAAGAATGTATACCTATGTGTAATTTACAGATGGATAGAAGTCATCAGAAGCGCTACACAGCAGAGTCACGTACCGATAAGTTTCACCCAGAAGGATGATCATTACTGAGATATTTTATACGTTGAAGAAAATTAAGAATTGAGGAGATAAAAATCAATGCATTTGGTGAAAAAAAAATTTATCGTATTTGTGATCTATTTTATATACGGATCATAGGTCATACAGGGAGCCAGGTCGTAGACGACGATAGGATTAGCTGCGGTTGATACATATCCGGTAATCAGTGTTCGTATCAGAAGTTTTTAAATCTTTTTCTCGTCGATTATTATTGGTCGTGTTTTGCAGATGTCGCCAAATAATCATCTGCAGCCACCGTATATACATTAGCGTTCGAATAATCAAATCCCCTGCCTTATATATATTGACGAGTTAAACTCAAAATTGTACGAAACTCTAAATCACAATTATAGGTTATATATAGTAGGTATAGCATAGAATATGGTATAATGGAAGAAAAATAAGAAAAAGTTACGACGATCGCGATGTAAAGTTGGATGCTGCAATAGGAATTACGTACTCCCTTTTTAATATGTGAATACATACCTATGTAGAAAAAGGCGTCGATTTATTTTTTATTCTTCTTGGTTCTGTTTTTGATTTTTTTTTTCTTTTCTATGTAATTCAACATTTTCTTCCAGGCTGTGTCGAAATAATCGATTTCAGATATATGATAAATTTATATTATACGTATAAGATATATAGTGTATATTCGCCGAGAATCTCGCGAGGACGAGAAAATCACACATCGAGTAGGTGTACCTGTGTATTCGAGTGCGCAGAGAATTCAGGAATTGTAAATAAAAAAAATTAAAAAAAAAATATGATCGTATGTAGGATATGTATAACAATAATTGTTATGCATATATCGATTAAATTCTATTATACTATATTGGACCAATTTAATGAAATAGTTATATAATTAGTGTATGTATTTCGTATATAGGTTCTGTCTTAAAAAAGACAATAATTTTCGTTGACGATTTTTTTTTTTTCTCTATCTTTCGTTATAAGTTTTCGCCTCAAAATTATTATCTCACGCAATCCCCACCAATTTACGAGAATGAGGGAAATATGACTTGTTTTTTTTCTTTTTTCTTAGGATATAGTCTTTAATTATAATTGGTCGGGTTGAAAATCGGGGCAATTTCGCATCGACTGGTTTGTCTTGAAGAGAGAAGAAGAATAAATAAGATAAATAAGATAAATAAGATAAAATAATATGGAAAAATGAACGTAGAAACAGGGAAATAGTTTAAATTGCGCGGTGTGGCCGCCCCTTAAATACATATAATGAAGTAGTAATTTTATAATCGAATCCATTTTATACCGAACACTTTTTACACGTAAAGTTTATCCTCCATTCTCGCAGAGTTTGATTTTGAATAATTATTATTTATTCATATATATAGGTAAATTGATTATACTTTTACAGCTATATTATACATATAGGAAGTTTATTGCCCAGAATATCCAAGGATTGTTCTCTGCCCAGGCTTCGTTTCGACTGTATAATGATCTCGACCATTAAATCGTAATTCATATATACGACTGATGTAGGCTGTTATATACCAAGACTCTTCGTTTACATCATTTTAAAATTTCATTTATAATACAGGTCGCAGATAATCGCCTGTCCAATTATATCCAATCGAGTGATGAATTCAGGTTACTTCGTTAGATTTTTAAGATTTTTATTCAATATAATTTTTATATAGCTATTAGGAATCGCAGGTTGTTTTGAAGAAAAAAAAAATGCATTTATTTCATGATTATGTATCAGATTTGGTTTGGTCGTCGAGAAAAGGGGAGATTTATACAGATATAGGCTTGGAAAAAAAAAAAAAAAAAAAATCCTCGCGTATTCTGGGTGCAGTTTAGGGAAATTCGTCTGGCAGCTTTGATATAGTATATATATTTAGTAGTTTTAGTTGAATATTTTTACATTTAACTTATAGCGCAGAGTAACTTTTCTCTAGCTGATATGTACGACGAACTTTCGCACTCCAATTTTATTTAATGCTAATAACAGTTGTAATACGATCAGGAGATAACATTATTATTACCCAACTGTCATATACCTATGTAATAATTATTAATCATATATTTGTAACATCACATGAAATCATTGCAATAAATATCATCTATCGGCTAACTATTAAATCCATGGCCCTCGTCCTAGCCGTATAATCGTAAATTATTTTTTTTTTTTTTTTTTTTGTATTTGGTAAAGACTTTGAAATTCGTACGGGTCGGTAATTCTCCGGTAGAAAAATACTACGAACTCGTATCAAGCGATACGGACTTATCGCCCGCGCAGCTGGATAGTCAAACATGCATTCGTATTGTCGAACGATATCTAATTCTTCGTAGATATCAGAGGTCTCGATGCATTTTACACTCGAGATACGACGATAATCTTCTCGTACCGTTCCATTGATTTGTCTCTTGACAATATCTTCCGAACCAGCTATACGCGGTGACTGTTGAATAAAAACGTATAACAATAATTATCGATTTCGTTTGTATTTTCGAATTTCACTGCACGGCTCAGATAGGATCGTCGTGCTCGAATCGTCTTCAGTATTCGTCGTTTACCGAGCAAAGAGCTTTCTTATAAATCCGATTTGTTATACCTGTACCTACGAACACACCCTTTTTTCTTCACGATTAATTTTTCTCAAATCTCTCGAGAGGCTGACCGCGCCGCGTTATCATACGGACGATAATCTCCCTTGTTATCCTATCTACTTGGCCTCTAACGTGTACATACATCCATTCCCGCGTGGAAATTGAAGGTATGCACTTCGAGTCCCGAAAAAAAAAGAGATTCGATATTTAACAAAATATAGTTAAGAGTCTTCCCATATTTTTTGCGCAGTTGGCGTTATTTCGTATATCTACATTTCTTATTCGTGTTATTATATACGCATATACCCGTCGTGTTTACTGTGCCAACCGCTATCCGCTAGTTTCTCAACGGCGTCGTATCGCTACCACCGAGGCGCGCGCATCCTCGGCTAGGGTATTCAATCGATTGCTAGCCGGGTGATTTTCCGAAGGTAGTCAGTGCCGAACAGGTTTTTCCCTGTATTTACGTGTAGCACCGTTTAGGGTAAGTTGTTTGAACTATATATTAAAATCGATACCGCACGCCTCTGATTTAAATTTGAATTTAACTACACGCGATATGCGACCGTAGCTGCATAATAATACCCTCCTTGGTGTATACCTACGTTCATGTATACCAGCAGATTGTTATACCCTCCTGCGTAATATTCGGTACGCGCATTCTCTCTCTCATATCAATTTTGACCTAGCGAACCATAACCTCATTCCCTCACGTGCACGCCGCGTGCCAAAATGTGACGCTTCCCCGCGTCAAGGAATTCGAACATATAACTAAACTTCATCGTCACGTTCTTCTCGGTCACCGTTTATTACACGAACACTGCATATATTGTTCAGCGATGCACGCGGGTAATGAAATAATTGGCTAAAATACAAATCTAATTCGCACCGATAGCGCTGACTAATCGCTAATTAAAGCAATGCAGAAGTGTACGGTACTGGTCGTAGTAATATTATTCTTCTATTATTTACGATAGAAATCGACGAAGCGCGTGTCCTGTAGCTATAAGAAAAATCGTCTAATTTGTTGTAAATTACACTCGCAGAACGTGTCTAGTTATATAGGTACTGTCTATGCGAATAAATTAATGCCAAGTATAATTGGCAAAAGAGGTCGAGGACGGATCAACGGCTAATTCGAATCATTTGACATAAATTTATTGGAGTTTTATTCAGCAGGTCTTCTTTCTCATCCTTTCCACGCGGCGGTAAGCTGTCGTTGTATCTTACGCCAGCTCCGTATGCAACCTCGCACACGCCAGTGCGACTCCTAAAGCCTGACATAAAAATCGTATTTTTTTTTTATACCCGTGTAAAACTCGCGATAATATATATTCGAGCAGGAAAATGGACTCGGAGGTGGACTCTGCCGGGGTGCGATTGATCTCAAACGGGTCATCCGCAACCCAGACAACGTCCAATCGAAGCGGAGGCACGTATCCCCGTTCGTCAAGCATATGTGCGGGTAACGTGACGCCCGGTGAAATTCAGAGGATACGAGAACGTCTGTTGAGGACCCAGAGACCGCCCCGTCCTTCTACCATCGGGAGTTTTAATCGACGTCAAAAATTGGCTCTTCTTTCCCTTTCGTTAGTCGATTTCGTGAGCTTCTGTTCGATGAGCATAATGGCACCGTTTTTTCCCAAAGAGGTACGTATATACGCGGTTATAACCGCAGCTACGTACACCCTGCGGCTACCCCGTCTGCGTCTAGCTCGTGAAACCGTTTCCTTATATTTCAGGCGGAAGTTAAGGGCATGCCGGAATCCGTATCCGGATTCGTATTCAGCTTTTACGCGGTGGTGATGTTCCTCTCAGCTCCGGTGTTCGGGTTTATAGCAAGTATCCGGTGTTTAGTCTAAGGTTAACGATCATCTCTATAATAGAGTGACTATATTTCAGCGTATTACAGCTTCCGAGGATCGGCGCGAAATTCCTATTCATTACCGGACTGATGGTAGCCGGCGTGTGCAATGTGCTGTTTGGGTAAGACCCTTTCTCCTCAACCCTTTCTCTCACGGATTTAATTCATTTATACTTTTCCACGATCTGCAGGTTTCTAGACGCGATCGCCAATTACACGACCTTCGTATCGTTCTGCTTCCTTATACGAGGACTCGAGGCTCTGGGAGCCAGCGCTTTTTCAACTGCCAGCTACATATTCGTCGTTGATATTTTTCCGGACAATATAGGAGCAGTTTTGGTGAGATAGTTCTTGAATCTATAACACGTACGCGTATACGCGATTAATACTCGTCGTTTATTCTACCTATAACTTTGAAAATATCTCGAGTCGTATTGAATATTTCAACAGGGAATCCTCGAAACATTCGTAGGGCTTGGGATGAGCACTGGACCAGCGATCGGCGGGCTGCTATACTCGGTGAGATGCATCTGATGCAGTAAACTAACAAAAAAAAAAAATAATAATTCGACCTGTCGCGAGTCCGTATTTAACGTCATTTAAAATTTACCCATATCTAGGGACTCGATTCTGTTCAATAAAAAATTCTTACCCTCTCATTATCCTACAGGTCGGCGGATTCGGATTGCCTTTCTACGTCCTCGGCGGTCTACTGGTAGCCATAGCCCCCATAAACTTCTGTTTGATTCCCTCAGCGGACGGTGAGCTTCTTCAAATAACACATACGACTAACATGTGAGTTGCTATCGAAAAGGGAAAAAAAAGAAACGAAAAAACTAAAAGAAAAAAAAACCATCAGATTGCAGGAGATCGCCGAGGCGAGGCTCTCTACTGAAATTACTTAAGCTCCCGGCTGTCCTGGTGATAGGCAGCGTAGTAATCGTCGCCTCGAGTACTTGGTCCTTTCTGGATCCAACATTGGAGCCCCATCTTCGTCAGGTGCATATACAATTTTAATTGCCCCTAGTCAGTCAAAAATCAGCGGTAATCGATATAAAATCGAAGTCTAGGTATAATTTTCATTCGTTTTATTTATATTTTTTTTTGTAATTTCGCCACAGTATCACCTGAGCACAAAACAAGTGGGTTTCGTGTTCCTACTGTTCTCCGCGCTCTACGGTATCAGCAGTCCTTTCTGGGGCCGGTTAGCTGACAAGACGAACTCCCACTGGTCCATGATGACGGTCGGGCTGACCCTCTCGTCCGCGGGTCTCGCGGTGCTGGGGCCTACCTCTCTGCTGCCTTTTTTGCCAAAGTATGAAAGTATTCATTATACAGAGATATATAGTCGTTCGGTAAACGTTCTTCTATTTTTACTAACGTATCTCAATTTTTCAGCGCTCTGTGGCTAAACATTATCGCTTTGTGCACATTGGGTGTCTCAGTTTCTCTCACTCTGCTACCAACCTTCCAGAGTATTTTATCCAGTGCTATGTGAGTTGGCGATTTATCGTTTTTACGCACCATACATCGAGGATATACGGTTTCTTTTTTTTTTCACTCACTAGAGAATTCGGTTTCTTTTTCACAGCCGCGGAGGTTTCGCCGATGAACTGTCAACCTACAGCATGGTAGCCGGTCTATGGTCCTGCGTTTATTCTTTGGGGTAAGTGCCGCGATTTTTAACGATCAAAGGGACGAATGTGTGAGGATCATAGTGGGATAATCATTTTTCAGAGCAGTCGTTTATCTACGTGAGAATATTATGCCGCGGAGATCGGTTTCGTTATCCGTAGTCTCTTATCGCCAGTATCATGTGACTTACCTATGTACAGTCAGGCAATAAAGTTCTTGTAGGGTCAAAATTTAGGCTTAGGTGTTACAGTGTCTACGCTGTTGAGCAGGCCCATCGATGCATTATTTATTATATACAGGGTGTCCCAGAACTAAATGTCAAAAATGAAAGGTGGCCTAGAGGAGGTCGAACTGAGTAAATTTTCCCGAAGAACATGGGGTCTGCGAAGTCGCGTTCGCGAGATATCACAGGTTAAAAAAAAAAGTATCGCTTTGCGCCGCCGCGACGCGGCGCAAAGCGATACTTTTTTTTTTAACCTGTGATATCTCGCGAACGCGACTTCGCAGACCCCATGTTCTTCGGGAAAATTTACTCAGTTCGACCTCCTCTAGGCCACCTTTCATTTTTGACATTTAGTTCTGGGACACCCTGTATATTTGGGAAGTATTTCTTACTTTACTTTGAGTAGGTAGCCTGCCAGATTCGCCTTCTCAGAGAACGGGGTATGCGGAGCGAGGGGGCTGCTCAACAGCGTAGACACTGAAATGTTTGAGCCTGAATTTCGACCCTCCAAGAACTTTATTGCCCGACTGTACCTATCTCTCCTATCGCCATCACATTTCATACGGATGATTTAACCGGTCAATCGAACCATATATCACGGAAAGACTTCACGAAGTTATTCGTGAAGACATTTTCTCAACGCTTATTTAAACGAGATAATATTTATCATTCTTGTTTCTTCTTCTCTCCCTTCGCCAGGGAAGTCGTTGGCCCCAGCCTCGGAGGTCTGATTTCAGAGCGATACGGATTTCGGATGTGTTCCACCGTCATGGCAGGATTGAGCTTATCGTTGGCCGCGATTACGACGATATTTTTTTCCCTCCGCCGCGGTGTTCGTGGCCGGATGAGCTGCAACAGCACTTCAAAGGACAGCGGGATTCAGGATTCCGGATCGTTCTCCTGTTCCGGTAGCGAAGTTATACAACCGGCGCAAGACGAGGACACCTCGCTACTGCGTAAGAAAATCATCAGGCTTTCATTGCCGCGGTCTTTATACCGAGATAAAAATTACTTTAAAGAACCCTCAAAGTTGGTCAAGGAATATCCGTGCGTTTTACCTTACAGAAAAAAGTCTGGACCATGGAGACCAGATGAGAGAGAAGGCCCAACATTACGCGAACTCTAGGTCTTACGGTGGGCAAAAAAACAGCGTCGATTGGGAGACGGAAGTTACGGATTTTCGCGGTACCGTAAACGTCACGGCCTACGGAGCCTGCGAAGTCTGAGATCCGAGAGCCTCATTGAAATTAGATAAATACAATACCTTGAATACATAATATACCTTTGCCTAACTACGCACATTTTCGCGTACCTATACCTATACAATATATACGTATATATATATATATATATATAAGTATGTGCAACAGAGTACCGCAAAAGAGATGCCGACGTATTTAGTCGATGTATAGAAAAACGATTGAGAAGATCCCAGAATTGATAATTGTTCTCTACTACAATGCTTAATTATAGAACCCGATTTTGCCAGGGCGTGGGAGTGTATGGAATATTGAAAGATATTATAAGGCCACACGTACGTATAGACGTATAGACTGCAGTATTATACAAATCGCAGAAAGAATCACTCCCCTCCTCCTTCTCCTGAGGGTAAAAAAATGATCACTCGGGCAATATAACAGAGGATCATTATAGGTATGTGGATGTGTGTTAATTAGCGTATAATTACTCGGGTGGTCGAGACATACGTGTGACGTACCTGACTAATTTATATATATGTATGTAAATTTAGTCGAATTAAGAGTTGAGAATCATCGTCTGTGATCGAAAGAGCCTGTCTGATCAGCTGTTTTAAAATATCTCAAATTAATTGCCCCTCGCGAAGGCTATACAATCCGCAGAATCTTTATTGGAAAAAAAAAATTTTGTTCACCGAATGGCTATGCGTATGCCAACGAATGTGATAGGTTTTTTCTGTAAAATAGATATTTCGAAGATAAACCGTCGACGAGGTAATTGTCAATAAAATTATATCGAGGGAATGAAAATCAAGGATTTTGAAGCTGATATAGAAATATATTTTCATGTAAGTTTTTCTTTTTTTTACCACCGTATATATACCATATTAGATATACCTATTAAGGTGGTCCTTATTTTGGATATTTTGGATTTTTTTTCCACGATCCCCCTAAATCGGTTCTAAATAAATAAAAAGAAATTCCTGCCAAATTGGAGCTCGATATTTCAATTTTAACCTGGCCCCCCCGGCAGTCAAAGTTTTAAACGGGAAAATACGTGTATGTTAGACTGTCAATTGTTTGAACATTTTTCCAACCTAGTAAAAATTGATATAAAAATTTGAAATTCTGCACAAATATTCCCCATAGTATAAGGTATAGTTGTAGAAGTATATCAAATTTTTTTTCTTCTATTTATTCATTTTTTTATGAATATCAAATTGATATTTATATAGATCATAACTCCAGAAATTACGGATGTGAAAATTTGATATACTACTTCAATCATACCTTATACTATGAGGAATATTTGTGCCTTATCTCGAATTTTTATATTAATTTTCACTAGGTTGGAAAAATGTTCAAACAATTGACAGTCTAAAATACACGTATTTTCCCGTTTAAAACTTTGACTGCCGGGGGGGCCAGGTTAAAATTGAAATATCGAGCTCCAATTTGGCAGGAATTTCTTTTTATTTATTTAGAACCGATTTAGGGGGATCGTGGAAAAAAAATCAAAAATATCCAAAATAAGGACCACCCTAATACCTATATATATGTATAGCTAAAAATAAGATTCTCTCGTATGGGTATATTAAAGTCGTTTCCGAAATCGGTCAGTCCTGATAAAAACGAAGTGTGCTTTATTGCTCTTCGTTGTCTATGATACATGTGTAGTTTTATTTGTCGCAAAACGAACAGCGTATAATAAGTAGTGCAGGCGAAGCGTCGTCCGCTTCTTTCAATCCCACCTTTATATATGTATACCTTATATACATGTGTATAATTTATCGTAGCAAATTTTACGATTATTTACCAAGCTAATTATATATATGTATATCCACTTACCTTGTGTCAATGATCCTGGTCTGGTCCGATGAATGATGATTTTGATGAATAAAAAAAATTGATATATATCTTTATCGACGAACGTGCGTATATCTATATATGTATGTATGTATGTATGTATGTATGTACGCGTGTTTTCTCGAAAAATATATCGCAATTATATAAGAAATGATTTCTTCTCGTCTATTCTTATTGGAACCCGTATTACATAGGTATATATATATATTATTCATAATTTCAGACGATTTTCTACAATCCCATTATGTATATACTTTGGAGTGAATAAACAGCTTCGCTGATTACACCATCTTATCATGTAGCTATACAAGATGCAGTATGCAACGGATATATATTATATATATAGGTACGGTATGTATACTACTACGTACGTCGATTGAACTGGATAATTATAGATGAAAAGATGGGGTGGGTTTCATGTCAACAAATGATATATTTTTAGTGCCTATACAGTGAGTTCTTGCCTCCTCTAGTTTTACAGTACATTTCTCATTAGATTTAAACAATTACAAATGAATAGTCTCAACACTCGAAACGAAACTAATCAATTCTTCTTACAAATGATTACATAGTATATATTTTTTTTTGTTTTCTTTTTTACTTTTTTTTGGGTTTTTCGGGTTTTTGTTTTTTGTTTTTTTTTTTTTTGGTTTTTTTGTTTGTTTTTTTTTTTTCTTTTTGCTTTTTTTTCCTCTCTTCTCTTTATCTCTTTGTTTTTTGGTTTATCATCATTATTATTCATTTATTTATTTATTTATTTATTTATTTATTTATTCATTTATTTATTCATTTATTTTAATTTCTCTTTATTCATTCTCCATATATAATAATATAATAATAATACTATTATTCGTACAGTATTATCCTGACACTTAACTTGAAACGAATAAATTTACGGTACAAATGAATAACGAACACGATTCGTTCGATCGGGGATGGTTTTTTTTTTTTTTTTTTTTTTTCGTTTTTTTCGTTTTTTTTTTCATTTAGTTTTAATTATTTTTACTTTTTATGTAACATACGCCCCCCGTCAGACGCGGAGGATTTTCTTTCTTTCTTTCTTTTTTTTCCCTTCCTTCCTTCCTTCATTTTTTTTTTTTTTTTTTTTTCATTTTTTATTTTACTCGCTAATCGTAGGGCGTGTGGGATATTCGCGGATATTTGCGTATTATCGTGTCGAAATGATAAATGATAAATGATGGCAGCACGCACGCCACTACTGTGCTAAAATCTATACACGGAGGCCTGGAATAATCACGCGCGGGTTAAGTCTCTATACAACAACCGTTATACACAGTATCATCGGTATATAAGGTATTTCTGTCAACGGATTAATTTACACGATCGCTCGTCGATTACGCGTGTCTGTCCGTTGATGGTGAAGTAAAAAAAAAAAAAAAAATCAATCAATCGATGAATATGGAAATGGGAAATCGAAATTTTGGGGGGAATTAAACGGACGAACGAAGTCACTTGCTACCCCCCTGCCCCTCCAGCAACCAACAATAATACCAACAACGATAATATATATATATTATTTCATAATGATGATAATAATCGTAGAAACGTAACGTGACGGAATAGCTATCGCAACAACCGCGCAACGAACTCGATACCTTCATCATATATATATATAGTATCTTTTCGTTTCTTACTTTGGCTCCGATATATATATATATATATATATATATATATATATATATATATATATATATATATATATATATATATATATATATATATATATATATATATATATATATATATATATATATATATATATATATATATATATATATATATATATATATATATATATATATATATATATATATATATATATATATATATATATATATATATATATATATATATATATATCAATACGCGTAAGTAATTAATTAATTGAGTACGATATATACCCTATACGTGTGTGACATATACCTACGTATAACGTACGTATATCAATGATATTTTACATACTTGAAATTTTATTTATATATATATATATGATAGTATACCGGGTCTTTTCGTGTGGCGAGGAGACCCATAGGGCGCGATATATATCATTCGCTGTTGCACTTCCTATATATAGATATACCCAGATATAGTATATACATATATATATATAACAAATTGATTAACTAAATCGGAGCACTGCGCGATCATGGCGACGATAATATAACAAAGTGTTTATGATATTATTATTATATACCTATACTATATGTATATGTATATTAACTAGCCTCTCGCAACGCTGGCTGTATATAGGTATATAGCTACGGGTAGTTTCACAATACATTGTACAACAACAATAATAATAACAATAATAACAATAATAATAATAATAATAATGATAATAATAATGGTAGTAGTGGTAATAGTATCGGTAGTATAGTAAGTAGTAGTGGTAGTATTACCATTATTAGTAGTATCAGTAATGGTAATAATAATAACAATAATAATAATGATAATAATAATAATAATAATAATAATAATAATAATAATAATAATAATAGTATGAATATTAATATACGAATTCACAATAATAAGATCGACTCGCGATATACGCGCGCATCCATACGTTAATGCACGTGTACGTGTGTGTGGATATAATTAAAAGGTATATATTACCTAGAGATTTGGTGTGAAAATCCAGGCCTCTATACATATATGTATATATATGTATAACAAGATCGTGAAATTCGGTCGGAAAAAACGAGAGAAAAAAAAAAAAAAACTATATGAAACACGTCATCACCATTATTATTACTATTATTATTATTATTACTATTTATATTCACACACGCGTGCAGGTGATTTCTGCGACGCGTCATATATGTATATATATATATATATATACATATATATGTATATGTACCAATTATTACGATGTGTAGTGGCTTGGTTCGAGAGCCCTATAATTTATTAAACCCTTTAAAGTAACGTATTTCCCTATTATAATTGTATGTATAGGTATTATGCTCTGTTCTAACTATACAACCGCGCAGTATCAATACAACCTTCATATTTCGTCACCTTTACCCCCTTACCCTCGTTTCCAACCATGTAACGGGTACATAGTTTAATATATTTATTTCATTTAGTGTATTCCGTTCTCGACATATATATTGATATATTATTATATATTATATTATAAAATATAATAACTGGAGTATATCGCGTCATAAATGTCTCGTCGTATACGTATATAACCTACCCCACGTCTTACATATTATGTATATATACTTATATATATATATATATATATATATATATATATATATATATAGTACGTAACTTTTCTCCTCACGTACATATATATATTATGTATGTATGTATGTATGTATGTATGTACATATTTGACACCTGCAGCTGCTCTGCTGTATCCCCTCGTCGTCGTCTCGAATTAATAGAGTCATACGTATAGTATATACCTATATATTGTGTAATGTATACCCGTATACGTATATAATATAATAATATGTTCGTTAAAACCGTAATTATGATCGTTTGCACGGGCGATTAATATAGAATAGTATATAGGTATACCGATCTACCGTCCTCTCAATCTAATCTCAATAATTGCGTTTACCCTTATCATACATAGTTATTTATTTATTTCATCTTCTATATGTATACATGTACGCCTATACGTCTACGTCTACATCTACGTCTACGTATACGTATATCGTATATATTATACGGTCACGTTCATAATATGGCTCTAATTTATTTATTTCTTTTTTTTTTTTTCTTTATTTTCATTCGCGTTTCGTTCAAAACTGACACAATATACCTACTTCGGCTATAAAAGGTATACCTTTCGAGTCAATGTATAGTAGAATCGAATCACACACGTTATTAGCACCCTCGATTGCAGTGGGGGTGTGCAACGTGTACCGCAATAATCAAACTGCAATTATATTCCCTATTGAATATTATTTCGAATATTCTACGAATCTATACGAATTATCAGCTATAACGATATAATAATAATAATAATAAACAATCCCCCTTACCCAAACCCCGTATAATAACCTATACATATGCTCATCGCTATACGATATACATATTATATCATATCATTTAATTATTAAACATATTTTGTGTACCTACTGTTAAATTTACCGTATACCATATACATATGAAGTGTAGTTGTAGTAGAAGTAGTAGTAGTAGTAGTAAGTGGTAGTAGTAGTAAGTAAATGAGTGAATAGTAATTATTAGTAATTATTTATTATGGTACAATTTATAGTACGCGTTGGTATAACTTCGAAAGGATTCTCTGATCATTTTTTTTTGTTTTCTATGCCATGGATGTTTAAGGTATACCGCGGTGATCACGTGCGTTCAAAAGTTTTGCCGTTTCAAACCTTACGCCCGTGCCGACCCCTATGTCTCGCCTCGATCTCCGGACCACGGCCCCTGTATGTATAATAACCACGTATCTACCACGGTACACCGTTGACCGTCAATCTCACCCTCGCAAACATAGGAGGTATGTAGGTATACATATAACAGACACGCGCCTGTATGGATCCGTATTCGTGTATTCTTTTTAGTCTTGTATGCTTACGCGTGTGATTTCCTCATCTTTTCAAATATATTTCGATCGCAGTTTGAAGAAAAAAAAAAAAAAGTATATTTGCGGGTGGTACATACCTATACATATGTAGGGGAGAGCGGGGCATAATAGAACAGTGGATTGAAACGGTGCAGAAAATCGGGACGTATATTGGACGGGGCAAAATGGGGTGTCCAAAAATTGATGAAAAATTGTATTTCTACAAAAAAAAAAAAAAAAAATTAAAAAACAATCGAATGAAATTCAACGGAAATGATTGAAAATATAACGTCTTTGAAAACATTTTTATCCAAGTGTTTGAATCGATATGGTGTTTAAAATTCAGAAGTCTTATATAGAGCGTGGCAAAATGAGACGATTTAAAATTATTCAAAATATATTGCAGTTTTTGACATTCGGTATACCCACCACATGTATCTTTTGAAAATATTTTATCTTCGAAGCAACGTAGAGAGCTTTTATCAGAATTCAATGAACGGGGACAAAGTGCAGGGGCATCCGTATAAAATCAGAAATTTGCGGCGTATAAAAAATTCGGACCAATTTGAGACTGTCCCATTTTGGCCCCAGGCGATATTTTCTTTTTCCCCCGTAAAGTCAAAATTAACCACCCAGTTCCACGATTCAATTTTTTTTTTTTTTTTTCTTTTTTTTTCTTTCTTTTATTAAAACACAATTATTTCAAGTCATTATTATAGGTATAGGTACAGAGTTATACAGCGGAATCTTTTGCTAAGCTGCCCCGTTTTGCCCCGCTCTTCGATTTTAAGATATCGTTTTTTTTTTTTTTTTTTTTTTTTTTAACCACTCTACAAGTGTATGTATTATATATAGGTATATATACACGCACACGTCGTTTATCTAGCTGCCTGTGATTTTTATAAAGCGATTTCCGCAGCGCTTCATCCCCCAGCGATTCTTTAAAATAATAATTGTTCAACGATCGTACAAGAGTATCCTAATAATAATGCCACATATATATATATATATATATATATACATACTCGTCATTACGATATATATATGTATGTACACACACACACACACGCGCGCACACACACACATACAGACAGACACACACGCGAACATACTATGTATATACACATATATGTATATATAAATGTATATGTATGTATATATCGGCTTATATAATATATATACATACATATATATATATATATATAACACCTCGATTACAAATAATTGTCATTATTTTACAAATGCCTATAGATAGTTTAATATTTCAATAGTTTTTGTTTTTTTTTTCTTCATTTTTTTCTTCATTTTTTTTTTTTTTTTCCATCAATATACCTACTTTGATAACAATTATTAATCCTTACAAGCTAGTTATGTTTCTTGTTTGTTATATACTTCTAAGGCCTTGTTAAACGCTGGTGTTTGCTGTCGCTAATATAGGTATATATATTATAGGGCAGTGGAAATATATATATATACATACATACCTATCGTATCGTACGTATATAATATGTACATACATATATATTATAATACTTAGTTTGCAAAAATTTTTTCGAACGCAAACTATCCCATTGTGATATATACGACGACGACGACGATCACCCTTCCCCCTCATGCAATTATGGAATATAGATATTATTTGTCTTCGACATCGACGACGATCGTGACAATTTGCAAAATAATCTAAAGTAATTGACGACGGGTTTTTTGGTTATACATATAGGTATTGTTATAATTTTCATATCAAACAAGCGCGTCGTAGCTGCTGTTCAAACTCTAGCTTTTTATTCTGTAGCCATTCAACTCTTCGGTTTCTTTTTTCCTCCGTTTTGCAAACCAGTCGTTCGACGCGGCAAGAAGAGAATATAAAAAATGAGAAAGAAGGATAGAAAATAGAAAATAGAAAATCTCTAACCACTCGAGAACGACGTACGACTATTACCTACGATATTCAAAGCCGGAGCCGATACCTATATATACATGTCATAATATACCTGTAACCTATATTTCTATAGTGCAGCTGTACCTACTCGCGAATTTCCGATAGTAATTTCCGGCAAATATGAGGAACTGACCTATACTTATACCTGTATGTATATGCCTATATACATATATATATATATATATATATATATATATATATATATATATATATATATATATATATATATATATATATATATATATATATATATATATATATATATATATATATATATATATATATATATATATATATATATATATATATATATATATATATATATATATATATATATATATATATATATATATATATATATATATATATATATATATATATATATATATATATATATATATATATATATATATATATATATATATATATATATATATATATACCATAGATATACACGCGACGCGAAATATATGTTCGGAGAAATTCGGTGTCTCGTTGCAGCGAATAGTTTCGTGAAGCGATATTGGAGCCGTGAGAACAAGAAGCCAAATGCCACATTGAATAGTTCACGAGATGATTCGCGCGGGGATGAAAAAGCTGACAATATCGAAAATTTGTGTCTTTTTTTTTTTCTCTTCTATCATTCCGGTATCTTGAAGTACTATAACCTTCACCCTGTTACGGTGTATCAAGTTTCGTTCGAGGATCGTCTTCGGATACGAGTTAATTATATCGATGAGAAAGCGCGTAATGATCGACAACGTCGTCTTTTCCCCACGTCACCTGCAGGTAGGCACCTATACCCCTAACCACTCGAATTTCAAACCGGTCCACACGGATCGCGAAACGTATGTATACCGAGTATATGTACAAATATATACCCATACACATAAATACATACATATATTTTATATATATTTCGCGAAAGAAATTTGACGAGTACTCGACGTAAATTCTGTTCATCCTTCGTGTCTGTATACATATGCATATATATATATATATATATATATATATATATATATATATATATATATATATATATATATATATATATGTATATATATATATATATTCTCTTCGCAATATCTGCCCAAGATATTCGCGAGTCACTCCAGGGTTGGGATCGTGATGCGGCGGCGGCGGCGGCGGGGGACGGGGGAAAACTTCACGTCGCTGCTGCCGTGTCGCGGGGATCAATACACACTCCCCCCTCCCATACCCCTGCAGACTTTACCTCTATCCCGTACCGTAACCACCCGCGAATCCCCGTTCGATCCACTCGCAGATTTTTCCGGACCATTATTATTTTAACCCTCTCGTTGAATGATCATTTCTTCGATTCTGTATGCGAATTGAATCGCTTATATGCAGCCTTGGGGCATGATCCGGATGGTGTGCATTATACTTGTACAGATGGGCAGTACGGGCGTGATAAAGTCCTGGCGCAGAGATTATAGGCGAGGATGTACATACACGAGTAGGTGCAAAAACCTTTTAGCTGGAAAGGTTCAGGTGAAAAAATATTTGTCAGGCTAGGCTTTGATTTTTCTAAAGAAACACAAGTTTTTGAGGGGGAAAAAAAAAAATTTCTACATAGAAGATGAAGCATTATAAGTATTATATTATAGGTATACTATTCGAGACGCATGCATCCTCGAAATTTCATTATCATTGTTATTCGGCATTATTCATCGTTATCAATATCATCATTATATATATTATCATTATCATCATTATTATAGCATATTATTGTTATTAATATCAATATTATTTGTATTATTCTCGCATATATCATGGCTGCATTTCGTGGTGCATTCAAAACTTTGAACAATTTTTAAAAATTGCGGAGCTCCCCTATATATATATAATTATAATCGTCGGAATTTTTGATCCATGCCTGCACTTGGTATATATAATATAATATACATATATAATGAGAGAACGAAATAATCGATTGAATTGAAAAATTGACGGTTATAATAATATTTTTTCACGGTCTTATATTCGCTCCTTTCTCCAGGTTTTTTTTTTTTTTTTCGTAACGGTGTGTGAGAAAGGGTCATTGCAACGATTTATCAACGGTGCACCGCAGTTGCAGTTGCAGTTGCAGTGCAATGGAAATGTACTACACGATGTACCTACTATACGATCAGCAATATGTACCATTGTAACGACGCGACGGGTATATGTATAGGATATAATATATATGAAGTAGTGTAGGCGTGAACAACTTATAGTTTAAGGCAATCTACATATACCTATATACGTACAGGAATAATAATAGGTATATATATCCGAGCTCAGAAGATGAGTACAAAAAAAATGACAGTGAATAGACCCTGTGTTCAAAAATTTATATAATCGTCGTCGACCCATCTTTTTACATATTCGTTATACAAGTTACACCTCGTATACCTACATACGTATATGATACCTATTTCTGACGCCCGGGTGGGTGGGGGGGTTTACTCCCGCGGCTGACGAGGAAAACGCGGAAAACGAGGAAATTACATAGTTTATCGCGATCGCGATCAGTTCGCCGAGGGTATCCGGGGGGTGGTTTGGGTTGAGTTGCAAGCTGACGCCGCGACGTTAACGTGTCCGTATAGGGGGGGTAGGTATTCTTATGGTCCGAGAACATTGCTTATCATTTACTTATAAAGGCGAATACAAATTCACGTTCTTATTATTCGCGCGTATATATTACACGTTCTTGATATACATATATACATATACATATATGTGTATGTAATATATATATATATATATATATAATATATATGTGTATATCGTATACGCGCTACCCGCTGCCTGCTGCCGATCACTATAATTTATAATTTTATTCCTTCTCTTAATTCCTAGATATCGTCATGCGCTAGAGTCAAACGGGTTCGGATCCATTTCATCTTAGCCTTAACGTTAACCTTAATCTTAACCCTAACCTTAACCCTAACCTTAACCTTAACCTTCGTCCACCTTCAGTTTCATCAATCCCCAAATCTTTACAAAAATTTGCAATCTTGAATCTTGTATATATATACATATATATATATATATATACACATATACACATATATATATCGCGTACCTATACATATATATGTATACCTACAGGCATCAACAACATATAATTGCAGTCAACGAGCGTTATTAGTTATTAGGCGCAATAAGGCATATTTTATGAGTATAGGGTGGCATGTATTGTATATTGTGGCTTCCGGTCGTGCAGTGCCATTGTTTCATCACTTTTACTTCACGCCGGAAATCGGCCCGATAACTTTTCCGTCGATCAAGTTAGTTTTTTTTTTTCTTTTTTTTCTATTATTTTCCTTTCCTCTCCCTCTCTCTCTTATTCATTTATTTTTTCAATTTTTTTAATTTCTAAATAAAAATTTTCCCTCCTTTTCCTTCTTCAGCTTCTTCTTCCTCTTCTTTTTCTTCTTCGTCTTCCTTTTCTTCTTCTTCTTTGTTTCAAAAATATTTTCTTCCCCGTTTGAGCCTAGCACCTATATATATAGCTACATATATATAAATCCAACAAAGCGCTAAATTCGTACGTTTCTTTGTTATACGCATAATTATATGCTTGTGAATCGCGTCGTGCGTTGAACTTGAAATCAATCGATCAGGGCTGAGAGAATTTAAAGAATAGTACGGCAGTACCCGAATCAAAGCGAACAGGTAAATTACTAACAAAGTGATTTGCAGGCGTAACATTTGTACAATTGACAATTATACGTCATGTTACACTCCTCGATATATATAATTACAGGCGCGATGCATGTATTATGTGTCATTTTTATCATAGATATTGCATATACATATACTGACGAATTATCACTTTTCTGCGTATTGGCAAATCAAATATACTTAATCTATATATATTTATAAACGGGGCAGCCTTTCTCACCGCTATAGTTTCATCGTTATTATAGAAAAACCAACATTTAAAAAGTACTTTTTTTTTTTCTTTCGTTTTTTCCTTCCTTTGTTTCCTCCCTTTTTGGTCAAATTTTTAATACATCATGCGCATGTTACATATATATACGGTAGTCGATTTTTTTTCTCTTTATTCTCGTGCAGTGATCATGTTGTATTATAGTCATCGTAGTCCTTTCAAATTCTCGTGTATTACGTTATACCTATATATATCTTAAATAATGACCCGTGTCATATTCATTTTTCTGTTTTTTTTTTTTTTTTTTTTTTTTATTTACTTTTCTTTATCATTTATATGTATATAGATATATATATTATATTATATATATATTATATATATTATAATAAATATATATTATATATATATTTAATATTTATAATACTTAGTAACAATTGTGTGTGGACAATATTTAACAATACAGTAACACTCGCTGCTGTCTGTGTTCTCTTTGTGCCGTTAGATTATCGGCAGTACGCCCCGAGTATAATCGACCAACATGGCCATGTCAATTAATGATAAGTCAAAAAAAATGAAAAAAAAAAAAAAAAAAAAAAAAAAAAATTGATATTTCAATACATATAATATACATATATGTATATACGGAAGTTAACATCTCGCAGTTGGCAACGTTTTGATTTTTTTTTTTTTTTGGTAAATTCAAAAATACACGATAATGCTGTTTCTCATTTTTCTTCTTTTAATTTTTGGTTTCCCTTATACGTATATATGTATTATACCCGCGACAGAAGACCAAGTTAATCTGATCCGTGGCGTCCCCGCCGATAATCCTCGGTTCTTAAATAGTTGAAATATATCACCTAATCTATTTCGCTATGGTACAATATATTACCGTGTCTTTTTTTTTTTTTTTTTTTCTTTTTCTCTCGTTTTTTTTCATCATTTACTGAATTATTTAATCATCAACTACTACCTTCTTTGACTTTTTGTAAGTGTGTATATATATTGTATATATATATATATATATTGTATATATATATATATATATATATATATATATATATATGCATGTATATGTAGGTATATATGTATATATGTATATATATGTACATATATATATATATACATATACGTATATATATATATATATATATATATATATATATATATATTTCTCTGAATCAGAGACGATAATGACACGACTTGGCGATTACCCGAAGAAAAAGAGGAAAAGAATTTTTATTTTTTTTTTTCTTTCGTTTTTTTCTGTTCCGTCACGTTGAACGGCAATTGAAATCGTTACGGCCATATACACAGGGTATCAATAATAATATAATATACGCTCGTTAATGTACAAAAACACGATTAATCCTTAGGCGGGGGCGAAATTGTGCGTTTCGTGAGATCAGGGATCGGCGGTGAGATTCAATATATATATTTTTTTTTTAGATTTTAAATATATATATATACATACATATATATATGTATGTATAGATATATGTGTATGTATATAATGTATGAATTCGGAATATGAGTCGCGAGCGGAGGAATCACGAATAATTATATTATATATAGGTGCGCGATTATAGTGCCAATATTAACTCGTCACGGATTTTACCAATCAATTTCTTCGAATTTCAATCGCTGATGCATATCTTCTCATTATATATATATATATATATATATATATATATATATATATATATATATATATATATATATATATATATATATATATATATATATATATATATATATATATATATCGGAAGGATCGAAATTTATAATTTGTTTTCGGGTCTGAATGCTGATCTAACACGTCTATATACATATATATATATATGTATAAATATTTATACGTACATATGTATGTGTATGTATGTATGTATGTATGTATGTACGTACGTGACTGTCTATTCAATATTAAGTTGTGTCATTGTGCTAACAAACTCATTTATGTATAGGGTATTGTTGTTCCTTTTTCAAAAATTACACAACACCTTTTTAATGTATGTTTATCAAGTTTCCGAAGAAAAATCCAACCGAAGTTTTTATACTCAGCATTGTATGTATATGAGGCATTCCACCCAAACCCGACCTAAGTCTGACCCTCACCACCGGCGATTTTTTTCATCTCCGAGTACGGTGCAGTAGAGTGTACAAACAAAAAGAAAAAAGAAAACATGTTTCACTGAGTTTGAAATTTTTTTTTGAATGAATGGAAATCCTAATCGATTGGCTTCAAATTTTTCTCATAATTTTTTTGTTAAAAAAACGTAAATTCTTAAGACCACAGACAGAAGAAAAAAAGTAATTGAATCTGCAATTAGAAAAATCCAATTAAATATGTATATATATATATATATATATTTTGATGAGAGATGTTTTTTTTTTTCTTGTATACTCTACACCATAATTGGAGATGAAAAAAAATCGCCGGTGGTTAGGTCCAGACTTGGGACGGCTTGGGGTGGAATGCCTCATATATATGTCTAATATATGTGTTTATATATATGTGCGTGAGCGAGTGCGTGTACGTGTATATACTATACAGGTTTCTTTCTGTTTTTGTTTTTGGGTGTTTTTTTTTTTTCATCTTTTTCCTTCTTTTTTCCCTTTATCTTTATTATCACTATTTATATAATATTATCTACATATAATAATAATAATAATATACGCGTGTATGAATATTATTTTAATTAGGGTGGTCGTTAAAATTCAAATTTCCAGGCCGCCCCCCCCAAATCAACTCCAAATAAATAAAAACTAATCGTGTAATTTTTTCAGAATTTTATTTTAACATTTAACCCTTGACCACAGAGGTTGAACTTTCCATCTAAAATGTACGGGGTTTCGCGGTCTTTCCAGTTATTATTTTATTGTAGGACTAATTATGGGTATAAAAATTTGAAATTTTCACAAATTAGTCTACTAGAATGTTGCTGCGTGGAAAAAAATTCCCACCTCCCTACCCTCAAAATTTTGTATGGGTTATCCCATGCCAATATAATAATTTTTTTTTTTCAATTTCATCGAATGTTGCTAAAAAATATTGAAAATATATATTTCCCGATGTTTTTCGATTTTTTCACATTTTGCATTTTATCATTATATTGGCATGGAATAACCTGTATAAAATTTGAATGGCAGGGGGGTGGAAATTTTTTTGCACAGCAGGATTCTAGTAGACCAAGAATTTGTAAGAATTTCAAATTTTTAGGCCCATAGTTAGTCCTGCAATGAAATGATAACTGGAAAGACTGCGAAACTCTGTGAATTTTAAATAGAAAAGTTCATCCTCTGTGGTCAAGGGTTGAATGTTGAAATAAAATTCTGAAAAAATTACACGATTCGTTTCGATTTATTTGAAGTTGATTTGGGTGGCGGCCTGACATTTTTTATTTTTAACGACCACTCTAATGAATATATATATATCCTACATATACATATTTAGTATTTTATATATGTATACATGTATATGTGTATATATATATGTATACAGACACATACACGCACGCACACACACGCACGCACACCTTGTGTACACATACGGATTACCGATCGCAGTCACACGTGTAGATACAGCATGCCTAATTACCATGTGTATATATATACATATATTATACATGTAGATATATGTATATATATATATATATATATATATACTCATGGTTTGTTCATTATTCAATTATTTATTATTTATTATTTATGTCTCGTACGTAGTGCAAGGGTATCTTCGAATACGACGTCGCAGTAAGCCTGGATAACGCGTATCGTCCTCTATCCCGCCGATTTCGATAATCCGACGCCCGTTATGAAACCGGAAATGCACTAACGTGAGCATCGAGTCTTATAATATACATACATGTATACATAAAGGTATATACCCATAGGAAAAAACACGTCCGAATCACAATTGGTATATTTTCATCATTTCTGCTATTATCGGCATGGAATTTTTTTTTTTTCTTTTCTTTCCTTCTCTTCTCATATATCTGTGACCGATGATCGATCGCGGTATATAGTATATGTATCTAGGTATAGATTGACGAGTTCCAGTGCGCGTGTCACATTTACGAAAACTGCAGTGTTATAAGAGGACGATTTTAAGAATTGCCCGACTTGCCGCGACGCCACGCCGAAATTCACCCTCTTCTACACATTTATGGTATATAATACATAATAACTGTTTCCATTATTCACCATCGTTATACCTACATGCTATTATTTTAAGTCATTTATTTATTATTCATCATTAATTATCATTATCGTTATTATTCATTATTATTCATTATCATTATTAGGTATCATTATTATTGTTATTATTATTATTATTATTATTATTGTTATTATTATTGTTATTATTATTATTAATATTATTATTATTATTATTAATATTATTATTCATTATCATTATTAATTATCATTATCGTTACTATTATTAATATTATTATTCATTATTATTATTCATTATTATTATTATTATTATTATTAATCAATCATGTATATCAATTATTATCAATTGCATATCTTTTTTACGGGGGTCGAGCCTTTCACGGTTCGCGGTCTGTGTATAATGTTGGTCAATGTTCACTTTCGCCATCGGTTTTTTTTTTTTTTTTTTTTTTTTAATTTTAAAATTTTTTTACTCTCTTCTTTTTCATATATATATATATATATATATATATATATATATATATATATATATATATATATATATATATATATATATATAGGCTGCTTTTGTTCAGACCATCACCGCCGTGGTGTATGGTCGTGGTTAAAAATCAGGAACGAGCGAGCCTGCAGGGTTAGTCTATATATATAATATTAGGAGGTGTTGTATATGGCTTGACCTAGCTGCCGCAGCCACATCGACGACGCCAATTTATTTCCATATTAATATTGTTATTATTGTTATTATTAATATTTGTTATTATTATTATTATTAATATTATAATTATTATTATTATTATTATTATTATTCATTAGTATTATTCATCGTCATTTTTTAAATTAATTATTAATCATTAATTATTCCTCATTACTCATTTATTAACTAATTTATCATTATTATTAGTATCGTTAATATTAATGCTTTTATCATCATCATCATCATCATCATCATCATCATCATCGTCGTCGTCATTGTAATTGTGATAATGATTATCAACATCGTAGTCGTTATTATTGGCGCGAGGGCGACTCGAATCGACTGGCTGCATGGGGTTACTGAGAAGTGCAGGCAATAGTGAGCATTGATCCGATCCGGGTAGACTGCGTTTAAGGCTATACGCTATAATATTACGAGGCTCGTCTGCGTTTCTTTTTACGCCGGCGTTTGGTGCCACGGCGACGTCGACGCCGGGTACGTGTGGAATTTACCGTCCCACGGCAATCTCTATCACCGATGTGTACCTCGAGGAGAATGAAATCCATATCTCTTATACAATTATTATGTCTCCGATTTAATTTTAACCCGAGTAATTCGTACCAGGTGCTCGATAGTTTGGTAAGAATCAACGCGTATACGCCGATTATAAACGATCTGATTATAGAACGACCGTGTGTCACTGGGTATATCGTATTTGCGGTAGGCGAACGACAACGACGATGACAACGACGACGAAGACGACGAAGACGACGAAGACGACGACGACGACGACGACGACGAAGCCGGCTATTGACGAAGCATCTAATTAATTCGGTCCACGCCGAACGCCAGGGGAAATGCAGCGACGATTCGCTCGCCGTCCATGATGTCGCCACTTTTATCGTGCAGACACCGATAAGGGCACCCCACGCACAAAACGCGCACATTTTTATTGACAGGGGGGCGACACGGGGCGAGTAAGCTCCGGATGACATTGAACCGACGCCACCGCTGCCGCAGAACGACGTGCCCGTACCCGACGATGACGATGACGACGAGTGATGATGATGATGACTCGTATCGCCTGATACGTCAAACGTTTCGACTCCGTCCTGCGGTCCGGGATGATGTACCAAACCTCCGCCACCCGGCTCCGTTGTGCCGCTCGTTCCTGACCACGTCCCGCTCGTTGTAGATTGATGGTGACCTGAAATCCGTACAACTAGTCAATCATCTCTCCCTATATCCTTCTAATTCTCCTTTTCATTCGCTGTCTAAATGCACTTAGGTCTAGCTTTATTTTTTCATTTCTTTTTTCTACTCGAGATCTTAGGGAATCTATATCCGTGAAACTTACCCGAGGTAGAAGATGGTGAATTCAGTTCGCATTGAGGCGCGGTAGGCGGATCTCTCTGGGCGCTCCCTCCGCGAATACCGATCTCGAAATCGGGTTCCGTGCAGTTTGCACATACCCCGAGGCCAGGATCCTCGTCCGAACAGACGTGGAAGCAGCACTCCTCGTCGGCGTGCAAGGCTCTCGACGCCTGCTCCCCGGTCTCTGGGATATTGGGGTCTGCAGGTGCGTTTTAGAAATTATTAATTCGTATTTTATATAGGCGAGAATTATGTTCGAGGGATCATCCTCTTTGACGACGTTGAAACGCATCCGTGGATCAAAGATACGAAGAGAAAATGAAAATGGAACGGGTTGGTTGCCGATATTTATCCTCACCTCTGCAGAGAAATGTTGGTTCGCCCGCGTACTGCGTTGGGTAGGCCGGGGCGCGGTCACCGGGAAGTAGATAGGGGCAGCGCTGCTCGACCGTCTGGCAGAAAGAACGACAAGGTCGTATCCGCATCCCAGTTCCCATCCGGGGCCCGGCTAGTCCCTCGTTCTTCTGACGCGGCTGATCATCGTGAGCAAAGTAAGGCACCAGAGAGCTGCACACCCATCTTCTATACGCCTCCTGTAAAAGAATATCGCGTACGGTATTTTATTAGCCTGTGGCTCGCGTCGGCTGAAATCGTGTGTAGACAATTGCTGCAGGCAGATTGTATTTTTGACAAAATATCTTCAACTATAACGGCGTATAGTTTGATTATCATGTACGCAGCTATATATATATATATATATATATATATATATATATCAGGAGTGATCGTATTCCGGGCTAAAATTCTCTTGGGCGTTTCCACTTTCGGGGGGGTCGAAGGGGGTGGATGGGAGGCTTTTATGCCCGTTGAATTATTAAGCAGCGCGAAGAAGCGCGGGACTCTGAAACTGCGATGCCGCCTTGTCGGCTCTGCCGTTTAACGGCAAGACGAGATTGGCTGACAATGAGCGAGTGCCAGACCACCCGTACCTACCGGGAGACAGACATTATACCCACCTCGCACCACTCATTATACTCTAGATAGCAGAAAAGTACAGGAGCTGAGATCAAGTCGACGCGCCGCGCCAACGTTTAGTGGCGATTTAATAATTCAATATTTCGTCCCGTTTATAACTGCGACTCCTCCTCGACGAGCTCTGCGCGAGATCTGGGAAACGTTGCTGCAAATAATTGCCGAATTAATAACGAGATCATTTTTTCCCCCATTTCTTTTCCTTTTTCCTCATTCTTCTTCTTCTTCTTCTTCTTCTTCTTCTTCATCTTTACCTTCGCTCGGCACGTACCCTCGCTGCAGCCGTCCGTCCTAAACCTAGCCGGTGCAGAGTTACACGATCGTACACTCAGGGCTAATCGATCAACATTCATTTAGCGATGCTTCGCGTTTAATCGAGGAAATTTAGAGTCGAGTTTTATGCGGATATAGAAAACTAGCCAGTCTTATCTATCGGGTGTTGTTTCGCGAGTCGCGCGCAGCTATAGATGGAAGAAAAAAAATATCCATTTCCGGTATAACGACGCGGATTTCGACTCGGATTTCCACCTTTGTAATTATGTTATAATAATATCTCGCCGAGCCGGAAGTTACTCGGCACCGCGAGCCCTCTCGATATTAATTCTGAATATGGTTTTACAATTTTCACTCGACGAGAGACCCACCGCATCTCACCCCCGCGCACCGCACCTCGCCTCGCCTCGCCGCACCGCACCGCGGGGAGAATCTCATTCAGCCCGGATAATGCAGGCTGGGAAATAGTACAGCGACGAGAGGGCCTCGTCTTCGCGACACGAGTACTCGAAATATTTTACTTGCTATTCAACGCGTAGAAAAGTAAGTGCTCGAGACAAAAGTCGAACGACACAAAGGAGAGGCATTCGATAATTCGGAAAGATCTTTCCAATCGCTTCTAACCGTATATATACACACCCATACCTATATACCCATACCCACCTTAGCTAGGGAGTAAAAATCGACAAATTTCCATAAATTCCTCGGCACCCCCGTTTCGAATGAAATGAAAATCTTACCATTAATAGCACGAGGAGGGAAGACTATTATTTCTTTCTAACCTCGCAGGACATTCGCGTGCGTGTATACCACATAGGAATTAGAAAAATTTCACGTAACAAAAATAAGCTTCAGGCTCGCGCCGTTTCGTTATGGTTGACGAGTACCTAATTATAATGAGCTTAAAGAGTGTGGAACTTTTGAAGCCAGCTCATTTTATCGCTTTACAAAAATTTCTGCACAAAGTTATATACCGCGTGGTTCAAGCCCTCTCAACTTTACAGAATATCCCATATACTTGTACATTGTTAACGGCTTCCGTTTTTCAGAGAATATTCTCTCCTTTTTCTTTTTAGTTTTTTTTTTTTTTTTTTCTCTCTCTCTCGTTTCAGCTCTTCTCCTCCTCGTCCAGGGTATTTGTAAGTTAGACAAGACCGTATAATATACGAAGGTAAAGGATTGTTGGCAGTCATAGCTGCTGTGCGATCAGAGTCCCAAAAACTTACGTACCTACATCTAGGTATGTATATATGTATGTAATACAGGTATATAGACGGGTATACCAATGCATCATATACCTGGGGAGGATATAACGATCGGTGAGATTTACGTTACACCAGCCACCGTGGACCATCCTACGGTGCATGACAGGATATAAACATCAACGTTGCAACGAGGAGGCGGATGAGGACGGAGTATATTGTACTATAGGATGATATTATATAGATGGATATCTGCTAGTGGAAATATTGCACTTCACACGGTCTAGTTCCACCGTATTGTTCCTTCGGTTCCCGTACCTCTACCATATACAACCACGTTTCCCGGCCACACTCCCCATCGCGAATTTCCACCCCTCGCCTCTCTCTCTCTCTCTCTCTCTTATTCTCTTTCCCGCGTTTTTTTATACATTTTTTTTTTTTTTGCTCGTTCTTTTTTTCTCGTCCGCTCTCTCGACTTTTTACCGCTCAATCATCGATACCCGCACCTCGTCAATGCATAATTTTTCTACGCGGACGAAGCGATGCGAGAGAATCCGCGAAATGGCACCGCACCTACTCGATAGTAGTTGTAAAAATATATAACAAATCAGTGCGGATATCTTTCGATTAAATATCTACCGGTAATCATCACTCGATGTATCGGAACAATGGGGCAAAGCAGAGCTCAGTACTGACACACATATGTTCGTTGAATCTAATTGGCTATCAATTGCATGTAAGGTTATACCTGTACTGTCATTGTTACGGATAGATGGGTGAGGTATAGGGAAAACAGGTGAAGCCTTTTCGCCACTTGGACTATACGCCGATCATATTTATTACCCGAATCGTTTATCAGAATGAGTAATCGCCGGGCGTGTATAACTGCAGCGTGTATATTGTATATATATGCGGTAGAATCAGGCGTGGTGCATTACGTGACGTGTATTACGCAATTTAATTACGGGACAGTAAATTTTCCGCGCTAGTCTTCCGCCGGGACGATGTCTATGTATGTACTACGCGCATATGCATGTACATGTATATAAATATGTATATTACAGATATATGCACGCGTGCGTATGCGTACGCGTTTGCGCCTTGACACTGTATAATTCATCCACGCGAGTGTAACTCGAGTGGGTAGTATATTCCTCCATCCCGTCAAGTAGGATCTGAAGGGACCAGCTCGCGCGCTGAAAACTCCTGACGTTCTTATCCCACCCCGTATGAAACTATCGCATATTTTCGTCGTACCCGGAGCCTGGGCCGTGAATGAAATATGTCCTTGTTCGCGTAGGCGGAACAGAAGCCGCGTCGTTGAGCAAAGAATCGCGGAGGAAGCTGCACGGGGAGAAGGCGCGTATGCCTGCACGGTGAAACTTTCGGATCTATAAGATCCTCGAGTCCGGAGTCGAAAGCCGAAAGTCTGATTTTCGGACAACGGGATTGTGATTCCGTTGCGAGGGCGCCGCTGTATTATACTTCTGGCACGACGGTGTGTTCGTGCGCCTGGTTGTGTGGCTCCGCGTTGCAGAATTGTGTGAGGGATAGCTAGGCCAGTACACCTGAAGCACCCTCGAAGCTGGCTGACCCAATTCCCCGTTCTCTTCCTTTCTATCCACTAAACTAGAGAACTAGGCAGATGCCCCACCGCCACGGCTCTGCAACTTAGCTTCACCGCCCTCCGCAGACACCGAGTTTCCCGTCCCCCGGACTCCTGCACCTCGTCGTCTCATTCCTGTACCTTATAATTCTCCATCTTTTTATACACCCTGCAGTGCGCAGGTATATAAAATCTGAAACAATGCATCATTTCCCCATTTCGAGGCCCCCAGCTGTCACCCGATTCATTCCATGCGGAAGGGAGATGTATAATATATATTTCGCGGAATAATTTCTACGAAGCTTCTTTTTAATCGTCAAGAATAGACGTTACAGTATAGGTACAACGCGGGGCGGAGATGCGAAAATTTAAACAGCCCACGGCCAACAACATTCATCTTCGTGCTTCATGATATGTATTAGGCAAAATTGTGTAACTCGACTGTTCGACGAAATCGTTCGATAATTTAATGCAATTGTTAGATCTACTCCTCGGCTCTTTATCTCAACTGGATTAATTCACCCGAATCCGAATTCAACTCGCGGTTGAGAATATTCGCGGACGAGATATAGCTGGACGAGTCCACTTTTCCCCGTCCGCAGCAGCAGGGACCCTCTCGAGAGCAGAGGTTGGCTGGGGCGCGGGATTCCACCCACGCGAAACTCTCTCTCTCTCTCTCTCTCTCTCTCTCTCTCTCTCTCTCTCTCTCTCTCTCTCTCTCTCTCTCTCTCTCTCTCTCATCGTCGGTGGATCCGATAAACTATATACACGCCTGGCTCATACTCTTCAAATGTATACCTATCATTATTTAATCGCAGGTATGAAAATTATCGAAACTTTGTTACAGCGCGGCGGGGTTGCAGGATGGAAACTCGGGGTTACTTTCACGGGTAGAAGTTTTCCGAACTAAAAATTCAACGCGATCTGCAGCCTCCGTAAACATCTTCCATGAGGAACGCCCCCATGTTAACGGGTTAACGGGTTAATCGGTTATTCTTCGCCCTAGACTTTCGCGGTTCGCGAAGAGATACAAAAATTTACCAGTGATCGTTTAATAATTTCGTGAATTGTGAGGAATGAGCGAGCCCCGGTCTGCCTGCCTGCAACGATGAAACGTCGAAACTTATAAACCCTCGCGTATTCTCTGTCTCAAGTTTTTCAATCGTCCGATGGCCTATTTCCGATATTAAATTCATCCGTTTGTTCCGATTGTTCCGATTGTATGTACCTCGCTCTCCGACCAGCTCCTCAACTTGCGGGCGCCTAGGTCGGCACTCGATCGCCTGAAGATAGATTAACTCCGGGCCGAGACGCGGCGTCGTGACAGACAATAAATTGATTATAATCGCAAGATTTGAAGAGCTCGTTAAAAATGAACTCTCGCCTGCCCACCTGCCGATCTACGCGAACCATCTACGTCGCCGTATCGCGTGTACATTTTATACCTGTACAGGGGTAGTTGTACGGGAAAAGAGAGAAAAAAAAAATTGGATGAAAAAAACATAAAGAAAGGTGCAAGCTGTGGCCGCAAAGTAGAACGAATCCCGTCCCGTAGGTAGGTACGTTATACGTACGTACAATGCACCCGGGCTCCGGTTTTACAAGTTTCCGTGGCATGGATTTCGTACCGATTTCTAGGTCGGCGGCAGTAATATGCGTGGAGGGATGGGCCGTTGTTTGTGTGTCGTAGCGGGCGCTGGAGGCCGGAGGCCGGAGGTCCGGAGGACCGGGGGTTGCAAAGCAATGCCCTGGTGACCTGGTTACCCCGTATCTGTTTCCCCACCCCGCCTGGGCGTCCCACCGCTTACCCGAGAGCCAACCTACATGCAATTCCTATATGTAATAGGTATCCCACTCTAACGTCGAGTTTTTTTTTTTTTTTTTTTTTTTTTTTTTCTTTTTTTCGAAAGGTGCGGGAGGCCATCATCGATATTATTTCGTTTCTCTGCTATATAAGTGTACACGTATTATCGCCGAAAGTCGAGAGAAACGGTTCAAAAAAAATTGAAACAAAAATAAAAAAAAGTATATCTGGCAACCGTCCCAGACATACCCCAGCCTGAGGGGTCGAATCTACGCCCGCGTTACGGTTCAACAGCTAGCCTAATCTGTTTTACACGCGATTATCGAGGTCACGGGGAAAAAAAAGGATATACAAAAATATAAAAAAAAAAGTGGCAAGTTCGGGTAGTATAATACGTATATATGCATATATACCTATAGGATGTAACAAACGCGTTACGGGGTACCGTACTTATTCCACATTCTTTTTTCGACAATGGCTCGCTGCCAGATGAAATTCATAATGAACGGGAGGAAGGCAGCAGGCGATGGGCCGGCTAACCGCTAGGTGAAACCGTGATAAGGATAGTAGATCGTAGATATGTGAAATTTCTTAAGGAATCAATTCAATCAATAGTTCGATCACCTGAAAAGATCAATAAAATCGCTGCAAGTTCTCTCTCCTACTTTTTGCCGTTGGTTTTCTGGTTTTTTATTTTTGGTTTTTCTTTCTTCTTTGTTTCGTCCCACACTATGGAAATTGGATTCGGTTTATACTGTCGAATTCGGGATCGCACGCCCGCGTTACAGCAACGCCAGCTGTGCCATGAATTATAACGTAATGTACAGATGTGCCTACTGTATAGAGAGGGTACACAGTAATATACAGAACAGGATGTGTGTTCGTTTCCCGGATGCGTCTGTATGTGTGTGCGTGTCTCTCTCCATGTACAACCCGTCTATATGTATATGTATAGCCATGCATTGCTCGTAGTTGTGTACACGAATAAAAGGCAGCAATTCTCGAGCTCTGCGGGCCAATTTATTTCTACAACGTGCAGCAGTAGTGATCCATACCTACTTTTCAAACACGTATCTCATCTGTTCCCAGAGTTACGATAATTTTTTTTTTTTTTATACATATAGGTATATATATATATATATATATTTTTTTTTTCTCATTTCTATCACCACGATTTCTGATGTTTGTGGAATACAGTCAACGCTCACGTCCTTCCCTTCCTTTAAATCGTAAATACTTATCCCCCAGTAAGCCAACGGGAGGAAGGGAGACACCACCAGGACGAGGAAAGTCCTGCAGACGATTGAGAGCCCCTGGTTCAGGCAATATCGAGTGACTTTGGAAAGCCCTAGCTCGGGGAATCCCCCCCTTCCCCTCTCTCTCTCTCTAGCTGGCTCAGGGTTTAGTCTAGCCCGACCCACCCGAGTATAACGATGCTGCAGACTACTGCGGAGCATACTCGCTCACGTACAGCTATAGTTGCCACCCTCGCGTCCTTCAGGCCCTTCTCCTACCCCCGCAAAACTAGGTTCTCTCGATCTCTCCTCGTCCCCGCCATGACACCGCATCTGCATAGTCAAACCCCCTACATTGCCCGCTATTAACTGAAGAGGGCTCGCTTCCACGTCTACCTGCTCTACTCGTGCCGATAGCAGTGCCAAACTTTAAAGGTAAAATATTAGCCGCGGTCTACGCGAAGCGAAGGATATGTTGGAAACTCGAATTTACCAAATCGGGAAAGTTGTTGGTTGTCTTCTTCCGTGCCTATATATATATATATATATATATATATATATATATATATGTATATATATGTATATATATATATATATATATATATATATGTATAATATACTTCGTACTCGCGCACAATCGAATCTCTGGTAGGTATAACGACGAGACTGAAAATTTTCACGACTTCCTGAAGCGTCATGTATATCCGGCTTTCGAATTGATCGAACTACGACGTGTTGTATCCCGCCGAGGAGACGAGAGAGATACGATTCAGCGTACGCCGGGGGATTCCCCCTTCGGCTTCCGAAAGGGCAAACGAGAAACTTGGAGTGCGAACGATTTGAGCGGGGCAAAGAAAACTCCGGGTGGGCAAATATATACTCGGGGAAAAAATCTATTCGACGTCTAACAACTAAGCCAAATATAAACTCTGTTGCGTGACGTGGAAGCCCCCGGGTCACCCCGGGTCCCTCATCTACCACCCTCGGCCCTTCGCTATTTCCCCCCCTCTCCAACCACCGCGATGTAATTATATCACATGTACTCTTCACGCTC
Organism: Macrophya alboannulata; assembly: GCA_949628255.1. NCBI lineage: Eukaryota > Metazoa > Arthropoda > Insecta > Hymenoptera > Tenthredinidae > Macrophya > Macrophya alboannulata. The sequence goes on from OX451212.1 coordinate 18,773,720, forward strand.
GCGTAGTAATGTTAATACATTATTAGCAGGGGTATATGTATTTACTTAAACGTACTATAAAAGCGTGTACACGTCGTGTACGAGTCGTGGAACTTTTTTTTAACAACTCCCTTGGGGATCCTTTGGAATTTTAGTCGATGATGCGGACACGCTGTGAGATCAAAGCAATCATTATTTTAAAGAGAGTCTTGAATATATACGGGCAAGACTATATACGCAACGGCATACGGGCAGGCGGGTATAGGTATGTAGGTAGGTACGTATAATATATAAGGGCGACGACCTTTGCTCGCGAGTATAAAATGAGTCGGGACAAAAGTCAAAAAGTATCAATTATGTATCCTTACTTCCAAGAATTATGATCAATTTCTATGCGTATTAGAGCCTTCTTTGATCTGTGCAACTGAGGATGGATACATACATACGTACGCGGGTATATGTATCTCCGAGTGTATGTAAACAGGGTACAAAGCGCGAGCTCGCGGAAACCGGAAGAACAAACATAACGTAGATAGATGCGGAAGATTGAGAAGAGATCAAAGAGGGTAAAACGCGGTTCACAAGGAACCGAAGACTCGGAGCGCGCCTACACTACGAGACGAAGACAAAGACTGAGACTGAGGCCAAGACGAAAGGAAACGAATACGCCCGTGCAGATGATGACGACGCGGATAGACGGGATGAGCGATGGGCCAGTTTCAACCCTTTATCCTTCGTCCCGAGTCCCCCGGTAGTACTGCGTTCAGATCACTAGTCAAGTATAACCGTGCAGGCAAAAGTTCCGCGGTTCTTTGAGAAGCTGAAAAATGATACCAATGATTTTTACACGGGATTTGATGCATCGTTTGTTTAACCGCGGAGCATTGAGTTATATTTTATTTTTCTTTCCTCTTCTTTCTTTCTTCCCCTCGCGTTCTTAGTAGCCTTCCCAAGCTCGTGTTCCGAGATAGTTTGGCCGGTCCGTGGCCGTGGGACTCATCGCCACGTACGTCACGGATATACGTTTACAGGTATACATATGTGCCGTATAATCGCCGGGCAAATGGACACTTGTGATACTCACGCGCAGCTTTCAACGACTTACACTGAGGAAGCGGGAAAGAAACACGCGACGCGAAACGTCGCTCTAAACGTCTATCCAACTTCCGTATATCTTTACGAGCTACTATATATCGTAGATCTAGACGTTGTCGAGTCCCCGTATCGCGTTATTTAGTTGCTTCTGCTTCTGCCGTAGCTATACCGCCACTGCCACTGCTATAACGCTCGTTTCAGTTCAATCAGAGAGTGCTTCGACGGCGATTGGGTATCTGGAGCCTCCTCGAGGTCCTGGAAGGAGTTTCTAATCCCGAGTAAAGAGGGAGGAACCTCGAGGGATTCGTCATATACCTATACGTCTCTGTGAAACTCGGTGCCAAAACATTTATTTGACCAGTATTATATTTGCTAACAAATGTTTATCCCTCTTCCTGCAGATATTAAGGGGAAATTATACTCCGCAACGGATGCTGACTAGATACTTTAAACCTAGACCATTCCTCCTCACTGCAGTTGTGTAAATCAGTCAGAAGCCAGGGAATTATTTTCTAATGTTTTTATATCTCCGTACCTATACTCGTTTCGTCAGATTTTATCACGAATCACGATTTCAAAGCCGTCTCCAGCTCTTCACCGTCACCCTACAATAGTGTCAAAGAAGCTTTCAACTCGGTCATAAAGAGGTATAAATTTAACTGTACTGAAGATATTTTTTTTTAAATATATTTCCTCGTCTGTCTGAGGAGGGATGGGAATTAACGTGGCGCAATTCCGCCCCATTGATGTTCCCATGGCGTGGCGAGCGAGAAAAAATCATCGAAAGTGGCAGTTCAGGCAACTCATAATTATCTCAATGTCGAATCAGATGATGAGACAATTTCTGCAGGCTGTGTAGTTCTACCTGTGATCTCGGTGAAAATGAATAACGAGCGACATAGCGCGTTCTGTATCCGTGGATGGGAGTGCGTTTACGAGTGAATAGGCAAGCGGAAGGTTGAGCGTATGTTGCTATAAGTTTTCCACGTCAAGCCAACGCCGTTTCGAAGATTCGTAAATTTTTATTGCCCGGAGATAAGGAAGTCGAAGACAGAAACGTAGACGAGAGCTGCGAGCCGCGTATAAAACGTCGAGTGTACCTTGATGGCTTCCATTCGCAAAGACTTGAATTTTTCTCTTGGAATTGTCGTCGGTAGGCTCGCAAATTATCGCGATCCTCTCTTCTCGACTGTGTAAAGAATAGGTTAGGCCGGGGGATTCCGCGGAAATAAGTTTTTAACGGAAACGTAGCTTTGCTCTATACAGATAGGTATATACACGTGTATACACGTATACCGGTGGAAGGAGAGGAGGCAGGGAGACAGGGATGGTATTATAACGCGAGACGCTCGGTGGCGCGATAAGAAACTGAATGTAGAAAGTAGGAACACGTCGGTAAATCGAGTTCCCGGTCGGATGATATTCCACCCTAAAGAGACGTACGAATCCCACTCGTATATATTCTCGGACTTTCGAAACGCGCCGTGCAGTATAGGATTACCGCCGGGGTTTCTTCCTCTGCGACAGCACACCCTGCACCCTGCACCCAGCTGTTAGGCCCTATGAGCATCGAAACTAGTTAATTGGATTAGTTAGCGCTGATGCATTCGCACAGCAAATATCCGCCGGGGAATACCCACTTTCCACCCCACGCCCCTTTCAATAATGTACTTCCCGATGAATTACCCGAGGTTTTTATATACCGAGTATCGTTATATTATCATCGATTTCCGCCATCGTCAAGGATTGAGACGCAGGCCGCTACCGCCACCGCCACGGCGGCTACGAAGAAGACGGAAAACGGAAAGCGTCGTTGAGAAAAGAATGATTGCCGCCATCTTGGGTGGCGCTGAGGAGCCACGCGTATATTCCACCTTACCTCCATGTTTAAACACGCGGCTGGAGTTTCTTCTTCGGCTTTCGCAAGATGCGAGCGCGAGAAAAATCAATGCAACGCGTTCAGCTACGGCGTCGTCTCGACCGAACCAAATTCCGCGACTGTGATTTTTAAACGGGCAACGTTCACACGCCCGAATTGTGGCCAGCTTACGGGCGAACTGCGGGAAATCGCAACCCTTTAATATCCGAATTATAATCATTATCGTCATTACAGATGGCGGGTTCCAGGGAGACGAGAAAACTAACCACGATTTCAATAGGCTCGACAAATAATAAGCTCCGAGAGTTGGACCTTTTCTTCCCCATTTCCTTTTTTCTTCACAAATATCAGTCCAACGATCTGCTGCAGGGATTCCTTTCCAGGGTGCAGTCAGACGTCTGATATCATGATATGCACGAGTATACTTCTTTTTTTTCCCCTTCGTTCGCACAGAAAACTCTTCACCTAACAAACCTCGGTAAAATTGAAACATATTGCTTTTATAGTCAAGGACTGCATCTATTCAACTATACGATACATTCGATGGCTTACCAATCCTCAACTCCACACTCGCTTGTATACTCCGAAAGACTAACAAACTGAGAGAAAATTCTTCCGGAAATTTTAACGAGCACTCGTGGCAGACATCGGTCGACCCGAAATTCCGGGATATTTTCATTCCTATCGAAGCCCGGCTAAGGGCGATGACAAGGACAGGGACAAGGACAAGGGCAAGGACAGGGACGGGGATGGGGACCGGGGACCGGGGGCGGCGACGCCTCATAAGGGAAGTTGAGCGATCACATATATATATACATGTATATACCTACACGTACATATATATATTATATACATGCACACGCGCGCGCCCGCGTATTTGTATACGTGTAGTGTCGGTCCCTCCTATTTATTGCCGGATATTACAGCTTAAACCCCGGCTCAATGTATACCTTATAGCAGGCGGGCAGGTATACTACAAGTTCTTGGTGTACAAGTATGGGTTACGTTCATGTGGCATGGTTACGCTGTGTGACGCGAAAGAAAGAGGTTTTCCCTTACGATCAAAATCCACCACGTCCCACCGACTATAATTTAATTCGTGCAACCACGAAGGAGCATCAATCTTTATAGATTTTTAGAAAAAAAAAAATAACGGTTAAGAAAGAAAGAACGAAAAAACAAAAAATTGAGTAAAAAAACGAAAAATTATTTTCCATTATTATCTGCAACTTCAAAATTATAATAGCTAGAAATCTGTAAAAATTTTGGGGGATAGCTACTATCATTAGAATAAGGTCTACGAAGTTTCAAATTTTTTGAACTATCGGTTTAGCCAAAATAAAAAATTGATTTTTCAATGCCAAAAATCCCAAGCGACCTTTGAATAGTAATATGTTTTTTTTTGGTCGAAATTTTAGTATGTTACTCTACAATCTACATAGAAAATATTGAATCAGTGAGAAACTGAAGAATAACAACAGGAAAAAATCGATTTTTGACCATTTTTGGAATTTTCAAGATTCTTGAGCGACCTCTGAAAAATTTTCAATCAAGCTGAAATTCGGAGATGGCTCTCAAAATGCATGAAACTAACAAATTTTGAACTCATGAATGTTAATCCCAATTTAGATTCGCATTCGTCTTAAATTTGCGTGGGCTTGAAATCGGTATAATAATCAATCTCGTCAAGTATACGTTGGTCCACGTTGTTTTCGGGGTAAATCTTATACCTGATTCAGATTCCGCATTACTGATCGAGCTAGCCGATTCTCTATCCCTGCCCAGAGTATCATTACCCCCTGACCACTGTTCTTTGTTTAGTTAGAAAAAATTGCTGTCCACTGCGCTATAGCCAGCCCTGGGACAGACAGACAGACAGACAGATGGATAGGTATAGTTATATAATGCAGGACGGATATAGATGATATGCTTGTCACGTTCCGAGCTACAGCCGAGAACTACGAAAATGTTACGGAAGTGGGCTTAAACAGTACTGCAGTGATGAGATTTGAGAGAGCGACACGGACGTGGAAAGCTGCGAGAGGAGAGAGGAGAAGGCTCGATATCTTTGGGCAAGCGTTTGGTGTTAATTACTAGAGCCAGGGCGGAGCGGGACGATGGCCCAGGGCGAGGGATCGGCGGGGCGGGTAACAGTGACGAATTGATTTATTAAAATTGCACCAAATCGATAGGTCCGGGCCGCCTGACGGATGATAATCAGCCGCCAAGGACTCGCGCGTAACGATTTTCTACTCTGGACTCGGGATCCTGGACGGAACTTTGGTCACCCTCGGTGTCTCCGGCATTTTCCAATCTCAAATCTCCGACCTCTGTATCCTACCTCGAAACGGCGACCCGACTCCGAACTTATCACGCATAAAACTGTTGAGAATAAAAGAAGAAAATCTACCCCCTAGCGCCACCCTCGAATCCTTAAAATCACGCGTTTGCTCCCCATACATCGTATATAAATATAACGCGGCGGGTGAGCGAGGCGCAAATACAATTGGCACAAAGCCGGAGGCCATTAGGTGATGAAAAAAAGGAAAACACTCACGCCTCGGCGATGGGCGATGATGGCTGTGGCGGTGGCAGTCCACAACCCTCAAAACCACGGCTCGGAATTTCACACTAAAATTAATAACACACGTATCGATTGGTCGGGTTCATTCTTGAGAGCTCTTTGATCGCGCGGGCATATCTCCGGTCCTGGGTAAGGAAAAAGTACGGATATAGGCCGGAACTACAGGAAGTAAGAAAGAAACGAAGGAAAGGAAAGATATATAGCGGAGTGGATGGATGCGTGCGGAAAATGGCTACACCGCTTGACGCCCAGGTACAATCAATCAGTGTGGCGGTCAGCTCTGGCCGACAGGATAGTAGTGATGGACGTACGGGCGTACGTACGTACCGACCGACGAACCCATACTCCCTCTGCCTTACTCCACGCGTCTCGACGCTCCACGGTCTTTCCTTACAACCCTGGAAACACATTACTGTCAAGTCTGCAGGAAAAACTACCCCGTGCCGAAGCGTTTCTTCCTTCTCCAGTACCCTTTGCTTCCTAACCGTCTCTCTCTCTTCACCCGCGCCTTATCTTTCTCTTACTATACTTGGCTCCTCAGCTCTTTGCCCATATTACCTTCACCTTTTCTCTATCCTCGCAGCTACTCTTCTAGCCCTTTTTCCGTTAGCCTCGAAGCCTGTCCATACGACACCTTTCGGTTGTGTCTTTTTTTTTTCTTTTCCCCAGCCCCAGATAGTCTCCACGAGCTATAGACGGCTCTGTGTATCGCACGCGTATATCTCGGGCAGGACGTCGCCGGAAGTACCCGGCGGAGACGAGTAGACAGGACCGGATATTGTTCGATGTTGGAAAGTGGCAACGTGTGGGTGCACTTCCGCCAGTAGATGTTACCGGTTGCAGTTTCATACCCTTCGATCGTTGCCTATTTGCCCGATTCCAAACCCGTAGAGATTCTACGTATTATTAACCACCGATTCGGCTCAGACCATTATGTCATTTTATTCTATATTGCTCACCGATTTTCACCCCCACGTATATGACCCCGTATACAGATTGCCGAAGAAGACGAAGAACGAAATGACGATAAAACGATCTCGAGAAGAAGAAAAAGGAGGAATTTCCGCGGGTGAAAGGGAGGATAGTCGTTCGATCGAAGTAAACATCTCAGTTGGCGTCCGCGAGGGGCAATAATAGCGGGAAGATTGGCGCCATAGGCGATGCATTTTTGATTGATATCACGTACGAGACTCGAACAACTTTATACCCGAGGAAAAGATACCCCTGCGACATATTCGCCTATACATCCTCGGATAAATTCTGGCCACGCACTGGACTCCGGCCAGAATGCATCCTCGCCTTACTCCCCCTAGCCCCGATCCTCTGGCTCGTCGGACGTTCCATCAAAATCCCGACGAGTGTCACGTGTCGTTGAATGTCTCGGTTCACTCAATACCTGCACGTGGTGCAATGAACGTGGAACTTTGAATCAGGCGTCGGAGGTAAGCCGGTAGCTGATGCAGGAATTGCGGATGACGGAATAAGAGTTTCCCTCGACGGTTTACTTCGAAAGTTTTGGTAACGTTAAAACTTTGAAAGGCACTCGGTGGTGTCGTAAAAATTTCTGCTTCAAACACACGGGAGCGAGTAGGTGAGCAAATGTCATTGCCTCGATGTGTCGATATTTTATTGATAAATCACTATATGAGAATGATGGCTATACCGAAGTCCTGTGTAGCCCAGGCCTAGCTTATACTCGGCGTAATTCGCATCGTGAAAACTCGGCGCCTTTCCCAGCTTCTTAATAAACGAGCCTAATTTATCATCCGAATTCCGAAGGAGGCTCGGGCTGAAGAAGAGCAAAAACTTCCTCGTCTTCTAATCTTTTAATGCTTCGCCGAAAAAGCACACCTGCGCGATCTTTAGCCTCGACTTTTCGCTTCCGTATATACGTACGTAGACATGCTGATGCTGATTATGCTGATCGACCAACTGTCCGTAAAAGTACATATCACTCCTATAATCGCCAAAGTTGACATGATATTCCCAAATCGATAATAGTTTATGAATTTCGACGAAAGATCATGACAATTTGTAGCGTTTTTGCACACATACTCGTACACGATATACTTGGCAGATTATGGCAGTAGACCCACGGCGGTTTCGATCTGTTATTCACACGAAATGGCAGATCTATCATTCCGCGCGTCGACGACGTTCCAGCAAAATGGAATGATCGCGCGGGCATCGCGAGTACAAAAAGTTGTTTGCCACGAGGGAGGTATATAGGTATATATATATAGATATATATATAGGTATACGTATACGCAGAAGGGGACTTTGGTATCGGAAAAATTCCCAATCACAGCCGCATATACATACATGCGGGATCTGTATACGCGGGTATATGGGTGAGTCTGTATACGTGCATGGTTCGCCCTTATACCCCCTTCGGCAAACTATATACTTTCCATCGTACAATTATTTCATCTCTTCGCATAAGATAATAAGTACAAACGTACACTGGCTCATCTCGAGGCGGGATAATCGTTGTTGGGTTCATCAGGGCGATTAACCGCGAGACGAAGGAGGGAGATAAATAGATGAATAAAAAAATTCAAGAAATGTGTACCCGTATAACGGAAAAGGCGGCCTCGAAATAGGAAGGAGATCGGTTCGCACCCCCCTTGGCAGTTCGCGGTATTTACCTAACACAGGTAATAGAGTAGCCCGTAACATCGATCGAATTCTCTAACCTCGTTGTGACTCAATTCCCGGGCGTTAGGAACTGAGCGGTTTCTGTCCCGAAGCAAATCGTGATTTATTCCACACTTCCGCCGATCTTTCGAGCGGCGCGCTTTCGGTGATTCCCATCTAACCGGCGAGGAACGGTATTGATAATATCGAGACAACACGTATCCAGCTCTCGTCTATAGAAAAACGTTCTATTATCGTGTCTTATATCGTGGAGGAAGAAAATTACAATGACAATGAAGATGATCATGAGAATGAAGAGGCTAAACGTAGAGCTTGATGGTTTTATTTCTGTTTTTTTTTTTTCAATTCGTGTAAAATTTGAACCGAAAAGTCCGGGTTCTTTTAGAATGTAGTTATCATCGAGACGTGAGTATTACCAATGAGTATACACGACGTTATACGTATAAGCAGGTACGAAGAGGTATAGAGCGATGATCGGAGGCTAATCGAGTCAATGTACCTACTAGCGAATAAGGAATACCCGCGCCCTGCCATTGTCCGGCATACCTCGACGCGAAGTAGCGCGTGCCTCAGTTAGTCGGGTTCTTCTGCCTTCGAACCGAAGCTTCGCCCCCTGATATTGATCCATCCCGTCCACACGCCGGAGCTTACTCCTCCTCCGCCAGTCTTCGGCCTCGCACAGCCCTCTGGACGACTCTTAAAGCTGGATTCACACAGGTCGCGGACGTGGACCGGAGCTTTCTATTTCGCACCGATGTATGATGTGTATATGTATATGCCTCTACTCGACGGATCTACCCGTATTTACTCATTTTCTCATTCTCCCCATTTTCTCGTCAAATTCTTTTCATCTTTTTTTTTTTTTTTTTTTTTTTTCTTCTGATTTCCACGATTCCGCCGCGTTAAAAGACAACACAATACAACGCGTACTCTGTTACAGCTGTACACGTATATCGATATAGTGTACTCATCACTCGCGATTCGTACGTTGATGATATAATACCTACTCGTAATATGCCGCCGCGCACAGCTCGTACCAGTGTACGTATATATATCTACGCGAGACTACCATACCCAGATATAGATAGAGTGCAAATAGTATAGAGATATACAAAGAGATACACTGATAGGTTTACCCTCGCGGATCACGTTTCGTATTTTCCTCGGATCAAGTATTTCATATTCTTCGCGGACCGAGGTGATCTCAGATCTATTTCCGCAAATACATAAAGACTGTCTGGTCTGGGTCCGCTCTGCCAGCCTCCGGTTCCGCGCTCGCGTATATATCTTGTCGGAGTTCTCGTCGCGAAACTTGAGTCGATTCAAAAGTTCCACCGAGTGATGAGTATTATCAACGCTGATACCGCGCCGTGGCAAGATTTCCGCCGTCTAGAATATCATTTCAATGAATCCGAGTGGTTTTTCGAAATCTACAAATCGAAAGCTCATTTTTATTCAAAATAATGATAACGATGATGATATATCATCGTTGATGTGGAAATTGTGGAGAGATTTGGGCGATTTTTATAGCCACACCAGTTGGCGAGGACTCGTTTGAACGGTACACCTTATACTCGTATACTGAAATTCGATTACGAAAACGCAACCCCGATGCCGTGAAATTCACCCGCATATACAAATATCTGCGCGCGGTCCACCTAATGCCGTATTCATGCACATGTATATGTACTACATTATACGTGTACTCGTATAAGTACTGCACATAGAAGCTTAGAAACGTGGGTAGGTGTTCGTGCGCGCGCGTGAGTGTCGGAAGCTAATTTCCTTATCCCGGGATCTTGGCACGAGAGCTCTCACAGTTCTACCCTAAGCTTTCGTAGATCTTCTTAACGGCTTCTTAATCAGGGATATATCATGGTGACTCTGCTCCAACGCTATATAGCTTTGATAACATTTCCACGTATTATAGTCATCGTGTACGTGTAACGCGGGAGAACGGGGAAGCCGAAGTTTGCACTCTCGTATACCTACGTATGTATCTACGAGTACGATCCGAATAATTATTCTCTTCAGCCTTTTCAGAATCCTCCAGTTCGTACCCAATAGCTGCGGTAAAGGAGTATATCGTGGTAACGAAATGTCAGTCTGGGTGAAGCTGGTACGCTTCGGCAAACCACTGATAATTTTCTTGATGATAATATACCTACGGCTTTAAGTTTGCCAGCGCGACGAACTTCCGGAGTTGTCCGGAAGAATCGCGGGTTCTGTATATCGCGTGTAGCCAGAAGTTAGCTCTTCCGAATACCAGAAGAACGACGATATAATTATTCCGGTGAAAAAATATTTATCCTTATACCCGTAGATTGACCCTCGCGGGGTTCCTTTTCTCATCGTCAAAGGGGATAGTTTTTTAAATTCCATTGTATATATAACGTTGTTTTGCAAATGGGGTACGCGGAAGAGAAATTTATGCACCGTGGATAGAGAAGTTGTTTTCCGAGCGATTATTATACTGTTCCTATTCTAGAAAGCTTAGTATAAAAAGCCGAGAAAACTGTTCTCTAATTTTCACAGCGCAGCTTACTGATTAAACGAAGCTCAAAGCTGTTTCAAGTTTTTCCTAACGAACCGCTCGGCCCGCGCTGAACTGCATGTTAGTACCTACGTACTGCGACTACATACACATACGTATACCTACGTAGATTCACGGTATGAACACATGAAAACACGCGTACCTCTCTGTACGGCGGATCTGACCGTAAGGATTTAGATTTTATTGTTCTCAAATCCGTTTAAAATCTCCTCTTTCTACCGCCTCGACTAACCCAGGGGACGGAGTGTTTGTCAATCGATCATTTCCCGCGATGTATTAAATACACATACGATTGAAAAATTGACTATATTTATATTATACAGCTAAGAGCTGCGGTTGGTCCATTTCGTGTCCGGTGCGTAGGTTAATAGATCGGAGGGTAATGATTAGTAGGATCAATTTTTTCACTTGTGCCACTACAGAGCTTGGAATTTCCCCAGTGATCAAACTGTGGCTTAACGTAATTAACGCCCAGTTCCTCGGATTCAGTACACAGTTATACCTGGGCGCGGCTCTACCGCAGCTGGTATGGATGTCGTCGTATTAATATATAGGATCCGGTGAAGTTTTGCATCTGAATTCCCAGTTGGGGAATTCGCGCGATTTCCTGAACCGTCAGAAGTCATTGAAAATCTGAAAATTGACTTGAGTACCGTCGCGGGAAGGAGAAGTGAAAGATGCCGCAGGACGTATCTCTGGTTACAGATCATCGTCGTATCGGGGGATAAAACTTTTGACAAATAAAATATCAATTTGGTTCAATCGACCAACCACCGTTCTCTGTGTAATATCGGCTGCGGAGTGATGGGGGGGTGCAGGATGTGGAATTATAATTAATTGCGTTACACCACCAGCAGATTGCTGCATCCCGCTCGACGTTCGATGGATTACCAATATCCGAGTAAGCAGATACATATACATATATATATATATATATATACATGTATCTACACATATAATATATATATTAGTATATACCCTGCACAGGGAAGGAGCCCTCCTCGTATCGCTACATCTAGGTTATACCTATCTCTTGTATACATATACTAACTGTGTGTGTGTGTGTGTGTGTCTACATTGCAGAGCTATATGATAAACCTTGTTTTCGCAAGGCGTACAAAATATGTACATACATACATACATACACATACACACATACACACATACACATATACATACACACGTAAGTTCGACGAGTAATTTCTCGCCAATGCGCTGGCATTCCCTTATCCCATTGTACTTCAGTACTCGTATCTTTTTACCACCCAATCGTTAAACTTACTCCTCACGTGTACAATATCGTAGATAGTTCAATATAGGTATAGTCTGGCGGCGCGAGGCTGTTTCTACTCGACGTTGGCCGACCCCACCGCCAGTAGGACCGGCCGAACTGTATACCAGTAGAAGCGGTACGACGAGGCACAGCAGCGGAGGACGACAACGAACGACTTGTATACCTTGTATTGTCAGACACGCTGCAGTAGCAACGGCAGCTGTAGTGGCCGGCCAGTCGCAGGAGTAAAGTGCGTGCTAGGTCGGGCATCGGGTCTTGCCGCGCGCTTACAGACGATGAGCGATTTGAGGAATGATTCCCATAACCGTGTATAGGTATATTTTCATTTTCATTTTTTTTTTATTTTATTTATACACAGACCCGCTACGTGGACTACATACTCACATTGCAGATTTTTATTTATCGATGAAAATACGATGAAAATCAAATTACAGGGTTCAACTTATTCATTAATTGATTATGGGTATTTTTTTAGACGTTATAGCCTACTCAACGCTGTAGGTAAATTTGAAACAGACCTACTATCAGAACATATGTCTCTCGCGAGGCTTCAATTTTATTATTTCGATATTTCAGAATCAATTTTCCCCCTGCGAAAACCAACGATGAAATTACGAGACGGCAGGTAGGCGTCAATTCTAAACAGCGTAGGGCAGATAATTTCTCCTACCGGATAGAAATCAATCTTCTCCGAGGCGGGATGCAGTGATAACCCCAAGGGCTTACTAGCAGCGTGACTATACCACAGGGGCGGGACGTGGCGTGGCGTGGTACTGCCAAAGGTAGTCGGGGTAGCGATGCAATTATTTGCGGTAAGATGATCTCAATTAAGGGCATCGCGGCAGGAGCCTGCTGTCGTTGTTTATAGATATACGTAGGCTGGTTGACCGAACGGATGGGCGGACCTCAGAGACGCGGTTTCTCGCTCGGTATCACGGGGATGCTGAACGATAACCACGTTCCGTATACGATTGTGGGAAATTGGGAACAGAGATAAGAATAGGACCGAAGGATGGATTAGTTATACTGCACGTGACGAGGAGGTTGATAAAAAATTAAGATCCGGGTTCCTAAAAGTATAATACTACAATAGCTTGCCGCTAACAATCTATTCCAATACCGAATTATATTATAGAATTGTACATGAGTCATTTCGGGTGAAGCGTGCCACCTTCAAACCACACACATCCGATTTTTTTTTCATTGCAATATTATGTCACATTATACCATATCAGCATCCCTGATTATTCGAATTTTTTTTTTTTTTTTTGCGGCTGCCCGTTCTATACATATTATAGTTATGATTTGTAAAAGTCTGCAGGCAATATACAGGAACTCGAAAAAATTTCAACTGATGATATCTCGGAGTTTAAGTGTATTAAAAAAAAAAAGGAGGTGATCGATGAATTCGTCTTGAATCCAACTTTCTGAAAAAACGTTATTTTGAAATTTAAAAAAAAAAATTGGCTATCAAAAAAATTACTACCATATAAGTATACCATAGAATTACTCGGGGTAGGGGGTGCGAAGGAAATCCAACGGATTTTTTAACGAGCAACGCCAAGAAGACGTAGGGTGGGATACTACAAAAATAATAATAATAAAAAAAAAAGAAACAATGGTTTTCGGGGAGGATGTCTCGTCTCGTAACAACAGAAGCTGTCACCACCAACATGGGCAAACTGTGCGCGGGGTTGGATTATCTTATTTTATTTCATTTCATTTTCATTTTCAGTTTTGTTTTTTTTTTTCTTCATTTTACTTTATTTTCCGAACTCTCGCGGACGCGGACGAGCCGACTCTCGACAATCTATACGTTACTCAGCAAGATTCGGGTGTTCAAATTATATCCCCTTCCGCTTAATATACCCGCATATAAACTCTGCACATGTTTTTCGCGTTTAATTATTCGCCAATATTAAGGCCCACGCGTTACTTAACCCTCGCGCCCTAGGGGGCTGTTTGGTTACTTTGTAACCTTCCGCTCGACTTTTTCGAGACAGACTTTTCTTTTCTCTTTTTATTTTTTTTTTTTTTTTTAACCACCACCCTTCGACTTCCGGACTTGAACTTGCGAACCTTTACGAGCGTGAAAACCTTGCGTAATTATTATTGTCGTCACTCGATACGTTACTCAACTCGGTTCGCTGTGTATATTCCATAGCTCCGCGAGTTGGTACCGTCGCGCGTCCTTGAAGTGCGCGGAGAGGAACGAATTGAGACTTTAGAAAGGGAGAGGTAGGGAGAAGTAAGGGAACAGGGAAAAGGGAAATGGGAAAAGGGGAAGGGGAGCACCTGCGACTACACGAGGCGGGTAACCTACGAGTACATAATAATCGTTCGAACATAATTTTCATCCCCTCGTAGTTATCATCATCATTATCTAACAGCGGTCGCGTCCGATGTCGTCGCGTAATTGAAAAACGCCCAACTAAACCACCACCATCACCCACATTGATTATCCTTTTTCTCTTTAACAGCGTATTGTTAAGCCAGCAGCCGCATTGACGGACGCGTACGAGTCGTACGTGGAATTGTACCCCCCCGCCCAACTCCCGCGTGTATGCTCTTTCAAGGTTTACATATATATATATATACGTCGTCTGCGGTGTATACGAGAAACTCGAGTGGCGCCCACGTACGTCCGAGGATCATGAGAGTGGTGACCGGGTATAGGTCTGCACGCGTCGATATTCGCCCTGACCCGGGATTTAATTTCGAATACACTAACGACTTTGGCGCTTTACGACGCGGGGGGATTACCCCCGTGGCCCAGCTGTTCTGGCCTAGCGCGTGCAGTGGTTCAAAAATCGAGCAAGGAAGTTCGCGAACTTTGGTTTATCACTCCCCAATATCCTGCCAATTCTCATTTCGAGGCCACAATGTTAATTTTTTTTTTATTTTTTATCGCTTTTCCTCTCCCGGTTTCTAAGTTATTTTCAAAGAAATTTTTTGTTAATTCATTCACATACAATTACGTATAGAGGTATATGTTTCCTATGGTGCCAAGTGCTGGATTGTACCATAATTAATCGCAATTCATAATCGCGTGTCTCACCCTGCGTTTAATCGTAAAGCATCCTCATTGGTGGCGTTTGAAAGCGTCAAAGGCAGCGTGTGCAGTACTTGATGAGAGAGAAAAAAGAAATAGGGGTTGTAGGGGGTACGTGGCCTCGTCCGTTCGTTCATTTGGTCTATATACAGCCGCGTTTCAAAGGCACGCCACCACCTACGGTTTCAATTGGCCCCAGTTACATTATTTCCGATAAACTCTGCCAAGCCCTTCGGGCCCCTCTTACCAGGCAAAGTGCCATAAGAAACAATTGAAAGTCACGCGTTTCGCGTTGATTGAACGCGGAAGTTTTACACCCCCCGCGCACCGCGTACGCCTTTACCGACCCTCGATTGCCGAGGACATGTTGTCCGCAGCTCTTCCTCCCTCTATCTGCTTCACTTTTTTACTGGGTATGGGTATATGTATACATATATTTTTTTTTTTTTTTCCTCTATTTTCGATTTTGTCAGTCGTTTCATTCAATTCGATTCATTGTGTTATTATTATTATTATTTTCCTTTTTTTCCCCGCTACTTATACTCTCAGCTGTTGTCACTCTGCCATCTAGGTATGTGATGTATAATTTTATCATTGAACTACAGGCCAAACGAACCCCATGAACGTTTATTGCTAATGCTTTACCCATCCTATTATTACCTACTCGTGTCATCCGTTTTTATAGCGTGGCTTTTTGAGAGTGATTTTTTTTTTCTTTAATTTTTTTCCTGCTCTGAGTAATTTCAGTTATCTTCAGGGAACAAGCCGTCCTAGGATATCAATAAACGCTTCTCCCTCTCTCTATTTTTTGCTATAATAATATATCCCTGAAGCTATACGATCTATGCCGAACATTAAACTCTGAACTTTGATTTTTTATGGCACCACGCACATGCATTATGCTTATGTTCTTGCCTTTCTGCTCTATTATAGCGTACGTGTATTCCCTAGTCCGGTGGATTTTCTCTGTTGAAATTGTGCATACCTATAACAAATACCTATATACTGTACATAGATACGCACATAGTATACAGACGTATAGATATACAATACTACGTGTGTCGTTGTTCCGTAATTGTTTCTTACCTTGCAGTGGGAGCAGTTGTAGATAACCGAGTACGGTTGTCCGCAGTCGTAGCGAGCGAGGACCTCGCCGAATTCGCAGTGAAGTCTCGCGGCCAGGGCGTCGACCGCGAGTAATTTTCCGATGGCCTTCCTGCAACCGTCGTTACCCCCGAGAACCTCCTCGAGGGGACCGGCGTCGCCTGATGCCAGGGCGTTCAAGGCCGCGTGCTCGCAGCAATGGCGTAGACGCAGGCCACTCAGAAACCGGTAGCGATTCTCCCGGACCGTTGGAAATCTCTCGGAGCTATCCTTGCCGAAATCATCTCGGCATATATCTGTCTTGTGCGACTCCTCGAGGTAAAAAAGGCACTGTTCCGGCGCCGCCCGCTTCCCAGTCTCTGCCCGCGGTACACCCCCAACCCCGCGGTATCCGATCGCCTGGCTAACGACAGCGAAAAATGATTCGGCCGAACCACGGCATGCGTCCGGGCAGTTCTTCGGTGTTTCCGGTGGACCACAGCTTCCCTGAAGGTCGGCCGGCGCTGGGCCCGCCAGGTCACAGGCCGACAGCCAAGGATTTATCTGGTTCACCTCCCACGAGTAATCTCGGTAGGGATGCCGCCCCTCCAGCTCGGGCGATGAGTTGTGCGCGTTATGGGCGAAGGCGAGGGAGCCCCGATCACCGGGCGGGGATCCGCTGGTAGCGCAGAGGATCGGCAGGGCGAGGAGGTAAAGGACGAAGAGCAAGCCGCGCGTCTGCCGTTTCCGGAATCCTCGCCAACGCTCAGATCGCGTAACCTGAGGCACCTGAGCAACGTAGATGCTACCACCGTGTTCGCCGCTCGCCGCGATCTCAAACTCCTCCTCGCCCGAAAACAGCTCTCGCACCCCGTCAAAACCGGACTTGTTGTCCTCCGGCGAGGATCTCCAACGCGGTTCGAGCGCCTCCTTCTCTTCCTTCTCCTCCTTCTCCTGATCCTTGGCATTGTTCTTGCCGGATATCGATGCTGTGTCAATAATAATTTTGTACCCCCGGCCGCCCGTAACTCGTTCGGCGGCGGTATCTGCGTTGGTGGCAACGGTTTGAGCCTCGGTGATTTCAGGTAGTATCCGAACGTCGTGCCAGCTCTCCGCGCGGCCGTAATCGCTAAGGTTATCACTACGAGGCGGTAATCTCCGCCGATGATTCTCCTCCGTATTGTCATCAGCGACGACCTCTTGGTCGGGTCTGTGAAAGGCAGGGTCGTCAGCAAAAGAAGCGTGCAGAAAAGGAACGCGGTCAGGGACCTCGGAAAGGCGAGAGCCAACGTCGCCACAACCACGGTGGCAATCCTCCGAATTCGGTAGCAGATCTCCGCGGTGGCTAGGGTTTCCGCGCTTAACGTATCCGACTCCGGCGCGCGGTCTGCTGCGTCTAGCTGAACGGGGGATCGAGCGACGATCGGTGCAGCAGCTTCCGCAGACGACGCCATAGCGTGGCAATGTCGACCGTGATCTCTCCGCGACTTCTCGTTGCTGTAGCTGTAGCTGTGGCTTGTCCGGGTGTACGGGGTGAAATGTGGGTGCAGAGCAGGTCGAAGACGTTGCGAGCAGGGGAGGCTCGGGGCAGGGGAAGGTGGGTCCGATTCGTGACGATCGTTCAAGGCCGGCATCGTGGACTCTTTGCGTGGCGTTTTCAAAGGTGGTAATTCTGGGCGATGGTCCCGCGGCGTGGGGTGGCACAGGTCGCATGAGCATAGAAATCGGGACTTTAGCGTCCCAACGTTGCAGGCACCCCTTTGCGACTGCCGATAGGAACGACGTGATCCTGAAGGTCCCTGCGCGGCGAACACGAAACTCTTGACGTCGGCGGAGTCGATGATGATGACGATGATGGTGGTGGTAGTGGCGGTGCTGGTGATCGTTGTGATTGTGGTAGTGGTGGCGGTGCTGGTGGCGGTGGTGGTGCTGGTGCTGGTGGCGGCGGCGGCGATGATGTTGGTGGTGTTGACGGCGGTGCACGGCGGGCGTCGGCGACGATGGGGCGCGTGGTAATGATTGAGGCAAATGATGGGCGACGAGTGCGTGGTGCGTTCGCGTAAGCCGGGCTGCAAGGGGCCCTGCATCGCGGCCACGAAGATCCGGGCCCTCCGGTCGACGCCCGCGTACGTCCCTGCTGCGGGGTGCCGCCGCCGCTGCTTTTGGTGCCTGTGGCTCGTTGTACTCGCCTGATGCTCCGGCCGCGGTACGTGGCAAGGGCGAGGGCGTAAGCGTAAGCGAATGCGAAAGTGAGAACGAGAACGGTGTCGGCGAAGGACGAGGGTGCTGAAGGCGACGACGACGATGATGATGATGACGGCGACGCCGCCGACGGAAACGACAACGACAACGGCAACGACGACGCGGGATCCAGAGGACAGGGGACGGCTGCACCTTGCGCCCACCTCCGGCGCCGAGACCTCGCCGCGCGGCTGACGATCCTCCCGGCGGCGCGGTCCGCGCGTAGCCTCGGGATGCCGCCTCCTCTAGTAGCCTTATTACCGTATCGCGGCGACCCTCGCCTACTTCCGTTGAGAGCGTCAGCCCCGCTCGATCGTCTCCTGGGCCGGCGAGCCCTGGAGGGGCCTGGACGACCCGGTGCGGGGCCCTTAGAAGTTCCCCTGGGCGAGGATCTTCCCCGCGGTAGTTGATCGCTGATGGTGACGCTGCGGCTGCACCGACGACAACAATCCCCTCGCCACGATACTCCCGGGGCGCCTTCCGCGGGACGCTTCCTCTTCCGATACAAAATTCCCCTGAGCCAAAAGCCCGCGGAACCCCTCCTCCTCGCCACCTCGGCCAACCTCGACCTTATCTTCCCTGTACACCCGCTGCGGCTGGTGATCTCCCTGCAGGACGGCAGCAGGACTCTGCCGTTCATGCTGCATTCTGGCACCGCGTTGATACCACGCTCCTCTCTCCCCGCCCCCACCTCCCCCTTCACCTTCTCCTCCTCCTCCTCCTCCTCTTCCTGCTTCCCGTCCTCGTTAATATTATTATCCTCGTCTTTCCTGCCGATCTTTCAACGAGGCCCTACAACCCTGAGACGTTACGCCGGACGTCCACCGTCGAGGGGACACACCCCGAACAACGTGTTCCTCCTCCTCTACTTTCTCCTTCTTCTCCTTCTTCTTCTCCTTCTCGTTCGTCTTTTACCCCACTCGCGCGGAGAATCACTCGGGGCTCCGCTGCCCTCAAATCATCTTGACCATCCACCGTTCCCTAATTCTCCTCACCGTCCCTCTGTTTCTTCCTCCTCTTCCTCCTCCTCTTCTTCTTCTTCTACTTCACACACGCGTCGCGGTACGCGGATATATGAAGATGGATATATAGGTTTTCGTGGATGTATCTATGTATGGATCTATGTACGCGTGTGTGTGAGTGTGTGTGTGTGTGTGCACGCCTCTCTGTCTCTCTGTCTCCGTCGAGCGGCGAGTCGATGCGTTCCGCGCGCAGTCAGTCCCACTCGCACTTTACATCTTCCACATTTCGACACCAACGATAGCCGCGAGTTTTACACCGATTTACTATTTAAACAAATAGAAGAGTGGTCGGTAACTTTACTATATATATATATATTTATATATATTTATATTGTACGTGTATATGTATAGTCCCCGCGAGCCACCGCAAAAAAAGTCGTCGGTGGATGGATCAGTTTTCGAAGAAAAATTCGTGGGAACCACAGCATTCGAGTCAACCTATATTTATATAATATATATATACCTATATATGTATATACATATGTATATATATATATATAATACATATATACATATATATATATACAGTTATATATAAATATATTATATATGAATCTCTCTCTCTCACATTTTTTCTCTCTCACTCTCTCTTACACAACTCCAACTCTCTGCCTCACTCACTCTCTCTTTCTCTCTCTCTCAATCACTCTTTCTCTCTCTCTCTCTCTCTCCCGACTCCCGTTCGTTTGTCGGCGCTGCTGGCTGCGTTTCTTTGTGCGTATAGTATGTATACGTATACAGTAAAACGTACGTACAGCGAGTACCGGGTATAGGCAGTATGTAATTTTTGTATATTCACGATACGCGGACACCACACCTGTATCTAGGTATATACCCTATATACGTGTAACGCGCGCAACCCCCGTCTGCAACGCTGTTAATATATCCGGGTTATCGAGACGCCCTTCGTCGTACCTTATTTCTATCCAAGCGCGGATAAACCGTGGAAAAACACTATCTCGTCATTTAAAAACACTGTACACTTGTATCACTTAGAATACATACTATATATATATATATATATATATATATATATACATATATATATATATATATATGTATATGTATATTAACTCCACTTGTGTCTCTATACGTATACGTATACGTGGCCGGTGTGACTTGTATCTACGTAATTCCTATACGTATATATGAGATGTCCTTGCACGCGCTGACAATTACGTTTCGATTCCCTGCTGCAGAGATCGGACGCGCCGTTCACCGCACCTGGCCCTGCACCTACACCCCGACGCGTCGACGAGGCTACGATCTGCACGCACCGCGGCGATAATATAAAGACGGCGATGATCGGGGATGGCGATAGCAATGATATTAATAATAATAATAATTATAATGAGAATGATAATGATAATGGCAATGATGATTTATTAACAACGGTATTAACGATAGTTATATCTGAACAATCTGAACAATGACGGTGATCGCGATTTGGAGAACGGTGATGGTGATCGCGATGACGATCACGATCACGATAACAACAACAACAACAACAACAACAATGACGATGACGATGACGATGATAAGGAGGAGGGTGTAAGATGTAGCGGCGACCGTGTGCAGGGGATGAGGCGTAGGTGGTAGGTGGTACGCACGTATTATGGCCGTGCGAATGGGTATATAATAAAGACGACGGTGGACCCGGACACAGTAATTTCACAGGTTCGCCCGTTGTTCGTAGCCGGGGGATGTCACTCTTCGAAACACACACGCGCACAGATGCACTTTCGCGGCGGCGATGATAGAGTCCCGGGTATATACGGGGATGGATATGCGGGGCCGTTGCGCGTAAACGGGAAAAGTCAGGAGAGGACGCCCCGCCGGTCTTGTTCGGGTCTTGCAATACGTGAGGGCCGACAGAACGGGATCACCCGCGTTACGTCTCGTGACGGGACGCGCGCGACCGATCGAGGCGCTAGGCACCGAAGACGCGCGATCTCCCGAGATACGCGGGTATCCTATCTCGTCCCTTTTCAACCGTCAGTAGTCGGGCGTCGGGAAGTCCGCCATCTTAGTTTTGCCGCTCCCCGCCCGGGTAACCCGACACAGCACCCACTGCCCCACAACCCCCCACCGCTAACGCCGCCGCGGCTACCCTTCCTCGACCTACCCCTCGCCAACCCCTTCTACGCCACCCGGCGACCCCCGTCGCCGCACCGACGCAACGCGCATTATGGATTCCTACTCGATCGAGACTCGAATCGTTTGGCGGCAATGCGCGCGCCGCGAATCGCCACAGCTGCGGCCGATATTCCCTAGATTAAATAGGCTAATGCCGAACTAATATTCTCTTATAGGTATTGCCGAGGAGATGGTACGGTACACGTCTCGTCCTCATCCTCGGCCTCATTTCCCTTCATTTTTTCATCTACGTATTCCTCCTCTTTTTCGTCCTCTCCTCTTTCTTTTCTCAATTCTTCTCCTCCTTACTTATCATTCTTGTTCTTCTTCCGCTTCTCCCTCGCGACCGGATCGCTGTAGACCTCGGAGCAGCGGAGGATTATAGCAAACGGCGAGTATTCATGTACCTCGGTGGGGTTGGAGCTGTTGATGAAAAATAACGGCACACCCTGAGACCTTTTTGTGATATAGAAATCGTCACGGCAACGGACAATAACCCGTTCACAAAAATGTTGGGATTCTCCGGCGTGAAATTGGCCGCAAGCGTCGTTGCGGCTGGTCCCATAATCAGGGGCGGGTAACGGTGAAGGGTGAACGAAATTCAAATCCACCCCTGGTAAGAGACGCGCCGGAGCATAACGACGGTGGCGTAGACTCGCGGGAACGCCATGTATTCGCGCGTCCTCCAACCCTCCTTTCCGCCCGTACACCCTAGGCACGAACCGCAAGGAAGATCGCAGGACGACGCGCGCAACGTAAAACCCGAGGCAAATATTCCCCAATCGATTATTCCCGACCAGCTGCGGTGGCAGGCTAGTCACGCGGCATGGACAACGCCGCGACGCGACGCGCCGCGGGGAGAGACCGACGCCCGATCCCTACCGACTGCTACCGACGCCCACCGACGATGACTCGGTGTCAAACCCTCGCGTCGGCGACACTTGTTTGGAATTTCGACAGCACCGAGGAAACTCTCGCACGTGGACGAGACTCCCAGATGGGGATGGGGGAAGGGGGCGGTTTTAATAAACTCTTCTTTCTTTCCGAGAACCTCAATTATGATTTTCTTCACGATTCGGAGGAAACGTAAATAAATTCCAGATCGTACAGATTCAGAGTATGAAAAACAACGATTACGACGTGTAAACCAGCAGAAAGCAGCAGCTATGTCCATCCTCGCCGAGATCGACCTTCCTAGACCTTAAATCCAGTCTCTAACATTTTTTAGCTGGCGATAAGAAGTGATCTAGGTGTCAGCTGTAGTGTGAATGGTAAAGAGTCGTTGAGATGGAACCACATTTCTCCCAAGAATAGGCCAACCTCTCACGCAACGATAAATTAACAATCTGTAAAATCACGTGTACCCCTCGTGTGACGAATTATACTTGCATCCCGGAGTAAAGTTCGCGGTACCCACCGAAAGCTTACAAGTGCAAACGATTCGCAAACTTTTTAGTTTTTTTTTGCTTTCCATAGGTATATACGTATACATATACCTGTACCTATATACATGTACAGTTTAACGAGCTGGCCTAAATATTTTCCCTTGACAATTTCGCCGGGATCAATGATGACAATAATGATAATGATAATGACAATGATAAGGCACAAGCAGCTATGAGCATCAGAATGTACGGGTGCTCGACGTGTACGTATTTCGATCGACCTGGTACTAATACCTATAAGTACCTACAGCACGAGTAGCATTATAGAGTTTTTACCTCGCGTGAATTCTGGCGGGTCATGATATTCGCTGCTCGGACATTTGCGGCTCGTAAAATTCTCCGTACCACGGTACGAGGTACGAGGATAAATTGGAACGAGCGAGGAAAGGGTTGTAGTCGTAGTATTGGGGTTGCTGTGAACAGTAGCGGTGGCTAGGGTACGGGGTGGCTGGAGCAGCATTGTATCGTCACGTGCAGCCACTCGGGCAGGGAACGCGAACAACGTTGCGGACGCTGCGGTCTCCTTTCACCTTCCGTCTTCCGTCTTCCGTCTTCCCAGCAGCACGTTGGGGCCACCAAGTTTACCTTGACTCTATATTGCCAAGAACGGTACAGGGACCAAGCCCTGGTGCAGTTTTACGCTGCGTTAACCCATCGCAATTACAACGATATGCTGATATGCATATAGACCCCCCCACGTACGAATAGCACGTACCAGAACTTGAAGAACTCTGACAATCGTCCGCGTGCGGCACGCGTTCACATTTATATAGGCACGTGTGTGTATATATGTATGTACTACATACATTCCGCATACATATACCTAGACGGATATCTGCAGGTGAAATTTGTGTGAAAATTTGACGAATTTTTAAGAACGATGCCAGATGAAGAATTTGTTTTTTTTTTTCTGGCCACTTGCTTTTATGTTATAGCCCACCCCTAATCTCGGTTACAGAGTAAGGGCGAATTTTTCAACGAGGACTAT